>JAVHYY010000473.1:0-342204 GCA_035221665.1 Okamejei kenojei | reverse complement strand
TATACGATTCACAACATCCTCTTCTCTCACATATAATTGAACCATGAAGGTCCGGTTTGGGCCACCAAAGCGCCCCTGGCAGCGTCCTGCGCTACGAAAGTTTCATCAGACACGATAATTGAAGCGCCCTATCAGACAGAAATAAGAGAACATGAAAGAACATCTTTCCTCATTAATTAGCGAGAAATTGCATCCACCGCGTACTGCTCTCGGGTTTTCCCACGTAGAACATTTAAAGAAGATCGTTGGTTAATCTGGATACTCCAATTAATCGGTAAGGTAATCCATATTACTGTGCGCGCGAAT
This sequence comes from Okamejei kenojei, assembly GCA_035221665.1. Taxonomy (NCBI): domain Eukaryota; kingdom Metazoa; phylum Chordata; class Chondrichthyes; order Rajiformes; family Rajidae; genus Okamejei; species Okamejei kenojei. The sequence continues at coordinate 341,898 of JAVHYY010000473.1, read as the reverse complement.
ATTTTTCCCCTGATTTGTTTCGTCTGCGCGACAACATTGTCTCTTCCCTTAGAGATAAACACTGAACTAAAACAATTTTAGAATACGAACCCACAAATCTAGTCTTATCCAATAATCACTTGATAAATGAATCTTACTTGAAATCATGTGACATTTGATCATATAGCCACAGCCGTAGTTTATGTTAACCTGATATGACATGCAACAAACTTTCTCATAATAAATAATAGCATTTAATACCATAAAAATAAGCTGCTGATACTACACCAATAATTAACACAAATGTTTGGAGAAAAAAATTCTTAGTGCAATCCATTTGCAATTCCTGGTGTTATTTGTCCTGTAGTTTATTTCCCTAAACAAGGACTTATCAAATATTAATATTGATTAAGTGTAAAAAGATATTTATATACTTATCTTAACCCAAAATAATCACAGAAGCTATCCATGCAATCCGATAATACTTGCTCACCTTGTAACAGCTGCTAAGCTTATATATTTTAAAAGCAGCTTCGTGAACTCTTTCTATCCACCAACTTCTAAAATTCTGATAAACGTAAGCCATTGGTACATTCCCATAGGCCTGGATCAAACAGGCCTGCATACACTTTTATAATACTTTTGTGCTTTCCCTTTTTTGTGAGCTTTTTACTCTTTAAGCTCCTTCTCTGATGAGGGAGACAAGTAGTCACAAAGCAATAGACATTTGATATCTCGACAAAGCATTTTTCCCCCTCATATGGTGCTGAATTACCTAACCCAGAATAGTAATTTGAGGAATGTTTATGAATGCTTAAAACATAGTTTTTATTGGATGGGTTCAGAACCCATGCCTCTCAATAGACTGTAATTGCTGCACTAATTTGCAAGCTGACTCCTGATCAACCTTACCAATTAAAATGTGATCAAGACTAAACCATGACCATGTCCTCATTAGTGCAAGTGCTGATCTTCTTATCAGTCACAATTGTTTGTTCCAGTAATTATTGAACACTGGCCTAGAACTGAGATTTAATCCTTTTAGACAATATCTTACTTGCACAGCTGACCCATTTTGAATTAATTTCAAAGCACCTGTAATATGATAATAAATTGGTACTAAAATACCAATCTTCGAGTCTTATAGTAATGATTAACAAATTTGTTAATAAACAACTGTTTTCCAATTATTTGCTAAAGAATGTCCATTTTCAATAAAATGTTTTTTACACTGTAAAAGTGTATTTAAAAATCTGTTTTGTATGGCTTTACCACCACATCTTCTTTTTCCCTGGGAAATTTATGATACAAATTTACGCACCTCTTCTTTATTGGAGATATTTTGGGTGCAAACCTAAAAATCAATTTTTAGGTTTTTCCTATACACGTGAACCAATTCCTTCTACAAATTTTTTTTTGTAGTTCTTTGTTATGCCATATCATTGATCATAACACACCTGTAATCTCCCACAATTGGAGATTTCATCAACTTCTTCTGTACAAGTTTTTGCATCTCTTCTCAAATGTACATGAAGCCTTCTCTTCCCAATCATATGGGTTCACATAAGGCTGGTGTTGGATAAATATTTATTTATCATGCTCCCTGCCTTTGTTTTGATCCATTATCAAATCTTTACATTGGATCATAATTTTGCCAAAGTTTAATGACCAATAGTCTTTCCCTTTGTAATCAATGTCTTTGATTTATCCTGAGGCAGGTTTACTCCATAATAATCAGGAATTTAACATTTAAAATGTTTTGGTTATTGGACAATGTTTCATTTGTTTTACATAAATAGTGATGTCACGCACCAGCTTGAAATACTTTGAAAACATATTTCCTTATGTCTCCATATAATTGAGACATGGGTACCATAAACGGATTCACCGTTGATACCTTAATAAAACATGAAGGTTTTATCAATAATTCTGCTGTTTCAACCATAACAGCTTTGGTGAGTGACCAAATAATTTTGGTTTCCATGGTTACTTTCCATGGCCTCACTCCTCATTCAGTATCGTCACCTAACAACCTGCTTATATATATATATATTTGTGCTGTGGTGTACCTTAATAAAACATAAAAGTTTTATCAATAATTCAGCTGTTTCAACCATAACAGCTTTGGTGAGAGTCCAATTAATTTTGGTTTCCATGGCCTCACTCCTTCATTCAGGTATCGTACCTAGTACACCTGTATATATATATTTGTGCTGTGGTGGGTTTTTTTCATATTCTTTTACTTTAATGACCCATCACATTGATTAATTCCATATATATTTATTACTATCAATGCACCTTTAGGGTTCAGTTTTCTATATTCACCCCTAATTAGTTTCCTGTTTAAATCAGTGACGCAACGTTTCATATTCTTTACTCTGGATTCCCTCAAAGCCACCGTATTTACAATGTGCTCATATTGGCAAATGTAGAAACAATCAGAGTTTAGATATTCCCACATTGATAAATTCCACACCATATATATTAATATATGTCGTTATGGAAACCCCTCAAGGCCTGGGGTCAGTTTTTGGGAATATTCTGGGCCTTTTTAAACCCTTTGGTGAATTTTTTTTTTTTTTTTTTTTTGGAGTCTTTCTCCATTAATGTAAGCCATAAAGCTTTTTTTTTAAAAAATTTTTTCCTCCTTACTGGATGTTTTTCATCTGGAGTTTTTTCTTTTTCTTTTTAACTTTTAAACTCCATTTTTTTCCATCATAGCCAAAAGTTTGTGGAGCGACTAAAGTACCTCTCTAACGGTAATTTTTAACGGCCACCAGTATCATACCTGGCTCCGCACTTAATCTCCCATCCCGATCGCTGAGTATTACCTCTGTGACGCTTTTTTTAAAACTCCGTTTTTTCCACCCGGAGTATTTTCTTTTCATTTAACATTTAACTTTATCTTTTGTTTTCAAATTCTTTTTAACTCATGGTGGCTCTTATACACCAGTCCACGGAGTTTGGATATGCCCTGTAAGTATTTCAACTGCACTTACCTGCGGGCCCGTACCTACCGCTGTCGAGGAGCTGCCTCTGCAGCTCATGCTCTGCCGTCAGCGTCGACGTAATGTCGATCAAGCGCCAGGCGGGGCTTCTTCACGTAGTCACTCACGTGACTCCGAAGTAAAACAGGAAATTACAGACCAGTTAGTCTAACATCGGTAGTGGGGAAAATGCTAGAGTCTGTTATTAAAGATGGGATAGCAGCACATTTGGAAAGTGGTGAAATCATTGGAAAAAGCCAGCATGGATTTATGAAAGGTAAATCATGTCTGACGAATCTTGTAGAATCTTTTGAGGATGTAAATAGTAGAGTGGATAAGGGAGAAGTAGTGGATGTGTTATATCTGGACTTTCAGAAGGCTTTCGACAAGGTCCCACATAAGAGATTAGTACGCAAACGTAAAGCACATGGAATTGGGGGTTCAGTATTGATGTGGATAGAGAACTGGCTGGCAGACAGGAAGCAAAGAGTAGGAGTAAACGGGTCCTTTTCAGAATGGCAGGCAGTGACCAGTGGGGGGACCCCAGCTATTTACAATATATATTAATGATCTGGATGAGGGAATTAAATGGCAACATCTCCAATGTTTGTGGATGACACGAAGCTGGAGGGGGGGGAGGGGGGGGGGCAGTGTTAGCTGTGAGGACGATGCTAATAGGCTGCGAGGTGACCAAGATAAGTTGGGTGAGTGGGCAAATGCATGGCAGATGCAGTATAATGTGGATAAATGTGAGGTTATCCTTTGGTGACAAAAACAGGAAGGTAGATTATATTTCTGAATGGTGGCCGATTAGGAAAAGGGGATATGCAACAAGACCTGGGTGTCATGGTACACCAGTCATTGAAAGTAGGCATGCAGGTGCAGCAGGCAGTGACGAAAACAAATGGCATGTTAGCATTCATAGCAAAAGGATTCGAGCTTAAGAGCAGGGAGGTTCTACTACAATTGTACAGGGTCTTGGTGAGACCACACCTGGAGTATTGCGTACAGTTTTGGTCTCCTTATCTGAGGAAAGACATTCTTGCCATCAGGCACGTGCCGTGAGTAATCAGCCAGGGTAGGCAGTGGCTTTTAAAAATCTTGAAAACCGCACATGCGCAGATTATTCGCTCCCCGGTGAGCTCAGTCGGCTTTTTAAAATCTTGAAACTGCGCATGCGCACATTGTTCCCTCCCCGGTAAACTGCCGGTCGGCATTTTTTTAAACTTGAAAACCGCGCACGCGCACACTGTTCCCTCACCGGTGAACTGTCATTCGGCTATTTTTAAATCGTGGAAACCGCGCATGCGCAGATTGTCCTCTCGACTTTTATCATGTAATTGATAACATTTCAATAGGTCCTATCTCTTAATAAAATATTTAAAAACATATAGCTCAAAAAAAAATTACTTACCATATTATTTGTGCACAAAATCCATTCTGCAGCAAAAATATCCATAAGTTTGCTTCGTGAAACGCTTCAGGTAATCACTATCCACCGTTGAAAAGCCCGCTAAGAAACTTGCGCATGCGTCTGCGCAGTAGGCTGGTGTGCATGCGCAGTGCGCAGCGCAGCACATGCACGCAGTTGGTTCACAGTGTAAAGGCAGAGTTTCAGCTGCCTTTACGGACCGTTCCCACTGATGACTTGAAGCAGCGTCTACGGCACGTGAGTACCTCACACTTCCGCGTTTAAAACGTACTGCTGATGAAAGGCACGGGAGAATTATGCCTCCCGTGACTTTACTATTTATGACCATTTTATATATGTTTTATATATATTTTATATATATTATATTTATATATAAAATAATTACTATTTTATAATTTTAGTCAGGGTAGGCACTGCCTACCTTGCCTACCCTGACGGCACGTGCCTGCTTGCCATAGAGGGAGTACAGAGAAGGTCACCGGACTGATTCCTGGGGTGGCAGATCTTTCATATGAAGAAAGAATGGATAGACTCGGCTTGTACGCGCTAGAATTTAGAAGATTAAGGGGGATCTTATAGAAACGTACAAAATTCTTAAGGGGTTGGACTGGCAAGTTCATTGGCTATATTTAAGAGGGTTAGATGTGGCTAAAGGGATCAGGGGGTATGGAGAGGAGGCAGGTGCAGGATACTGAGTTGGGATGATCAGCCATGGATCATATTGAATGGCGGTGCAAGCTCAAAGGCCTACTCCTGCACCTATTCTCTCTATCGAGGTTTCTATGTTTCTCTATGCACAATTATTCCTAGATCCCTCTGTTCAACTGCATTCCTCAATTCCCTACCATTTACCATGTACTCCTATTTTGATTTGTCCTGCCAAGATGTAGCACCTCACACTTATCAGCATTAAACTCCATCTGCTATCTTTCAGCCAACTCTTCTAAATGGCCTAAATCTCTCTGTAGACCTTGAAAATCGACTTAATTATCCACAACACCACCTATCTTAGTATCATCTGCATACTTGCTAATCCAATTTACCCACACCATCATCTAGATCATTGATGTATATGACAAACAACAGTGACCCAACACAGATCCCTGAGGCACCCCACTGGTCACCGGTCTCCAACATGACAAACAGCCATCCACCATTACTCTCTGACATCTCCCATTCAGCCACTGTTGAATCCATCTTGCTACTCCACCATTAATACCCAACAATTGAACCTTCTTAACCAACCTTCCATGTGGAACCTTGTCAAAGGCCTTACTGAAGTCCATATAGACAACATCCACCGCTTTACCCTTCAATTTCCATCAATTTCCCTAGTAACCTCTTCAAAAAATTCAAGAAGATTAGTCAAACATGACCTTCCAGGCACAAATCCATGTTGACTGTTCCTGATCAGACCCTGTTTACCCAGATGCTTATATATATTATCTCTAAGTATCCTTTCCATTAATTTGCCCACCACTGACATCAAACTAACAGGTCTATAATTGCTAGGTTTACTCTCAGAACCCTTCTTTGAACCCTTTTTAAACAATGGAACAACATGCGCAGTACGCCAATCCTCCGGCACCATTCCCGTTTCTAATGACATTTGAAATATTTCTGTCAGAGCCCCTGCTATTTCTACACTAACTTCCCTCAATGTCCTAGGGAATATCCTGTCAAGATGTGGGGTTTTGTAGGTTAATTGGCCTCTAGTGTGTAGGATGCAAAAGGTGGGACAACGTGAACCTACTGAAGGGGTGAACAATGGTCGGTGTGGACTCAGTGGGCCGAAGACTAAAACTAACACAATCTGGCTTCCTCTGGTATCCTTCCAAATCCCAAAGACATATGGGTTTGTAGGTTAATCGGCCTCTAGAGATAGCCCCAGTGTGTAGGGAGTGAATGGAAAAGTGGGATAGCATAGAACTATAGGTAATATGGTCAGTATTGGCTATGGGCTGAAGGGCCCATTTCCACCCTGTATCACTAAGCTAAACCTTTAAGTGGTGTTGTTCAAATCTACAACTAGTCTCGCAATGTTAAATTCCTGCGCAGAAGTCGCAGCACTACTGTGGTCAAGGGAAAACCAGAAACACACACAGAGGCAGACAGACAGACAGACAGGCAGACACACACTCACACACACAGACACACACACACACACACACACACACACACACACACACAGACACACATACACACACAAACAGAAACAGAGATGCACACACACACACGCGCACACACACACTCACACACACAAACACAGAGATGCGCACACACATAGACACACACACACACAGACACACACACACACACATAGACACAAACGCAAAACACATAAGACACACGCAAACACACACAGACTCACACACACACATGCACAGACACACGCACAAACACACAGACAACACACAACACACACACACACACACAACACAAACACACACAGACTCACACACGCACAGACACATGCACAAACACACAGACACACACACACACACACAGACACACACAAAGGCAAACACATACACAGACACACACACACACACAAACACACACAGACAGAAACAGAGACGCACACACATACACACAAACACAGAGATGCAGACACACACACACACAGAGACACGCACACACATAGACAGACACAGAGACACACAAACACATACAGACTCACACACACAAACACAGACTCACACACACAGACACACTCATGCACACAGACGCACAAACACACACACACACACACACAGAAACACACAGGCACACACAGACAGACAGACAAACACACAGACACAGACACACACACACAGACGCACAAACACACACACACACAGACACACAGATGCACAACACACACACACACACAGAAACACACAGGCACACACAGACAGACAAACAGACACACACACACATACACACACACACACAACACCGATGTTAGCAGAAACCTGCGGAGGAGATTTTACTGCCAACTGGATGAGTTGTACATGTCATTTGGCACCTAACCATGAGAGAGAACATGTGCATATTGAAGTGCTCGAGATAAGAGATCCTGATAATCTGACTCACTTGGGAAGACAGATTCCACATCAACCTAACCTTTGATTTTGCAGCAAAAGAACAACAGCGTGCTGGAGTAACTCAATGGGCCAGGCAGCATCGCTGGAGAACATTGACTTATCTGCAGTTTGCATTTTTTACGGTTTGTTTACATAGGCATTTAGCACCAAGAGGAAAGGCAGGCAGCAATAGTTAAGTCAAGAGGGGGATTAATAATATTGTGATTTCAAGACTGAAGCAAGTACAAGCCCATGTTTAAATAAAAAGCGAGCTGAAGTAATTCAGCGGGTCAGGCAACATCTCTGAAGACAAATAGGCAGCATTCAGGTTCAAGATTTCTTCAGGCCTGTTCATAAATTATAGCAGCAGAATTAGGCCATTCGGCCCATCAAGTCTACTCCACCATTCGATCATTGGCTGATTTATCTCTCTCCCTCTCAATCCCATTCACCCCCTTCTCCCCATAACACCCATACTAATCAAGAATCTGTCAATCTCCGCCTTTAAAATGTACGTTGGAGTATAGATTAAGGAAATGATGTTTTACAAAAAACAAAAGACACAAAATGCTGGAGTAACTCAGGTCAGTCAGCACCTCTGGAGAACATGGAGGTTACGTTTTTGGTCCGAGACCTGAAATGTTGCTTTGGTTTGTTCTGGAAAAGCCCAGATTCTAAATGAACGTCCAGCAAGTCTAGGTGTACCTTGGTTGAAAGAAGGAAGAGCATTCTAGTAAAATTAAGATAAACTGGAAAATGTTGGCACGTGAGGTTTAAAGACAGACTTGGAACCAAAGACGGCTAATAGTGGATTAAATGAGAGGCAATGTGCAATTTGCCATTAATCTTGTGCAAACCATTACTATGCCCATGCCAAAAGTTTTCAAAGCAAAAAGAAAATAAAAAACGAATTAACTGAGTTATATCGGGTTTTTTTTTACCAATGTGTCCATAACCATTTTTACTTAAGGCTATTAATGTTATTATTATTATTAATGATTGTGTTATTAATTTGGTGTTCTGGCTATTTAGCTGCTGTAGTATCAACTTCAACACAAGTCGTGACACAGTGGCACAGCAGTAGAGTTGCTGGGGGAAATGGATTACAGATGTCATGGGGAGAACGTACAAACTCCACACAGACAGCACCCATAGTCAGGATCGAACCCGGGACTCTTGCACTATAAGGCAGCAACTCTACCGCTGTGCCACCAAGCTGCCCATTTGAAGGCCTGTAAAACGCCACTTATCTGTCTTCACCACCAGCTCTGGCAGTGCTTTCCCAGGCACCCACAAACTTCTGTCTAAAAAAAACTAGCTCTGAACATCTTTAAATTATGCCCTTCTCTGCTTAAATCTACGTCCTGTGGTCTTTGACATTTCCACACTCAGTAAAGGTGGCTAAAATATTTCGATTCAAAAGGTGACAGTGATTTCCTGCTATTGCGATAGATATCAGATGGTAAATTTACACACTTCCAGCTTAAGGAAGCTTATAGATTTAGAATATAGAACATGCCGAACAGTGCAGGACAAGAACAGACCCTTCGGCCCGCAATGTCCATGCTAAACACGATAGCAAGATCTATATAATTAAAAGTCTCATCTTGACCACTTCCGTCTGCGCTGTATATTGATTTTAGAAAAAAACGCTACCATATATTGCTATGATTTTTGGCCATCATACTCATAGTCCTCCTTCGCTGATCAGGCCCCAAGGATATTTCCCATCGATGAAAAATAAAAGAGTTATGAGTGTTTAAAAAACCTTGAGATGCTCTCGCCTGTCAATCACCACGATTAAGATAATGCCCCTTCTGGGGGAGGGACGATAAAACCCCGGATGCCTGGACATGACTCAGTCACTCAGCAAGAGGGAGATGCCACGACTCCCATTCTAAGCTGTGAATCAACTGAACTGTGAGTCTGCAATGTACTTGCAATAAATTATTTGTTAGCCCTTAATGAAAATGAAATGTTGTTTGGCCTTGAATTGTGCTTGAAACTGCAATGGCAGTGGAAGTGAAATGAAAATGCAATCAGCTGTTTTGCTTGGCCTGACCTGTCCTTGAAACTGCAATGGCAGTGGAAACAAAATGAAAATGCAATCAGCTGTTTGGCTTGGCCTGCCCTGTCCTTGAAACTGCAATAGCAGTGGAAGTGAAATGAAAATGCAATCAGCTGTTTTGGCTTGGCCACAGACACTCTGGAGCCATTATCCTTGTGGTCTTTGCAGCTTTTGCATAAGATGTCAAGCAGGCTTTACAAAAGCAGAAATCCTCGATTTTGTCAAGCACCCAAAATGCCCACTATTACCATGTGTAGGATGGAAACTGGGATAACTTTGGTCTGTGCTGACCATGAGCTGAAGGGTCTGCTTCCACACTGTATCTTTAAACTAAATTAAATCTCTCACTCATTTAAACTGGAGCGAAAATGAGTCCAAATCACTAAATCTTTCCTCAAAAGACAGCTCTGTCATTCCATGAGACCAGAGCTGAAGATATAAAAGTAAGTACAGTGAAGCAACACAATATGTGGCAACGTGTAGATTTCACCTGCAGCTTCAGAAAGCACATATAATGAGATTGTGGACCACACACGGCCTACAGCAGCAACTGCTACGCTTGGCCAGGCCGACCCTGCAACGCCGCCAGGACAACAGAGCTTCATGGTCAGGTCAAGATCCCTGCACTTACAACAACTGGGACTTGAAAATGGGGCCAAACTGGCGACTCTATGTACTGTCTCAGTGTGCTACTGCTATACACTTGTACTCCATCTGAGATGCACATCTAACATGTACCTAAGTGCTTATGTACGGGGATACGTACTGAACTGTATACAAAAATGAAATTCACTGTACTCGGTACATGGGATAAATTAAGTGCCACCCCATACCATGCCAGTTTAACTTTCTTTGCTTCTGAGAAGTGGAAGGGAGGGAGTAGGGGAGAAAGCTGAGCGGAGGTAGGGGCATAACTGAGGACTGCGCCAGAAACCCAAAATGTTAGGCAGTATCCTTTTCAACTACTCTGATGAATCACTGGCTTCCCGAACAAGGAACTCCAGTAATCCAGAGGTCGATTTCAACCCCTGAATTTAAAAAAGGTCACCGCAAAGTCTAATTGGTTCTGAAGCTGGAGCAAAACACAAAGTGACTGAATGAAAGATATACATTCCAAACCTATGCCTTATACTACAACACAACTGGCTGGAGGAATCAGATGAACTGAGGGAAAAACAATTATTACATGACAAGATTAAAATAACTGCAGAGATTAAGAGCAGTGACAAAACCATTATTTGTGAACTTTTATGGCTTTCTCTCACCTTTCTCCACATGTTAACTTTTACTTTCCTATCTATATTTTCTTCAACAAATTAATTATGGATTTCTCTCACAAATACATGTTAAGTTTCGTTTTTTTCTATAATATTTTCTTCAACAAATTAATATATACATTTGATATATTCCTTACCAGTCAATAATGTTGTTGTACGCAATAATGCTGTTCTTTAAATATGGCTGGGGATTGATGCTACTTCCAAACGCATATTTAAAATGGCCGTCACGTAAACGGCATGATCCTCTCCTGGATATCACTGCTGTTAGGATGTCCTTCAGGTGATTCTGGGGGACGTAGGACAAGTTTTTGCAATTAAAACAGAAAATGCTAGAAAACAGTAGTGACTCTGCAAAGGGAAGTTAAAGTGGAGGATTTTGCACATTCACTTCTAACCATTCTAGTCCTTTAATAGAAACATAGAAACATAGAAAATAGGTGCAGGAGGAGGCCATTCGGCTCTTTGAGCCAGCACCGCCATTCATTGTGATCATGGCTGAATGTCCCCAATCAATAAACCGTGCCTGCCTTCAAATAATTTCAGGAAATGGTCCAGTGATTTTGTTTTCTCAAATCTCTTTGAGGGCAGCTGATGGAGTGAATGTGAAAGTGGGACGGCAAATGTGAACGGGTGATCAATGGTCGGTGTGAACTCGGTAGGCGAAGGGCCAGTTTCCATGTTGTACCTTTATTAAATGAATATGTTATTGAGTTTTCTTCACATTATTTACTTTGTATTCTGTTGTGTTATTTGGGCTAGTAATACGTTGTGTCCGTTGGGCTTGTCCTGTAATCTTCCCAAAGCCATATTTACTTTAATTTAGTTTATTATCATTTGTACCGAGGTACGGTGAAACGCTTTTTTGTTGCCTACAATCCAGTCAGTGAAAATACTATACATGATTACAATCAACTTTACATCGGCAACTAAAGATACAGAACTGAAACTTGTAGAATGCTAGTGTTCTCTCTGAGCTATGAATCTCTGTCCCCTACTTGCAGGGAAACAAGCTACGTTTCTGAAAAGACAGGACCCAGAGTGGCAGCATGCATTGTGGGCAGGTCTTAACAACCCCACTCACAAATCAGATAAAATAAAACTCTGATTTAGACTTGAGATACAGTGCGGAAACAGGTCCTTCAGCCCACTGAGTTAGCGCCGACCAGCGTTTAACTCCTTACACTAGCACTATCCTACACACTAGGGACAATTTACAATTTTTACCGAAGCCAATTAACCTACAAACCTGTATGCCTTTGGAATGTGGGAGGAAACCAGAGCACCCGGAGAAAACCCACACGGTCACGGGGAGAACATACAAACTTCTACAGACAGCACCTGTAGTCAGGATTGAACCCAGGTCTTTGATGCTATGAGACAGCAGCTCTACTGCTGTGCTGCCCTAATATCTGATAACTAGCAAGAGAGTGCTCCAGCTTTTTCTTGTTATCAAGGACATGGAAAGCGTTTTGATTTCTCTGACATTTAGAAGCATTCAAAGATAAATTGTACAAAACATTTTAAAATATATACTAATTCCTTGATGTATGAAAGTTTCACTACAAATTCTCACTGAAATGCCTTTGGCTCTTTGGGTTGCAAGTGTTCAATATGCCAGGTTATCTTTCGTTATATCAAATGGCATGTTTAAAATACGCTGTACCAAAATGGTAACAAGCATTTCACTATGGATCACAGCACTCTTGGCATTCTCCCACTCCATTGTGTTGTCAAAGGGATTACTCTGCTCTGTAAATAACTGTGAATTATTACCCTGCATATTGTAGACACAAAATGATGGAGTAACTCAGCAGGACAGGCAGTATATCTGGAGAGAGGGAATGGGACTTTTCGGGTCGAGACCCTTCTTCAGACTGATGTCAGGGGAGTGAGTGAGACAGAGATTGTATGTAGTCGGAGACAGTAAGACTAGTGGAAGAACTGGGAAGGGGAAGGAGATGGAGAGAGAGGGAAAGCAAGGGCTGTTTGAAGTTAGAGGAGTCAATGTTCATACCGCTTGGGTGCAAGCTACCCAAGCGAAATATGAGGTGCTGTTCCGCCAATTTGTGCTGGGGCTCATTCTGGAGGAGGCCCAGGCCAAAAAGGTCAGATTGGGAATGGGAGGGGGAGTTAACGTGCTGAGCAAACGGGAGATCAGGTAGGTTAAGGCGGACTGAGTGGAGGTGTTCAGCGAAACAATCGTCAAGCCTGCGCTTGGTCTCACCGATGTACAGAAGTTGACACCAGGAACAGCTTTCCTACGCACCATGCATATTGTGTTCCCCTCATAATAGCTTCAAAACCCCCAGCAGTTCCAAAGAAGTCACTTTCACCAAAAAATCGTGACAATAAACATGCTGGAAGTAATTGACAAAAGTAAATTGGTGGACGTTAGTTTTAGAGGTACAGCATGGAAACAAGCCCATCAGCCACTGTGTTCACACCAACCATCGATCACCCGTTCACTAGTTCTATGTTAGTCAACTTTCTCATCCACTCCCTACAAACTGGAGGCTCTTTACAGAGGGACAAATAACCGACAAATCCGCACGTCTTAGGGATGTGGGAAGGAACCGGAACACCCGGTGCAAAACCACAGGGTGAACGTACAAACTGCACACAGATAGCATCTGAGGTCAGGATCAAACCCGGGTCTCTTGCGCTGAGGCCAGAGCTATTCATTACATCTTGCAGTATCATCAGTGCAAGCACTGAGAAAAGAAAACTTAATATGTGATTCATTTGGTTAACATGTGGTTAATTAAGTGATTCAAATTGAAGATGACCAAAGATCAAATATTTATAGTACTGTGTTCAGTTCTGGGCACCATGTTATAGGAAAGGGTACAGAGAAATTTTACAAGAATGTTGCCAGGACTCGAGAGTCTGCGCTCTAGGGAGAGGTTGTGCAGGCTGGGACTCTATTCCCTGAAGTGCCCGAGGATGAGGGATGATCTTATAGAGGTATATAAAATCATCAGAGAAATAGATCGGGTAGATGCACAGAGACTCTTGCCCAGAGTACGGGAACCAGAGGACATAGGTTTACGGTGAAGGGGAAAAGATTTAATATAAATCTGAGGGGTAACTTTTCCAGCGTTATTTACCCCTGTTCTCCGGAGAAGCTGCCTGACCCGCTGATTTACTCCAGCACCTTGTGTCTATTTTTGTAAACCAGCATCTGCAGTTCCTTGTGTTTCCATTTATCCAGAAGCAATTTGAAATACCAGGTCTAAGTGTTACAATGAGATAGCAGATGAGATGATTTGAGATGGAGTGAGGCAATATTAGAGAAAAATGTCGGCAATGATGACAGGGATATACGGTTCAAAGCCCAAGTTCAGTTTAACCAGCATATTCAGTTCCTTCCTACAAATTCAGTTTAACCAAAGTAACAACATCCCCAACAGTCAGGTTAACTGTCAGATGGTTACCAGAAGCATAGAAACATAGAAAATAGGTGCAGGAGCAGGCCATTAGGCAATTCAAGCCTGCACCGCCATTCAATATGATCATGGCTGATCATCCAACTCAGTATCCTGTACCTGCCTTCTCTCCATACCCACATATAGTCACAAGGGCCACATCTAACTCCCTCTTAAATATAGCCAATGGACTGGCCTCAACTACCTTCTGTGGCAGAGAATTCCAGAGATTCGACACTCTCTGTGTGAAAAAAGATTTTCTCATCTCGGTCCTAAAAAGACTTCCCCCTTATCCTTAAACTGTGACCCCTTGTTCTGGACTTCCCCAACATCGGGAACAATCTTCCTGCATCTAGCCTGTCCAACCCCTTAAGAATTTTGTAAGTCTCTATGAGATCACCCCTCAATCTTCTAAATTCTAGCGAGCATAAGCCGAGTCTATCCAGTCTTTCTTCATATGAAAGTCCTGCCATCCCAGGAATCAGTCTGGTGAACCTTCTCTGCACTCCCTCTATGGCAAGAATGTCTTTCCTCAGATTAGGAGACCAAAACTGTACGCAATACTCCAGGTGTGGCCTCACCAAGACCCTGTACAACTGCAGTAGAACCTCCCTGTTCTTATACGCAAATCATTTTGCTATGAATTCTAACATACCATTCGCTTTCTTCACTGCCTGCTGCACCTGCATGCCTATTTCAATGACTGGTTTACCATGACACCCAGGTCTCGTTGCATCTCCCCTTTTCCTAATTGGTCACCATTCAGATAATAGTCTACTTTCCTGTTTTTGCCACCAAAGTGGATGACCTTTCGAGTCAGCATGGATTTATGAAGGGGAAATCATGCTTGACTAATCTTCTGAAATTTTTTGAAGATGTAACTAGGAAAATGGACAAGGGAGATCCAGTGGATGTAGTGTACCTGGACTTTCAGAAAGCATTTGATAAGGTCCCACATAGGGGATTGGTGGGCAAAATTAGAGCACATGGTATTGGGGGTAGAGTGCTGACATGGATAGAGAAGTAGTTGGCAGACAGGATACAAAGAGTAGGGTTTAATGGGTCCCTTTCAGAATGGCAGGCAGTGACTAGTGGGGTACTGCAAGGCTCGGTGCTGGGACCGCAGCTATTTACAATCTTTATCAATGATTTGTATGAAGGGATTCAAAGTAACATTAGCTAACTTGCAGTGACACAAAGCTGGGTGGCAGTGTGAACTGTGAGGATGCTATGAGAATGCAGGGTGACTTGGACAGGTTGGGGGAGTGGGCAGATGCATGGCAGATGAAATTTAATGTGGATAAATGTGAGGTTATCCACTTTGGTAGCAAAAACAGGAAGTCAGATTACTATCTAAATGGCGTCGTTGGGAAAAGGGAAGTACAACTGGATCTGGGGGTCCTTGTACATCAGTCTATGAAAGTAAACATGCAGGTATAGCAGGCGGTGAAGAAAACGATTGGCATGTTGGCCTTTATAACAAGAGGAATCGAATATAGGAGCAAAGAGGTCCTTCTGCAGTTGTACAGAGCCCTAGAGAGACCACACCTGGAGTATTGTGTGCAGTTTTGGTCCCCTAATTTGAGGTAGGACATTCTTGCTATTGAGGGAGTGCAGCGTAGGTTTACAAGGTTAATTCCTGGGATGGCGGAATTGTCATATGCTGAAAGAACAGAGCAGCTTGGCTTGTACACTCTGGAGTTTAGAAGGATGAGAGGGAATCTCATTGAAACATATAAGATTGTTAAGGGTTTGGACACGCTAGAGGCAGGAAACATGTTCCCGATGTTGGGGGAGTCCAGAACCAGGGGCCACAGTTTAAGAATAAGGAGTAAGCCATTTAGAACGGAGACGAGGAAACACTTTTTCTCACAGAGAGAGGTGAGTCTGTGGAATTCTCTGCCTCAGAGGGCAGTGGAGGCAGGTTCTCTGGATGCTTTCAAGAGAGAGCTAGATAGGGCTCTTAAAAATAGCGCAGTCAGGGGTTATGGGGAGAAGTCAGGAACGGGGTACTGATTGGGATGATCAGCCATGATCACATTGAATGGTTGTGCTGGCTCGATGGGCCGAATGGCCTACTCTTGCACCTATTGTCTATCGCAAGCAAGAAGTCATTATAAGGATACATTGCAAAACAAAAATTAGTTTCTCCTTTAATAATTTCATGCTTAATCCACCACAGTTTAGAACCAAGTCTGTACTAATCCAAGACCAAAACGGTTGTCAATTAAAAAAAAGATGAGCAACCCCGTCACTTTTCCCTGCTGTCTCAAAATTATTTGCTTTTCATGTACAAATCTAATTCAATTAAAAAAATTACTGAATCTGTTGACGCCAATCATTTAGGGATTTGGCTGCAGTGAGACTGTCCTTGCTACATCTAGCCTCACGATCGACAATGTTCACCTAAACTATCCGAACATTTCGGACGTTGAGCTGAATATTAGCTAAATACATTTCACAGTGAATCCCCACATGCAACAGAGAGAGAACATACCTCATCAGTCTGGTGAGTTGTTCATTAAGTTTACTCCAGCTGATTTAAGTTACTGTATTACGGTACGATAAAACTTTAAACATCCATGGGGGGAAATTGGGATGCCACCTGCCACATGGAAAATAATCGAGCTTAGTTTATTGTCACGTATACCGAGGTACAGTGAAGAGCTTTTGTTGCGTGCTAACCAGTCAGCGGAAAGTCAATACACGATTAAAATCCAGCCATCCAGTATAGATACATGATAAAGGAAATAACATTTAGTGTAAGAAAATGTCCAGTAGAGACCGAGTAAAGATAGTCTGAGGGTCTCCGATGAGGTAGATAATAGCTCAGGTCTGCTCTCCAGTCAGTGATAGGATGGTTCAGTTGCCTGCTGTTCCCAAACCATGCTGTGATGCACCCTTGATACATTTTGAACGAATACAAAAGGAGGGCTGCATGAGGGAATACAAGCACAGTGTTACACATTGCATGGGTGGCACAGTAGAGTAACGGTAGAGGATACACAAAATGCTGGAGAAACTCAGCGGGTGCAGCAGCATCTATGGAGCGAAGGAGATAGGTAACGTTTCGGGCCGAGACCCTTCTTCAGACTCAGAATGAGAGTTACAGTAGAGTTGCTGACTCACAGCACCAGAGACCCGGGTTCCATCCTGACTACGGATGCTGTCTGTTCGGAGTTTATACCTTCTCCATGTGACCATGTGGGTTTCAGTTTCCACCCACACTCCAAAGACGATTTGTAAGTTAATTGGTTTCAGTAAAAATTGACCCTGGTGTGTGGAGAATAGTGATAGTGTGCTGGTCGGCACAGACTTGGTGGGTCGAAGGGGCCCTTCCTGTGATGTATTTCTAACGGCTGACGTAATACAATGATGTTGCCAGGGCTCATGGGCCTGAGCTGCAGGGAGAGATTGGGTAAGCGCGGACTTTATTCCTTGGAGCGCACGAGGCTGAGGGTGATCTTATAGAGGTGTATAAAAAGTGAGGGGAATAGGGTGAATACACAGTGCTTATTTCCCAGGATAGAGGAATTAAGAACCAGAGTAATAATTGAGCCCTCGCAACTGATCCACGGTTATCGAGAGTGAGGGCAGCTATTGGATGGAGGGAAAATGCAAGATGTTATTATGGGGAAGGTGGCTTGGAGGGTTATTAAATCTTTGCAGCAATTGGAAAGCAAACTTCATGTCAAGAATGAGAGTTTTTTTTTCTTTAATTTCAATAGGTCTTGGGTGACCTAAAGTTAATAAGGGGAAGGGCAAACATGAGTAGAGATTGATCCCTTTTGAAATGAGGAGGATGAAGAGCTGGAAGCTCGTTGGGGATCAGCTAAGGTGAAGAGGATGTGAACTGTGATTCAGAAAGCGTCAGGCAATCACGTAAGTATTTAAAATCTGTATGAAGCCAAAATAGTGGGTTGGATTTTTTCCTAAGCGATGCAGCGTGGAAACAGGCCCTTCAACCCACTGAGTCTGTGCCAACCAGCGAACCCCGTACAATGGTTCTATGCTACAGATTAGGGACAATAGGACAATTCATTGCCACAGGAGGTTGCAGAGGCCAAGTCCATTGGGTATTTATATGGCAGATAGTCTTGATTAGTACAGGTGTCTGAGGTTATGGGGAGAAGGCAGGAGAATGGGGTTGCTAGGGAAAGATAGATCAGCCAAGATTGAATGGTGGAGTAGTCTTGATGGGCTAAATGGCCTAATTCTGCTCCTATAACTTATGAGCATGAATTTACAGAAGCCAATTAACCTACAAACCTGCACATCTTTGGAGTATGGGTGGAAACCCACATGGTCACAGGGAGAATGTACAAACTCTATACCAACATGAATTCGTAGTCAGGATAAAACCCGGGTCTCTGGTGACATGAGCCAGAGATTCTACTGATTAAATTACATTATAATTACAAGAAATTGCAGTCCTTTTAATACTGCAAAACAGAACTACACTCTGTGCATGGATGGCTAGAAAGATGGAGCTGGACATCATCATTAGACGTGTAGGGGACAACATACAAATCTGCAGGTTGCGTTACCAAGGAACAACACATATAACAAACCATATAACCATATAACAATTACAGCACGGAAACAGGCCCTCTCGGCCCTTCCAGTCTGTGCCGACCATTTGTTTTCCCCTAGTCCCATCTACCTGCACTCAGACCATACCCCTCCATTCCCTTCACGTCCATATACCTATCCACTTTACTCTTAAATGTTAAAATCGATCCTGCCTCCACCACTTCTGCTGGAAGCTCATTCCACACAGCCACCACCCTCTGAGTAAAGAAGGTTCCCCCTCACGTTACCCCGAAACTTCTGTCCCTTAATTCTCATGTCATGCCCTCTTGTTTGAATCTTCCCTACCCTCAATGGGAAAAACGTATCCACGTTTCAACTCTGTCTATCCCTTTCATCATTTTAAAGACCTCAATCAAGTCCCCCCTTAACCTTCTGCGCTCCAAAGAATAAAGACCTAACTTGTTCAACCTTTCTCTGTAACATAGTTGCTGGAACCCTGGCAACATTCTAGTAAATCTCCTCTGTACTCTCTCTATTTTGTTGACATCCTTCCTATAACTAGGCGACCAAAATTGTACACCATACTCCAGAATTGGTCTTACCAATGCCTTGTACAATTTTAACATTACTTCCCTACTCCTATATTCAATGCTCTGATTTATAAAGGCCAGCACACCAAAGGCTTTCTTTACCACCCTATCTACATGCGATTCCACCTTCAGGGAACTATGCACAGTTATTCCTAGATCCCTCTGTTCCACAGCATTCCTCAATTCCCTACCATTTACCATGTACTTCCTATTTTGATTTGTCCTGCCAAGATGTAGCACTTCACACTTAACAGCATTAAACTCCATCTGCCATCTTTCAGCCCACTTTTCCAAATGGCCCAAATCTCTCTGTAGACTTTGAAAATCTACTTCATTATCCACAACACCACCTATCTTAGTATCATCTGCATACTTACTTATCCAATTTTCCACCCCATCATCCAGATCATTGATGTACATGACAAACAACAGTGGACCCAACACAGATCCCTGAGGCACCCCACTGGTCACCGGCTTCCAACCTGACAAACAGCCATCCACCATTACTCTCTGACATCTCCCATTCAGCCACTGTTGAATCCATCTTGCTACTCCGCCATTAACACCCAAAGATTGAACCTTCTTAACCAACCTTCCATGGGGAACCTTGTCAAAGGCCTTACTGAAATCCATATAGACAACATCCACTGCTTTACCCTCATCAATTTCCCTAGTTACCGCTTCAAAAAATTCAAGAAGGTTTGTCAAACATGACCTTCCAGGCACAACACGTGTGAGAAATGCAGAGCCAAGGATAACCCTCGACTGGCTCGGCCCGTGAGGGTGCCTCTCCTCACCCCACTGCCTGTGTCTCGGGGATGCCTCCTGCAGCTGGCCTTGAAAACGCTGGAGGTAAAACCCTGGTCCCTCTCCTCATGTCCGTCGTCACCAGCGGCTCCTCCTCCACGACTCAACTCGGGGCCGAGCTCAGCGACTTCCCAGCTTCCCCCCTGCAGGCCGTGCTGCGCTTTATGGTGTTAAAGGCCTGTTTCACGGTGTGAGTTGACCCACGAGTGACCCCAAGTTTTCACTAGCTCGCTCAACTTAGCAACTCGTGGCACCAACGCCAGGTACCTGTGAAACTTGTTAACTCGTAAAAAAATTCAAACATGTTTGAGATTTTCCATGAGTCTAATTTACTGTTCAAGTTAAAAATTGAAACATTTAACTTCGTTGTAATAACGTAGTGGCCCATGCGTTTACCTTAGTGATTCGTGAGTCTACCGTGGGCACTCTTTAACTCAGCGGGACAAGCAGCATCTCTGGAGAGATGGAATGGGTGGCGGAATGACGTTTACAAATTTCTGCTGCGAATTTGTGCTCCATCTCAGATGGTAAAGCTGCAACTGTAAACTGACATATGACAATCTTAACTCTTCACATTTTACAGGATTGGATGCAAAATCAGTGATATTCTCGGCCATTCTCCGTCACATATTGAGATAGGGACGGGGAGCGGGGATCCAGGGACTGCTCAGAACAGACAAGTCCGCCCTCTTTAACCTGACTCCCCTCCTCATCCATTCTGCTGGAGCCCTTCCTCAAATCCCACCGGGAACAGTTGGGCATCACAGTTGAAAGGTGCAGCAGTACAGAGCGGTGTCCAGGGCATTTGGTGCCATCTCTCTGACACACACACGTAGACAAGAAAGCGTCAGGGGCACGGGGGTGGTGGTGATGGGCTGACACGGACTGTGGGAAAGTCCCTGTGTGGAGGCTGATCCTGTCTTGGTTTAGATTGCGCTGATTGGAATTATTACTGTCACTCTCTGTATTACCCTCTTGATTTCACATTGTTTGTTGCACCAAGGTTTGGAAAGCTCACAATGTGTTCTGTGCTTCCAGTGATTGTGATTGAACTGTAACATTGCAGTTTCATCAGCTCAAAAAACGAGCATCAAAATAAAAAGGATCTTGATGTGAATGACTTTGTGTGTATGTCTCCCCGTGATCTGCGTGGGTTTTCTCTGAGATCTTCGGCTTCCTCCCACACTCTAAAGATGTTCAGGTTTGCAGGTTAATTGGCTTGTAAAAGTTGTCCCTAGTGACGGTAGGATGGTGTTAATGTGCAGGGATCGTTGGTCGGTGCAGACCCGGTGGGCTAAAGGGCCTGTTTCCGCGCTGTATTTAAATAGACAAGGCAGGGAAAGGATAACAACCTAATTTGAGCAAATGCGATTAGTGCGGATGGGTAAAAAGGATGTGAAGCGATGGTTCTGTGCTGTTTGATTATGTAATTCTATTATCAGGCAATGACCATCTCCAACAAAAGAGATTGGTAACACATTTCAAACAACATTCACTGACAGTCCCGGGTCCAATGATATGGGCTCCACCACGGTTGGGAGTCTCTCCCTGCTGCAGCCTTCTTCCACCTTCTCAGCCGCCGGCCAAACACCATCCTCGGCCAGTTCCACTGAGGTCATCTTCTTGGGCCGCGCTTTGTCAGGGACCTCCCCCTCGACCTTCCTGCCATGAGGCCAGCTTACAGGATCTAAGGCACACGCATATGGCTCCACTATAAGGTGGTGACCCTCAGAGAAGTCCCAGCCTCACAAACAACTCAACACAATAAATAATGTAAAGCAGCCTGGAGCAAGATGGTTTGCCCATGATTTAAATTTTAAACGTCATCCCGTCACCCATTCCTTCTCTCCAGAGATGCTGCCTGCCCGCTGAGTGACCATACTGAGGGAATTCCCACGTATATGAAGCAGAGAGAAACGTGAGTTCTACACAGCTCTGCCCAACTTTTGAGAATGGATTTGGTGGTTTGTGCCCACTCCCCCTCCCTGCTCACCCACCCACCCACCAAGCCAGCCAGCCGGACCCCTCCTTGTTACAGCTGTGGAAGCGACATTTCCAAGAGAATGGGGCAGAGAGCTGGCGCAGCGCCGGGATGGGAGCAGGGCAGATGAGGTGCACCAAAGGAACAAACAAGTTGATGCTGCAAGGGGCAGGCGGCAGTGGTCTTGTGCCCCAGCGAGGTAGACCGCTCTTCCCCCTGCTAATGCACACACAGAAAGAGAGAGATGAGAGCAGAGAATGATCCCAGCCTAGCTCTGACACTGGACGGTGCATATTTTCCCTTTGTAGGTCATATCAATAGACGCGGCGCGCTGAGTTCTATCTTTAACTCAAAGCCGCAGGATGGAATTGTCTTCTTTAACACTGTTGCTTCGCCTCCACCTCCTCCCTACTGTACAACGGCAGCGAGTGCGGGGCCGGGATCCTGTGGCTTCGCTGCCACCTCCTCCCTACTGTACAACGGCAGCGAGTGCGGGGACCGGGATCCTGTGGCTTCGCCTCCACCTCCTCCCTACTGCACAACGGCAGCGAGTGCAGGACCGGGATCCTGTGGCTTCGCCTCCACCTCCTCCCTACTGTACAACGGCAGCGAGTGCGGGGCCGGGATCCTGTTGCTTCGCCTCCACCTCCTCCCTACTGTACAACGGCAGCGAGTGCGGGGCCGGGATCCTGCCTAGTTTTTTTAAGTTCTGAAATTGAATAACTTTCAATACTGAATCAGAATATACTTACTGTATGAGATGCTGTCCAGCTCCTCTATTTGATACTTAAAAGAGGCTTTCATTCATGGTTGGCTCAAGAGTAACCCAGGAGAGGAACTTGGTAACTCGGGAGAGGAACTTGGAACATCGCAGAAATTAGAAGTAAACCTCAAACTTAGTCATACCCGTGGGAACTCGGTTAAACTCTTCTTCATAAACTTGGAGTCTCGTACACAACCACGAGTCTTTCACTCGGGGTACCTCGTGGGTCAACTCGCACCGTGAGACAGGCCCATTAGACTTGAGGCCACAACTGCATGCTTCTGCATCATGCATGTTCCATTTGTGCAGTAACCAGCCACATTGTCCTTGGCTTGTACAAAGTCCCACAATATCTGACCACTGTACGCAAGTATGCCAGAGAATCTGTGAATTTCATTCCCACAGACGTCTGTGGAGGCCGTCAATGGATATTTTAAGGAGGAGGTTCATAGGTGCTTGATTAGTACGGGTGTCAGGGGTTATTGGGAGAAGGCAGGGGAAGGGGGTTGAGAAGGAAAGATAGATAGTCACGATTGAAAGGCGGAGTTGACTTAAAGGGGAGAATTCCGCTCCTACAACTAATGAACTTATTGCAAACAATGGCGCAGCTGAGTACAAGATGGACATACAGGGCTTGGTGATTTACCCAGGGGTTACATTTTTTCCTACACAGGGGATACATTTGTTGATTCTGGATTTGTACATATTTTCTCTCGTTGACTGACTGTGTTTGGTTCTAGTTCATCATTAGTTGTTCACAAATAAGTGAAATTACATTGTTATGTGCTATTAAAGTTGCCTGGGGTAAACGGGGTGAAAAAGGTGGGGAACCCCTGCTCTAGTCTGTATCAATGGTGCTGAAGTGGAGATGGTCAAGATCTTCAAGTTTCCAGGTGTAAATTTGTCCTGATCCAAACACACTGACATTACAGCCAAGAAAGCACTAATGCCTTTACTTCTTCAGAAGGCTAAGTAAAATCGGCACATCTCCAATTACTTATTAATTTCTATTATGGAGAGCATTCTATCTGGACACATCAAAGCTTGTTTCTCTGCCTGAGACAGCAAGAAATTGTAGAGAGTTATGATCACAGCACAGTTTATCACACAAACCAGCCTGCCATCCCTCCAACTCTCAAACGTGCTATTGTGAATTCTAACAGTAGACAATTACAAAGCAAAGATTCATGGATGTTCTCAAAGGGTATTTGTAGCAACCCGACATTCTCATGCCACTGAGTCCTGGGAACCTCTGGCCAACGGCCTCTCCAAATGGAGAAGCAGCCGGGATGGTGTGCACAACCTTGGTCCCTTTGCCTGTGCAGATCACAAACACCAGCCGACAAACTACCCAACAACCCTGCCCGGGAATCAGTTAGTGGCCTCATCAGCCTCCTCAGAACCCACGACACTGACGAGGATCCCCCCCTCTCTACCCCTCCCACTGCCGCTTCCACTCTCTAACCCCACTCCCTTTAACATCTTTAGCCCATACCTGTTCCTCTCAATCTACCCCTCTCTGTCCCTATCCCTTGCTCCACCCCCTATGTCTCCATCCACCCCCTTTCCTCCTTCAGCCCTCTGTCCAACCCTTCCTCCCTTTGCCCGGCAACTCCTTCCACTCCCTCTACCCCCCCACACTAACCTATTCCTCCTTTTCCATCCTTTCATCCTACTCCTTCTATGCCCTCCTAGCACCTTCTACCCCCTTTTCCACCTCTTTCTGACCCCCTCCCATCCCAACCTTACTCCTCCCTCTCCCACCTTCGTTTCCCAATACCCCTTTTCCACCACCTTCCACACTTCCCCAACCCCTTCCCACCCTCCCCAGCACTCGTCCCTTCTTTCACCTTCCTTCTCCTAACCCCTCTCTTTCCCATTCAACCCTACTCCCTCACCCATGTGTCATTTCACCCCTTCCTCTCACTCCTCACTCCCACTACCCCTTCCTGCCTCCGCCTGCACTTCCCCCACCCTCTACCCCCACTCCCCAACCCTTTCTCCCTCCATCAACTCCCCTCTCCCTATCCCAGCCGCACGTCCCCTTGCTTCCCACCCTATCGTCTCCCTCTCTTCCTCTCCCATCCCCCTCTCCCTCTCATCTCTCCCCGTCTCTCTCCCGTCATCTCCTCCCTCCCCCTCCCTCCTCCCTTCCCTCTCTCCCCATCCCCCTTCCCCTTCCCCTCTTGCTACTCTTTCTCACCTCCCCCTCTTACTCCCCATCCAGACCCTCGCCAGTGATCACATTGACAACCCAGACGAGGCTCTGGCCCTCACCCTCCCCCTCTCCCTCCGCCACTCACAGCTTCATGTTCTCCCCCAGCGCCACGATTGAGAGAATGGAGCGACTGGGCTTGTATGCTCTAGAGTTTAGAAGAATGAGAGCGGATCTCATTGAAACATGTCGATAATAATAATAACTTTATTACGGACTCAAGGTGCAACATTACATTAAAAAAAATGCATTGCGTAAATCACATAAAAACATCAATAAAAACCCCACAATACTTAAGTTAAAAAATTATTAATAGTTTGGACACGAGAGAGGCAGGAAGCATGTTCCTGATGTTGGGGCCAGAACCAGGGGCCACAGTTTAAGAATAAGGGGTAAGATATTTAGAACGGTGATGAGGAAACACTTTTTTATGCAGAGAGTTGTGTGTCTGTGGAATTCCCTGCCTCAGAGGACGGTGGAGGCCGGTTCTCTGGATGCTTTCAAGAGGGAGCTAGATAGGGCTCTTAAAGATAGCGGAGTCAGGGGATATGTGGAGAAGGCAGGAACGGGGTACTGATCGTGGATGAGCAGCCATGATCACATTGAATGGCTCAAAGGGCCGAAAGGCCCGCTCCTGCACCTATTGTCTTTTGTCTATTGTCAGGGTTTTCTTCGCCGCCTCCAGTTCGCTGACTTGAGTCGCCATCTTCCCCCCCTCCTCCCCGACGCTGCCCGGCTCCTCCAGCGGCCCGGAGCGCCCCCTGGTGGCCGTGAGGATCCATCACACCCCCATCTCCACACCCACTGCCCCGCCCCCTGGTGGCCGTGAGGATCCATCACACCCCCATCTCCACACCCACTGCCCCGCCCCCTGGTGGCCGTGAGGATCCATCACACCCCCATCTCCACACCCACTGCCCCGCCCCCTGGTGGCCGTGAGGATCCATCACACCCCCATCTCCACACCCACTGCCCCCGCCCCCTGGTGGCCGTGAGGATCCATCACACCCCCATCTCCACACCCACTGCCCCGCCCCCTGGTGGCCGTGAGGATCCATCACACCCCCATCTCCACACCCACTGCCCCGCCCCCTGGTGGCCGTGAGGATCCATCACACCCCCATCTCCACACCCACTGCCCCGCCCCCTGGTGGCCGTGAAGATCCATCACACCCCCATCTCCACACCCACTGCCCCGCCCCCTGGTGGCCGTGAGGATCCATCACAACCCCCATCTCTACACCCACTGCCCCGCCCCCTGGTGGCTGTGAGGATCCATTACACCCCCATCTCCACACCTACTGCCCCGCCCCCTGGTGGCCGTGAGGATCCATCACACCCCCATCGCCACACCCACTGCCCCGCCCCCTGGTGGCCGTGAGGATCCATCACACTCTCATCTCCACACCCACTGCCGCGCCCCCTGGTGGATGGAAGCATCCATCACACCCCCACCTCCACAGCCACAGCCCCGCCCCCTGGTGGCCGTGAGGATCCATCACACCTCAACT
The DNA here is from genome assembly GCA_035221665.1 of Okamejei kenojei. Classification (NCBI taxonomy): domain Eukaryota; kingdom Metazoa; phylum Chordata; class Chondrichthyes; order Rajiformes; family Rajidae; genus Okamejei; species Okamejei kenojei. The sequence continues at coordinate 315,262 of JAVHYY010000473.1, read as the reverse complement.
CCACACCCACTGCCCCGCCCCCTGGTGGCCGTGAGGATCAATCACACCCCCATCTCCACACCCACTGCCCCGTCCCCTGGTGGCCGTGAGGATCCATCACACCCTCATCTCCACTCCCATGCCCCGCCCCCTGTTGGCCGTGAGGATCCATCACACCCCCATCTCCACACCCACTGCCGCGCCCCCTGGTGGCCGTGAGGATCCATCACACTCCCATCTCCACTCCCACTGCCCCGCACCCTGGTGGATGGAAGGATCCATCACACCCACATCTCCACACCCACTGCCCCGCCCCCTGGTGGCCGTGAGGATCCATCACACCCCCATCTCCACTCCCATGCCCCGCCCCTGGAGGCCGTGAGGATCCATCACACCCCCATCTCCACACCCACTGCCGCGCCCCCAGTGGCCGTGAGGATCCATCACACCCCCATCTCCACACCCACTGCCACGCCCGCTGCCGGCTGGGAGGACCAATCACACTTCCTTTCCCCATTCGTCCAATCACACCCCCATCTCCACTCCCACTGAGTCAGAGGGAAAATCCACCACCACACCTCCCCTCTGACCGCGCCACCCATGACTCCCAGTCTGAAGAAGGGTCTCGACAAGGTTGCCAACTTTCCCACTCCAAAATAAGGGACAAAAGGTCAAAATACAGCATAAACTCCCAACGGCAATTCGATGACCGACTCGGCCGTGGCTGGGTGAATGATGAGTTGGCCCGAGTGCTGGACTGCACACAATGCCCAGCCAGCGGGCCAGCTGAGGATTTTTGGCCCGGATGACATCGCTCGCAAAGTACGGCACCCCATCCAACTCATGAACTGATCATCGGCCATGAGTAGGAGGGATGGTAGTGTCAGCGGTAAGCGAAGGTCCGAAGGTCAGACAGCTGGCCGGGCTGCTGACTGACACGGGCGAGGCGTTGCTGCTGCGCTCCCTGGGCTGCACTACCTCAGGACGGGTGAGGCAGAGCCAGACAGTCCCCTCGACCCGAGTAGTAGCAGTCAAATAGGGACAAGGGCGGTACCATATGGAACAAACCAATTTAGCACAATATACGGAGTGTCCCAGTTAATACAGGACAGTTGGCAACCCTAGTCTCAACCTGAAACTCCACCCGTTCCTTCTTTCCAGAGATGCTGCCTGTCCCGCTGAGTTAATACAACTTTCTGTGTCCACCTCCAACCACCACCACCACCACGGTCTACTGGGTCTCCCGGTTGCGAATAAGCTTAATTCCGCTTCCCATTCCATTCCTGTCCTGGGCCTCCTCCGTTCCCATCGGAGTCCACACACAAACTGGTGGAACATCACCTCATATTTCACTTGGGTAGCTTACAACCTAATTTTACATTGAATTTCCAATGTTTGGTAACTAACCTAACGCTGTCCGGAACCACGGCTCCGTTCCACCCGGCCGTGCTGACACACAGCCCATCTCAGTGTGGCCGCATGGGGGAGATGAGGTGGAGGGGGGCCTTTGCCAGACATCGCTGACACCGGGGGTAGGGTGGGGGCTGTCCCGAGGGATGCGCTCATTCAGCTGCTTAAACCTTGGTGCTCGGGTTCAGAGTGCCCTGTCACTCTTCAGCCCCGGGTGGACTTGTGTGGAAAAATGACCTCCAACCTCCCGTCTCCCCCAGCCAGTGATGTGATGGATGTGGACAAAATTGCTGGAGAAACTCAGCGGGTATGGCAGCATCTATGGAGCGAAGGAAATAGGCAACATTTCCTTCTTCAGACTGAAACCCTTCTGCAGCCGTACCCGCTTCAGCAATTATGTCTACCTTCCATTTTCTCCAACAATTATGTCTACCTTCCATTTTCCAGCAACTGCAGATCCTTCTTGAACAGTGATGTGATGGACGCGGGTGTCTGGACCAATCGCTGATACGTCCTGACCCCTGGCGATGTGATGTCCATTATTTGGCTTTTCGCCGTTGTGCCCGTTCCGTTAGTTGGCTTTTCGGCGTTGTGCCCTTTCGGTTATTTGGCTTTTCGGTGTTGCTTCCGTTCAGTTAGTTGGCCTTTCGGCATTGCGCACTTTTGGTTATTTGGCTTTTCGGCGTAGTTTCCGTTTGGTTATTTCCACTTCTTCGTTTCGGCATCTCATCCTTTGACGCCACGTCCGCACACAACGCCTCACTGGTGTATTCCTTCACCCTAACAGAAATAATCAGACCCATTATAATAGATCTTCAAAATAATTATCCACTCAGTTCATTTTGAATACATATGCAAAAATATACTCAATACTGTAGTAGATATAGTTTTACGGCATCAGAAAGGCGGGATTATTTTGATTCCAGGCTGTTTTATTGTCTTAACGATGGGTGTGCAGAGTCTATGTCTTCACTCTCCCCCGCCTGATTCACTCCAGTAAATGTTTCTGCTCTTGTTAAAGATATTCAGCAATTTCCCTAACTGCAAGGCTAGCTATGTATCTTAAAACCTCGGATACCCGGCTGGGTTGTGGGTGTGCGGCTCCACCTTTGGCTTCAACTCCAAATCATTTCTGTCAATGCCTGTATTCTGCAACCTTCAAACCTGGGGGCAGGACTGTACACTGAAGCAACAGCACCACCCTACCCATAACAAAAGCCATTGTGTGTGTGTGTGTGTGTGTGTGTGTGTGTGTGTGTGTGTGTGTGTGTGTGTGTGTGTGTGTGTGTGTGTGTGTGTGTGTGTGTGTGTGTGTGTGTGTGTGTGTGTGTGTGTGTGTGTGTGTGTGTGAGAAAATATCTGGTTAATTCCTATTTTCTTCCAAACGCTAGGCCTCTCTCTCTCTTTCTCTCTCTCTCTCTCTCTCTCTCTCTCTCCCCCCCCCCCCCCCTTCTCTCTCTCCCCCTCCTCTCTCACACGCCACAGAAGGCCAGTATTTACAGTATCTTGTTAAAACCAGCCATGAACATAAGTGATCGCACTGCACTGAATTATATACATGCCTCCCTAACCCCAGGGCCGGATTTACCTACAGGCTTCATAGGCTGAAGCCTAGGGCCTCAAAATCTATGGGGCCTCCAGCCAAGGTGTTTTTATCCCCAGAGTAAAAAAATTCCAGAGAAAAAAAAATTGGAGCACAATTCCACTTTGACGGAAATGACCCTAAATTCTGTTTCTGGCCAAACATCGCTATAAGATCTTTGGTTCCACAAATTTTTAAAAACAAAGCAACTCAGGAATATATTATAGAACAGATCAAGATTTTCGTGAAATAAATGATAAACCAGAAATATCCTCTTCCCCATTATGGGAAACTTTTAAAGCATATGCCCGTGGAATTATGATCTCTTCTCAAGCATTTTATAATAAAAAGAATCGGAGGGAACAACAGGAATTGGAAAAGGAGATTAAACAATTAGATACAGAGAACGCTGCTAATCCATCCATAACAACACATAATAAAATCGCTGCACTGAAATATAAATTAAATAAAATATACACAGATCAGATTGTAAAACTCTACCAATACACTAAACAATTATAATTTGAATTTGGAGATAAACCTCAAAAATTATTGGCTCATCAATTAAGAAAGATGGAGGGAGAAAAAATAATCCATAGGGTTAAATCATATAATCCATTAGCGAACCATTAGTACAACCTAAAGATATTAATGAGAGATTTTTGCAATATTATAAAAATTTATATTCAGTTAAAACGACAGAAAACAAGATAGGAATAGAAGCATTTAAAAAAAATGTAATTTGACTGGGTTGGATTCACAAAATAGAGAATCATTAAATGCTGAAATTTCAGTAAAAGAAATCGAAGAATCTATCAGATCATTAAAAAACGGTAAAACACCGGGACCAGATGGTGTAGGCCCGGAATTTTATAAAACATTTTATGATCTGATTGCACCACGTCTGAAGACACTCTATGAATACATTTATACTCACCAGAAACTACCAGAAACGTTAAATGAATCTATTATAACACTTAAACCTAAAATAGACAAAGACCTGGATGACCCAGGATCATATAGAGCTATAGCTCTTTTAAATACTGATCAAAAGATACTAACCAAAATATTAGCACAAAGACTAAGTACAGTTATTAATAAATTAATTCACCCGGATCAAACAGGATTTATACCAAAGCGATATTCCTCATATAACTTGAGACGATTATACAATATTATATATTCAAAAAGAGATATTAATAAAGACCTAGTAATTATTTCATTAGATGCGGAGAAAGCCTTTGACCAGGTGGAATGGTCTTATTTGTTTTTGGTTATGGAAACTTTTAAACTGGGAGAGAAGTTTATTACTTGGGTTAAATGATTATACACTAATCCAACAGCCAGAATAATAACAAATAAAATGATATCAACTAAATTTATTCTATTTTGAGGCTGCAGACAAGGTTGTCCTCTATCTCCATTACTATTTGCACTTGCAATAGAACCTTTAGCTCAACGGGTGAGATTACATCCTGAAATATATGGATATGATACCAGAGATACTGAAAATAAAATTTCTTTATATGCGGATGATGTATTACTTTATATTACAAAGCCGGAAATTAGTATCCCAAATTTACTAAAATTAATATCTGAATTTGGATTATTTTCAGGATATAGTGTTAATTGGAATAAAAGTGAATTTATGCCAATAATGGTAAATAACTTACATATACTAAAACAATTTCCTTTTAAGATAGCAAACGAAAAAATCAAATATCTTGAAATTCATGTAACAAAAAGATTTGACTCTTTATTAAAATCCAATTTTCCACTTTTATTGAATAAATAAGAACATTTTATATTGGAAAACATTACCTAACTCAATGCTAGGAAGAATTAATGCAATAAAAATGATTTTTCTCCAGGTCTCCAGGTCCAGAGATTCCCTAGGACATTGAGGGAAGTTAGTGTAGAAATAGCAGGAGCTATGACAGAAATATTTCAAATGTCATTAGAAACGGGAATAGTGCCGGAGGATTGGCGTACTGCGCATGTTGTTCCATTGTTTAAAAACCATATAATAACCATATAACAATTACAGCACGGAAACAGGCCCTCTCGGCCCTTCCAGTCCGTGCTGACCATTTGTTTTCCCCTAGTCCCATCTACCTGCACTCAGACCATACCCCTCCATTCCCTTCACGTCCATATACCTATCCACTTTACTCTTAAATGTTAAAATCGATCCTGCCTCCACCACTTCTGCTGGAAGCTGATTCCACACAGCCACCACCCTCTGAGTAAAGAAGTTCCCCCTCACGTTACCCCGAAACCTCTGTCCCTTAATTCTCATGTCATGCCCTCTTGTTTGAATCTTCCCTACCCTCAATGGGAAAAAACGTATCCACGTCAACTCTGTCTATCCCTTTCATCATTTTAAAGACCTCAATCAAGTCCCCCCCTTAACCTTCTGCGCTCCAAAGAATAAAGACCTAACTTGTTCAACCTTTCTCTGTAACATAGTTGCTGGAACCCTGGCAACATTCTAGTAAATCTCCTCTGTACTCTCTCTATTTTGTTGACATCCTTCCTATAACTAGGCGACCAAAATTGTACACCATACTCCAGAATTGGTCTCACCAATGCCTTGTACAATTTTAACATTACTTCCCTACTCCTATATTCAATGTTCTGATTTATAAAGGCCAGCACACCAAAGGCTTTCTTTACCACCCTATCTACATGCGATTCCACCTTCAGGGAACTATGCACAGTTATTCCTAGATACCTCTGTTCCACAGCATTCCTCAATTCCCTACCATTTACCATGTACGTCCTATTTTGATTTGTCCTGCCAAGATAGTTTAATAATTGGTAAAAAATTAATATTATGATTTTGGAAAGGTCCTACATCCCCCACAATCAAAATGTGGATTACAGAAATGTCGGAGACACTTCATCTGGAAAGATTAAGACTTGTCCTTTTGGACAAGCTAGATCAGTTCAGTGGAATATGGTCTCCATTTATTGAATATTTAAAGGGTCAAGGTGGTCCGGTTCGAGGGCCTGACTGAAACCTGAATGAAGGAATAGATGAAGAACTATATATAATAGACCACAGATATATCTCCAATGAAGAATAGCCTGCTTAATACTCCACTCATATTATTGATTTTTTACTTTTATTTTATTTCTCTTTATTATTTCTCTTTACTATCTTCTTTCTGTTATAAAATAATAAAAAAGCATAGTATAAATAAGAATGATTGTAAACTTTAAAAATATTAAGAATGTATGTGACGAATAATATGTCTCTTTCTTTTTATTTTTATGTTATTCCTTCTTAATATGTAATTTCTGATAAAAATATTTTACAAAAAAAGAACTGCTGGAGGGATTATAAGAACTTCTGGAGTGATTTTAGAACTGCTTCTTGGATTATTAGAACTGGTGGAGGTATTATTAGAACTACTGGAGGGATTATTAGAAATAGTGCATGGATTATTAGTACTGCTGGAGGGATTATTAGAACTGCTGGGTGGATTATTAGAAATGATGGATGGATTATTAGAGCTGCTGGATGGATTATTAGAACTGCTGGATGGATTAATAGGACTGCTGGATGGATTATTAGGACTGCTGGATGGATTATTAGTACTGCTGTATGGATTATTAGGATGCTGGATTGATTATTAGGACTGCTGGATGTATTATTTGAACTGTTGGATGGATTGTTAGGACTACTGGGTGGATTAATAGGACTGCTTGGTGGACTATTAGAACTTCTGGAGGGATTATTAGAACTACTGGAGGGATTATTAGACCTACTGGATGGATGATTAGAACTGCTGCAGGAATTATTTGTGTTGTTGCAGGGATTATTAGAACTGCTGGATGGATTATTAGAACTGCTGGATGGATTATTAGAACTGCTGGATGGATTATTACGACTGCTGTATGGGTTATTAGGACTTCTGGATGGATTATTAGAAATGCTGTATGGATTATTAGGACTGCTTAATGCATTATTAGGAATGCTGGGTGGATTATTAGAACTGCTAAGTGGATTATTAGGGTTGCTGGGCGGATTATTAGAACTGCTGGATGGACACTTCCGGTGTCGCTATGGAGTAAGGCAGACTCACGCCGCTTAGCTCCGTGAAAACTCTGTGAAAATGGGGGAAAAATCTGGACTTACCTGCACCACAACACTACCGGCTGCTTGCAATAAGCTTGTGACGTCATCAGGCGCGCGACGACACCGGCGGAATGTCTACACAACATACACCCCCCCCCCAAACTGAGAAAAACCGGTAGGACCAAAGAAGTAGGCCCGACTAAAGCCTCGGGCGCAGGTTTAACATCGTACCAAGAAGAGATCTCAAAGAAGAAAAAGACAGATGTGGAAGAATTAAGAAGTTTCCGCGCTCAAGAAATCTCAAACATAATGTGTGAGGGATAAAGTGATTAAACCTCATTAAAGTAAGGAGTTTTAAAGAGAATTCGAACTGAGAGGGGCTGGAGAGAGGATTCTGACACAGCTGTGTCTGAAGGTTGCCAGACCCATCCTTGAGTTCTTGAGTAAGAAGTAATAGCATTGTATAGCGGTAGAAGGGAGTGATGTAGAGAGATCCCTATCAGTGGAATGGAGTGATAGATGGGACCCTTGTCACTATAGCTTAGCTTTAGTACTGATATAGGAGAACTGAGAGGGTTCACTAGGAGGTGAGTAAAACTAGGGTAGGTCATGAGCAACTGAGCATGCTTAATAGAATAAATGAATATTACAACACACCCCTGGTCAAGAAACTGCTCATTACCATGAACATGTTTGAACATGCAATGTATGATATGGGAGGTGCGAGGGGATGTACGGTGGGATGTACCTACAGATTGAGCACCTCCGACCCTGATTGGAGAAGGGTCCGGAGGGGAGTTTGAATGTAAGATTCTGTGTATAAAGGGGGATGACTTCTTTGGCTTCGGTGTGTCTCGAATTGGAGAGGCACCCGGTCTGCAGACTCATAAAATAAAGAATCTCTTGCTTCCAGGATTTAGTCTTTGAGCATTAATTGTGAGCATAAAACGTATCTCACAAATTGGGGGCTCGTCCGCGATCTGCCACTCCCGGCTGCTTGGTGGAGGCAAAGAAGGAGGGGAAGGTGCACCCTGCTGATTTCAGCAGTCTCCGATCTCCTTGCTTGCCATCAGCAGTTTGAGCGAGTGATATTCGGTTGAAAAGACTCGGGAAGCAAGAGGGGGTGTAAGGTAAATACGTACGGGACGGTCGAGCGATTCTTGTGCACAGGACCCAGGTAAGAAAAGCGACTATTAAATATTACCTGGGCGGCCGGGGTCTGTCGGACGGGAATAGTCCGACGAGACGATGGGAAACCGGAACGGGAGAAGTAAGGATCCGGGGAACCGGGATGAGGCTCATACTGATATGGAGCCTAACATTCCGCCCGATAGTCCGTTGGGGCGAATGTTGTATGGATGGGGTGAAGGGAACACCCGGGGTAAGCGTAAGGAAACTATGATAAAGTTTTGTTACTTTGAGTGGCCAAAGGAGCCTATTCGAGGGAGCGCAGTGTGGTGGCCGCGGTTTGGGTTCAAATGAGGACTGGGTGAGACAGGCATTGAATGTTTTTTGTGAATGAAAGACAAACGCCGAATCAAATAGAAAAGGAATATGCCCAGTGTGCTGGAAACCCAATAATGGGATGTTTCCGTTAAAGACGGAAAGAGAGCAGGATGAACATGACTGGCCACCAATTGGTGATGATCACCTACGGAGACTGCCCCCGCCATATGAATCCCAGCCCCCAAATATATCCCCATCAGCGCCGGCTGCATCTGCCCAGGAGGTCCCACTAAGCCAGAGCGGATCGGCAGTAAACCTGTCCGCTCCTGTCTCAGAAGAGACAGATAGTAGAGAATCACGGAGAGTAGAGAAGAAACAGGGTGAAAGAAACTGTGATTCAAACATAGAACGTGAAGGAGAGAACCAGTCAGATAAGGAAGAGGGAATAAAAAGTGAGGTCGAGGATGAGACGGGTGTCCCAGGCAGTAGTCGGAGGACGCGATCTCAAACGAGGGCAGAGGAACAGAGATTAGAGCGATCTGTTCAAATGAAGCCCCTCAGGGAGGTCCCGTTAGGGGGAAATGCGGGGGGGGGGGGGGGGGGATGGGATTTGTAAATGTGCCTCTCACCAGTATGGAGGTGAGGAACTTTAAAAAGGAGATGAAAAGTTTATTGGAAAACCCCTTGGGACTGGCTGAACAAATAGATCAGTTCCTAGGGCCAAATGTTTATACATGGGAGGAAATTATGTTGATAATGGGAAGTTTGTTTACTTCAGAAGAAAGGCAGATGGTCAGAGAGGCGGGAATAAAGGTCTGGGATAAGCGGTTGTCGGTTGACGCGGGAGAAGCAGAGGTGGGAGCAGCAAAATATCCCATTACTGCGCCGGATTGGAGTAACCAGACAGGGGAAGGAAGAAACAGTATGAGAAATCTCAGGGAAATAATAATTAAGGGAACCAGAGAGGCCGTTCCCAAGGGACAAAATCTTGAACGGGCTTTTGAAAATCAGCAGAACGAGGACGAACCTCCGACAGTGTTCTTACAAAGGTTAAGGAGGAATGTCCAGCAGTATTCGGGGATAGACCCTGATACGGCCGCAGGTCAGCAGTTGTTAAACGTTAATTTTGTAACAAAATCATGGCCAGATATTAGAAAGAAATTGGAAAAATTGGAAGATTGGAATGAAAAACCATTGAATCAATTGTTAACAGAGGCTCAAAAGGTATATGTAAGACGGGATGAGGAGAAACAGAAGGGAAAGGCAAAAATGATGTTGCAAGCAGTACAGCAAGGAGATACAGAAGGGGGAAATCGAAGATGATAGAAGGCCGGGTGCTCATGGAGACCGGGGAAGGGGAACCGGTAGTATTAGAGGACGAGGAAGAGGTGAATGGGGGGACCGAAGTTGGGGTCCCCGGGAAAACAAGGAACAAGAATCAAGAAGATGGTACACGGGGCCACCCCGGTGTTATTATTGTAAAGAGGAGGGTCATTTCAGGAGGGAATGTCCCAAGCGATGACGGGAGGTGCAGTCGTACGCACTCATGGAGGAAGAATAGGGAAGTCAGGGGTTCCACTCCCTGGGGTGTATGGGATACACACGGGAACCTCTGGTAAACTTGAGATTAGGACCCCAGGGAGAGGATATGATATTTATGGTAGATTCGGGAGCAGAGAGATCGAGTGTAACTAAGGTACCAGAAGGAATGAGATTGGGTAAAAAACAGGTTAGAATCTCAGGGGTAGAAGGGAAAGTGATGACATTACCCGAGGTAGAAGGGTGGTGGTAAAATATGAGAATCGGGAAACTACGGAAGATTTAATCTTGGTACCCCCAGGCAGGGATAAATTTGATGGGGAGGGATTTACAAATCCCATTAGGAATGGGAACAGCCCCCGTAGGGGACAGATAATAGTCCAATTGTATAAATTGACCACAGAGGACGAGGGAAGAATAGTCCCGCAGGTGTGTGGGCCAAGGAAGGAAACCGGGGAGGGCTGCAGATCCCACCCTTGAAAATAGCTCTGAAAAAAGAAAGTGAGATAGTACGGGTAAGGCAATATCCAATTTCTATGGAAGGAAGGAGAGGACTTCAGCCAATTATAGAGAACTTACTAAAGGACGGTATATTAGAGAGTTGTATGTCCCCATATAACACCCCCGTAAGGAAGACCGACGGGACGTTCAGATTGGTCCAGGATCTCAGGGAATTAAATAAGGTAGTTAGAACGCGACACCCGGTAGTCCCGAACCATAATATACCATAATGGGACGGATACCCCCGAATCACAAGTGGTTCAGTGTGGTAGATTTAAAAGACGCTTTTTGGAGCTGTCCCCTGGCTGAAGAGAGCAGGGACCTTTTTGCGTTTGAATGGGAAAACCCAGAGACCCAAAGGAAACAGCAGTATCGGTGGACTGCGCTCCCTCAGGGATTTACAGAGTCCCCGAACCTGTTTGGACAGATATTAGAACAAGTATTAGAGGACGTCCCGAGGACTGATGAGACACAGCTGTTGCAGTATGTGGACGATCTATTACTATCATGGGAAGAAGAGGAGGCAGTTAGGGACGCAACAATAACCCTCCTGCACCTTCTGGGGGAAAAGGGGTTGAGAGTGTCTAAAAGTAAATTACAGTTTGTAGAATGAGAAGTTAAATATCTAGGACACCTGATAAGCGATGGGAAAAGGAGAATAAACCCGGAAAGGATAGCGGGAATTACCGGACTGCCAATGCCGAAGAATAAGAAGGAGATTAGGAAGTTTCTTGGACTGATTGGATATTGTATATTATGGATAGATGACTATACCCGACAGGTTAGGTTTCTATATGATAAATTAGGTGAAGAAAACGACAAAGTAAAGTGGGAATCCGGGGACGAACACCAGTTTAGGAAACTAAAGAACAGTTTAATCACTGCCCCTGTACTGGCTCTCCTGTCTATTGACCAGCCATTCCATCTTTTTGTGAATGCAGAAAATGGAATTGCGCTGGGAGTACTAACCCAAGAGAAAGGAGGGAAGCGGCAGCCCGTCGCGTTCCTCTCCAAACTCTTGGATCCAGTATCGCGGGGATGGCCAGTATGCATTCAAGCGGTAGCGGCAACAGCAGTGTTAGTGGAGGAAAGTAGGAAATTGACGTTTGGAGGAACTCTGGTGGTGTCCACTCCCCACATGGTCCGGACGATACTAACTCAGAAGTCCAGTCGGTGGTTGACGGATTCTAGAATCTTGAAGTATGAGGTTATATTTATGGAAAAGAATGATTTGACCATAGTAACGGATAAAAACCTAAATCCCTCTCAGTTTTTGTACTCGGCAGGTGCTGAGCAGGAAGGGGAGTTACCAGAACATGATTGTAGTGAGATAATAGAACTTCAGACAAAGAGTAGGGAAGATTTAGAAGAACGACCGCATGAGACAGGGGAAAGATGGTTTATTGATGGTTCTTCCGATGCATAGACGGAAAAAGGTATAGTGGGTATGCTATAATAAACGGAGAAGGGTTTGAAAAAGTGGAAGCAGGCAGGTTACCAGGAAGTTGGTCCGCGCAAAACGTGTGAACTGTATGCATTACTGAGGGCATTGGAACTATTGAAAGGGAAAGAAGGAACTGTGTATACGGATTCCAAGTATGCCTTTGGGGTGGTACATACCTTTGGGAAAATCTGGAAAGAAAGAGGGATGATTACAGCTAGAGGGAAAGAGTTGGCTCATGAGCAGTTAATTGAGAAAGCTTTGGAAGCACTAAAATTGCCAGAAAGAATAGCGGTGGTCCATGTAGCAGGCCACCAGAGAGGGAATTCGCTGGAAGCTAGAGGGAATAGGACAGTCGATAGTGCCGCTAAGACAGCGGCGACGGAAGGAACGGTAAAAATGTTGTCTCTAATACCGTTGAGAGAGGGAATAGAGAAGATACCTGTATTCTCGCGGGAGGAGGAAGATAAAATGAATGAGTTGGGTGCCCGGCGCTCCACGGACGGGAAGTGGTGGACGCCGGACGAAAAACAAATAATTACTAAAGGATTGACGAGGGATTTGATTAAACAACTACATTCGCAATCGCACTGGGGAGCCCAGGCTCTGTGCGACACGATACTACGGACTTATGCCTGTAGAGGCATTTATACTTTAGCCAAGCAGGCGGTGTCTCGTTGTGTAGTGTGTCAAAGAGTGAATAAGAAGGTAATGAGAGCTGTCCCCAGGGGGGAGGACAACAATTGGCCATTAGACCCTTCCAGAGAATACAGGTAGACTTCACAGAATTACCAAAAGTACAGCAGTGGAAATATCTTCTGGTTATAGTGGATCACTTCACCAGGTGGGTAGAGGCATTTCCCACGATAAATGCCACTGCCCAGGCAGTCACCAGATACTGCTGGAACAAATCATCCCACGATATGGAGTAATTGAATCCATAGACTCAGATCGAGGAACACATTTTGCTTCCAAGGTGCACCTATTAATTTGTCGCGCCTTGGGAATAAACTGGAAGCTGCATACTCCATGGCACCCCCAGAGTTCGGGGAGAGTGGAGCGGATGAATGCCACTCTAAAAAAATTCAGATAAACTAAATTAATGGAGGAGACAGGGTTACCCTGGGACTAAAATGTCTACCAATTGCTCTATTGCGAATACGGACGGCACCACGAAAGGATATTGCGGTGTCTCCCTATGAAATGTTGTTTGGATTGCCTTATTTTGGGAAGGTGGAAGGCACACAAACCTTTGAGGGAGGTGATGTATTCTTGAGGAACTATTTACTGGCAGTGTCTCGTTCCCTTACAGAATTAAAAGCTAAAGGATTATTGGCTCAAAGCTCACCACTCAACTTTCCAATACATGCTGTAAAGGCCGGCGACTGGGTACTGGTCAAGAATTGGAAGGAGGAGAAACTCCAGCCCAGGTGGACCGGACCGTACCTAGTATTACTGACAACCAAGACAGCAATATGAACAAAAGAAAAAGGGTGGACCCACGCGATCCGGGTTAAAGGACCCATCGATCCACCCGTTCCTGAGGAGGAGGAACAGTGGATGGTGAAGCCAGGAAGCAAACCCCTAACAGTAATTTAAAAAAAAAAACATTGAATGTATAACTGACAGTATGAAAGGAGCAGTCGTGGTATTGTTTGCTTTGTATGTAATTGTGGTAAAAGGTATTAATAATTGTGATAAATGTTATCATCCTATCCAATACAGAGGGCGAACAACCAGATCATTTACCTATCATTCCCATGTGAACAAAGTATGCCATGACCGAAAGACTAGAACCATTTGTAAAAGAGGGGGAAAGGAGTATTTGATGGCAGGCAATAGGGGGTATATAGGGAAGTTTGGGGCCGTTACCTGCCCAAGGGGGGAGAGAGATGGGTTTGTATACAGTTAGTTTTCCCTTCTCAGATCGTAAAATGGGCAATAGATAAGACGAAGGAGGAAGTAATAAAAGAGGTTACAGAGGTAGTAGTCACTAAGCCTCCCCCTCCCCCACATACTCAGCCTCAAGTGCACCAGACACTGTACGAAGAGATAAAGAAGCAGATCGAGATCCCTGAAGGAGAAAAAAACCTGTTTGTGGACTTGGCCCTCCGGATAGCTGGAATCCTGAATGTGACTAACTGTTGGGTCTGCAGAGGACCACTGATGAATTCACGTTGGCCGTGGAGGGGATCCATTGTTGAAATATGGGACCTGATGGGGTGGAACCTGACAGTTGGATAAGACCGAGATCCCCAGGTATGGGTCCTGGCAGACGCTCCGGTCGAGACTGAGTGTATCGCTAGGCCCTGGGCAAAGGATGCCGTCCTAGTAGGCAGCAGCCCCTGCCAGCGCATCGTCACCCAGTGGCCAAATCAGTCCCGAGTGTGGTGGCCAGAGGAGCCTAAATGGTATCTAACTAAGAAATATGGGAAAAAAACTGCGCTATCCGGATGGAGATCGATGGAGTGGAATCGGCTGGACTATGGAACTGCACCGGGAATAACCCTTATCAGGGGATCCCATTATTGCGAGATATATGGAACAAGGTTGCCTCTAGTGGACCGGCCCCTGAAGGACTGTTATGGATATGCGGATACAAGGCATACTCGGTGTTACCGATGAATTGGAGTGGGACTTGTTTTATTGGACTGGTACAACCTGGATTTTTCCTGTTAAACACCAAAGAAGGCCGGTCGTTAGGAACACCTGTATTTGATGACCTATATCGGAAAAAGAGGAAAATAGACATTGGAGAATGGGAAGATGATGAATGGCCACCAGCAAGAATCATCTCATACTACGGACCAGCCACTTGGGCACAGGATGGATCCTGGGCTACCGAACACCAGTATACATTTAAACCGGATCATAAGGCTTCAGGCAGTACTGGAGGTAATTACCAACCAAACTGCGGGGGCGCTGGAAATGCTGGCAAAGCAGCAGACGCAGATGAGAGCAGCGATATACCAGAACAGGTTAGCCCTAGATTACCTCCTGGCAGAAGAAGGAGGGGTATGCGGGAAATTCAACCTCTCTAATTGCTGTTTGAACATCGATGATAATGGACAGGCAGTGATGGACATATCAGAAGGGATCCGTAAGTTGGCACATGTTCCAATACAAAAGTGGACTTCGATTATGGGAACCCAATGGTGGGATTCCATCCTCAGAGGAACCTGGTGGAGAACGGTGGGACTTGTGTTTCTATGTGCAGAGGCTGGACTGATCTTTATCCCCTGTTGCATCCCTTGTTTTAGGGAACTTATTACCAGAAGTATGTCAGATGCAGGCTGTAGTCATGCCTATGGAGAGAATGGGGAAATACAGAAAATAATGATAATGCGGCCAGGGGAGATTTATGATTTACAGAAAGAGAAGGTTAGGACAATGTTACGTCAGTTCGAGTTGAGGGAACTTAAAATGAAGGTTTAATCAGTGTATGCGTAGCAAAGGAAAAGGGAGGATTGTGAGAGATAAAGTGATTAAATCTCATTAAAGTAAGGAGTTTTAAAGAGAATTCGAACTGAGAGGGGCTGGAGAGAGGATTCTGACACAGCTGTGTCTGAAGGTTGCCAGACCCATCCTTGAGTCCTTGAGTAAGAAGTAATAGCATTGTATAGCGGTAGAAGGGAGTGATGTAGAGAGATCCCTATCAGTGGAATGGAGTGATAGATGGGACCGCTGTCACTATAGCTTAGCTTTAGTACTGATATAGGAGAACTGAGAGGGTTCACTAGGAGGTGAGTAAAACTAGAGTAGGTCATGAGCAACTGAGCATGCTTAATAGAATAAATGAATATTACAACACACCCCTGGTCAAGAAACTGCTCATTACCATGAACATGTTTCAACATGCAATGTATGATATGGGAGGTGCGAGGGGATGTACGGTGGGATGTACCTACAGATTGTGCACCTCCGACCCTGATTAGAGAAGGGTCCGGAGGGGAGGTTGAATGTAAGATTCTGTGTATAAAGGGGGATGACTTCTTTGGCTTCGGTGTGTCTCGAATTGGAGAGGCACCCGGTCTGCAGACTCGTAAAATAAAGAATCTCTTGCTTCCAGGATTTAGTCTTTGAGCATTAATTGTGAGCATAAAGCGTATCTCACATAATGGAAGAATGGAAAAAACTTAAACAGAACTTCACGGATGAATTGAAAACTTTAAAAAAGAAATTAAAGAAGAAATTCAAGAAGATGTTGTAGCTTTTGTACATTAAGTACTGGATTCCTGGAAGTTGGCCATGGAAGAAAATCTAAATCAAAAGACTGAAGAGATAAATGTTAAATTGAATTTGATGGAATCCAGATTTAATTCAAAGTTGGACCCCATCTCTCAGGCACTAGAACAACAACATAAAACTGTAATTGAATTAAAGGAAATTGCTGAAACAAGCTCTAAAACTACAAGTAAGCTTCTCTCCGAGAACAAGCGTTTATCAGACTTATTGCGTAAAATAACTGGAAAATGTATTGACTTGGAGGGAAGACAGAGCCGCCAGAATTGGCGCTCGGGAAGGCAGAGAGGGGAACCGTGATTCCCCGTGAATTTGCTGCAGATCTATTGAAGAAAGTTTTAAATCTGGATCAAGCACCTTTAATTGCTCGGGCACAAAAAGCATTGAGACGCCGCCCAAGGGCGGACGCCCCCCCAAGACAACTGATAGTGAAGGTGCAATATGATCATGTTTTGGATGATATGATAAAGAAAATCATTCCGGCAGATTATTTATGTCTTCCTTAGTGAAGACAGAACCAAAGTACTCTGGAGGGAAGGGCTTTTTTTGGCCACTTTTTATGCCTCATCTTTAGTTTTTATACTATCCCTGATTTCCCTCGTTATCCACGGATGCACCACCTTCCCTGATTTATTCTTTTGCCAAAATGGTATGAACAATTTTTGTACTTCATCCATGCAGTCTTTAAATACCTTTCAATGCACATCCACTGTCAACCCTTTAAGACTCCCCTGCCACTCTATCTTGGCCAATTCACGGCTCATACCTTCAAAGTTACCTTTGTTTAAGTTCAGAACCCTTGTTTCTGACTTAATTATGTCACTCTCCATCCTAATGAAGAACTCAATCATATTATGGTCACTCTTGCCCAAGGGGGCACGCACAAAAAGACTGCTAACTAACCCTTCCTCATTACTCAATACCCAGTCTAGAATAGCCTGCTCTCTCGTTGGTTCCTCCACATGCTGATTTAGAAAACTATCCCGCATACATTCCAAGAAATGGCAGGACAAATCAAAATAGGACGTACATGGTAAATGGTAGGGAATTGAGGAATGTTGTGGAACAGAGAGATAGATCTAGGAATAACTGTGCATAGTTCCCTGAAGGTGGAATCGCATGTAGATGGGGTGGTAAAGAAAGCCTTTGGTGTGTTGGCCTTTATAAATCAGAGCATTGAATATAGGAGCAGGGAAGTAATGTTAAAATTGTACAAGGCATTGGTGAGACCAATTCTGGAGTATGGTGTACAATTTTGGTCGCCTAATTATAGGAAGGATGTCAACAAAATAGAGAGAGTACAGAGGAGATTTACTAGAATGTTGCTTGGGATCCAGCAACTATGTTACAGAGAAAGGTTGAATAAGTTAGGTCTTTATTCTTTGGAGCGCAGAAGGTTAAGGGGGGGACTTTGATTGAGGTCTTTAAAATGATGAAAGGGATAGACAGAGTTGACGTGGATAAGCTTTTCCCATTAAGGGTAGGGAAGATTCAAAGAAGAGGGCATGACATGCAAATTAAGGGACGGAAGTTTAGGGGTAACATGAGGGGGAACTTCTTTACTCAGAGGGTGGTGGCTGTGTGGAATGAGCTTCCAGCAGAAGTGGTGGAGGCAGGATCGATTTTAACATTTAAAAGTAAAGTGGATAGGTATATGGACGTGAAGGGAATGGAGGGGTATGGTCTGAGTGCAGGTAGATGGGATTAGGGGAAAACAAATGATCGGTACGGACTGGATGGGCCGAGAGGGCCTCTTTCCGTGCTGTAATTGTTATATGGTTAAATCGTCTTCCTCGGCACCCCTGCCAATTTGATTCACCCAATCTATATGCAGATTGAAGTCACCCATAAAAAACTGTTACCCTTGCTGCACGCACTTCTAATTTCCTGTTTGATGCCATCCCCAACTCCAATACTACTGTTAGGTGGCCTGTACATCACTCCCACTAGCGTTTCTGCCCCTTAGAGTTTCGAAGCTCTACCCATATCGATTCCACATCCTCCATGCTAATGTCCTTCCTTTCTATTGCATTAATCTCCTCTCTCACCAGCAACGCTACCCCACCTCCTTTTCCTTTCCGTCTATCGCTCCTGAATATTGTATATCCCTGGATGTTCAGCTCCCAGCCTTGGTCACCCTGGAGCCATGTCTCCGTGATCCCAACTATAGCATAGTCATTAATAGCTATCTGCACCTTCAACTCATCCACCTTATTACGAATGCTCCTCGCATTGAGACACAAAGCCTTCAGGCTTGTTTTTACAACACTTTTACCCTTTATACTATTATGTTGACTAGTGGCCCCTTTTGATTTTTTTCCTGGATTTGTCTGCCAGCCACTATTAGTTTTTAACCTTGCTACCACTTGCTTCTTTTGTCATTTTATACCCCTCTTTCTCTCTGCTCATACCTTCAAGACACCCACCACCTCTTATTCTCTGTTTATTATTTTTTTCTTCTTCCCCCCGTACATGTTGGGTCTGAGTGCTTCCTTTCTCTGCCTCCTGCCTCGGACACTGTCTCCTAGCTATCTCTATTTGAGTCCCTCCCTCAACCTATCTAGTTTAAAATCCCCCCAGTAGCCTTTTAGACAGATCATCAACTCAAAGAAAGTTAAAATCGCAGTCAAGTGAATTTTTAAACTCATATATTAACACTACCAACATTAAGGATATCTGGAGAATTGAAAATCCATCCGGACAAGAATATTCATTTTACTCACCGGTGCATAAAACATATTCAAGGATAGACTGTTTCTTAGTAGATTCTAAACTTATTCCATTCACCTTCAACTCGCAATATCATAACATTATAATTTCGGACCATGCTCCCTTAACGTTTATGATTAAACTAAACGGAATGGACAAGAAACAGACACAATGGAGACTTAATCCTCAAATTTTAAATGAAAAGGTATGTTTTGAATATCTTGTAAAACAGATTAATATGTTTTTCGAGGTCAATGACCATCCTGAAATTTCTGCCTCCCTTCTGTGAAACATTTAAAGCATTTATACGAGGGGCATTAATCTCCTCCCAGGCATTTCTTAATAAAGAGAAAAGGGCTAAACAACAGACATTGGAAATGGAAATAAGGCAATTAGACATAGAAAATGCAGTAGCACCTTCATTGGCAAAACATAACAAAATTGCAGTACTGAAATACAAGTTAAATAAAATATACTCTGACCAAGTAATAAAACTATATCAACATACAAAACAATGAAATTTTGAATTCGGTGATAAACCACAAAAAGTATTAGCATGTCAGCTTCGTAAATTGGATGGGGAAAAAATGATTCATAAGATTAGATCAGATAAGGGAGAAATATTAACACTCCCTAAACATATTAATGACAGATTTTCACAATACTATCAATATCTTTATTCAACTAAAGTGACAGAACAATCAACAGGAATGGAAGCATTTTTACAGAAATGTAACCTTAAAGGTTTAAATTTGCAAGAGCAAGACTATTAGGTGATGAAATAACGATAAAAGATATCGAAGAGTCAGTTAGATCTTTAAAAAATGGAAAGGCTGCAGGCCTGATGGTCTAAAGCTCCGAAATTTTATTAAAAAATTTATGAGCTGATTTCTCAATGCTTACAAACACTGTATAAACACGGTGTATACTGAACAGAAACTCCGGAAAATTTAAACGAATCTACAATAATATATACCCAAAACCGATAAGGATCTGGAAGACCCTGCCTCATATAGAGCAATAGCTCTCTTAAATACTGATCAGAAAATGTTAACTAAAATCCTATCTCATAGGTTGAGTTTAGTGATGAACAAATTAATACACCCCGACCAAACAGGTTTTATCCGAAAACGTTACTCATTTTACAATCTGAGACGATTATTTAATATTATATACTCAAATAGAATTACTAATGCAGATCTAGCAATTATTTCGCTCGATGCTGAAAAGCCTTTGATCAGGTAGAATGGTCATATTTATTTCGGTGATGGAAAAATTTTCAATTGGAAGAGAAGTACTTGTTATTCTCTCCCTCTGCTGGTGTTATATGGTACTCACCTGTTTCTCTGTTTTCTCCTGAGTGCTGGCCTTGTGGCTGTGAGTCAGAAATCACGGGGTTAAAAGCCAAACTGCATCATGTGACTCATCAGGACCTTAAAAGCAGAGTCTCCCAAGATTCCGCCTCTTTCTTCTTCTTTGCCCTGCACTAGGCAGCGAGCACCATGGCTGGTGTGAGCGGTGTGGGGTTCTGGCCACATGGCATAGGAATTTATGTACCTTCATCAGTACATGTTAACAAATAGTGACTTGGGTCGGATGAGGGCTGGCTTTACTGTTTTTGTGTGTTTGTTTCAGGATTACATATCTTTTAGGCAGGTTTAAAGTCTTCGGTCCAACGGCCATCGCTTGGCTGGTTGGAGCAACTGTTAAAACTGTTTGTCAGTCCATTCACCTTCCTGACTGTGTTGAATCAGGTTTGGCTTGGTATGGAGGGCATGGGAATGCCATTGCATACTGTTAACCTAGAGTCTGAGCTTGTTTCAGGTCGAGTAACTGTGGGGATATGGCCACGTTTTCCCAGTGTCGTTGATTCTGGGTAACGATTTGGCTGGGGGGGAAAGTTTTGGTCACTCCTGAAGTGACGGCTGTTCCTATGTTGCAGTGTCCAGATAAACCTGCTCAGCAGCATCCAAAAGTTTTTGCATCGTGTGCTGTCACTCGCGCTATGGCTAGAAACCAAGTTACGTTTAATGATGATGAAATTGACCTGAGTGAGAGTTTCCTTGTGGAGCAGGGTGTTGGATCCTGTGTTGCGCAGGGAGTGTCTGCATCACAAGTTGGTGAAATGTCTGACACTAAACCGGTGTCGTTGTCATGTGACCAGTTGGTTGCTGAGCAGAAATGTGATGCCAATTTGTCTGCTCGATTACGGGAGGCGTAAGAGTCAACCTTGCCATGTTAACATGCTGAAGCAGTATCATGGAGAAGAAGCCTGTGGATTTGAGACGGAAGGTGCTGTGTCCAAACACTATCGTCCAAGCCTGTTTTGGCTGCGGTGGTGTTGCCCCCCGACACGGGTGGTGAAAGTGGGTGAGGCACATTTGGACTGTGGCGGTGAGACACTTAGTAAACTGACTAATTCAGAGGTGTTGAAAGCACTTCCATTGCGTTTGTCTCATTTGACTGAGAGTCATCGGAGAGATCTGATTGATTTGGTTAACTCGTGTAAATCGCTGTTTTCTGATGTGCCGTCTCAAACTTCCATTCTAGAACATGGACATTGACATGGCTGATACTGTGCCCATTAAGCAACACCCATATCGTGTCAATCCAGGACAAGCGTCGATGTCTAAAGAGTCAGGTTGAACTATATGCCAGCAATGGCATTGCTGAGCCTAGCTGTAGTGCGTGGAGCTCTCCTTGTCTGTTGGGCTGCCAAAGCTAATAGTGACGACAGGTTCTGTACTGATTTTCGAAAAGTTAATCGTGTAACCAAACCTGATTGTTACCCTCTCCCTCGTATGGAGGATTGCGTGGATCGTGTGGGAGGTGCCTCTTTTGTTACAAAATTGGACTTATTGAAGGGATATTGGCAAGTTCCTTTAACTAGGCGTGCGAGAGAAATCTATGCTTTTTTATGCCTGATAATTTTCTGGGCAATATACTGTCATGGATTTTGGTATGCGTAACGCGCCAGCAACTTTTCAACGGTTGGTAAACATTGTGCTGTCTGGTCTGTTCCTATTGTGAGGCATACATTGATGATTTGGTTGTGTGGCTCCAGGTCGTGGATCGAACTCTTCACTCACCTGAATTAGGTATTTCATCGTCTAGCGCGAGCTAACTTGACCATCAATCTTGGATAGTGTGAATTTGGCCAGGCCATGGTAACGTATATTGGTAATAAAGTGGTGAGCCAGGGTCAGGTTCGCACTCTCGAGGCTAAGGTAGAGCATATTGTCGCTTTTCCAGCTCCTACCTCTAGGACTGAGCTCCATCGGTATCTGGCAATGGTGGGGTACTATAGAGGGTTCTGTCCAAATTTCTCTGCAGTGGCTGCTCCTTTAATGGATTTTTAAATCCGACAATCACTGTGAGTGGTCAGCTGTGTGTCAAACTGCTTTGGATCAAACAAAGAGCCCTTCACGTGTGCGCACCCGTGCTTGCGGCACCCGATTTTGAGCGCGCCGTTTAAGTTGGCAGTCGATGCTAGTGAAAATGGGGTTGGTGGGTATTCTTCTCCAAAATGGTTCTGATGGGGTGGAACATCCAGTTTATACTTTTCTGAAAAGTTTAATCACCATCAAAACTGGTACTCTACCATCGAAAAAAGAGACCTTGCAATGTTAATGGCTCTAGATCATTTCAAGGTATATGTTGGCTCCTCGAATGTTCCCGTTGTCGTATATACAGATCACAATCCGCTGGTGTTCCTACATAGGATGAAAAATAATAAACCCACGGTTAATGAGCTGGAGTTTGCGAATGCAGGGACTACAACCTGGAAGTCAGGCAATATCCGGAAAGATAATGTTCTTGGCTGACGCATTTTCGCGCCAGTGATGTCTGTACTACTGAATAGTTTCTGAAGTTTGGTGGTGTTCTTTAGTTTGTTTTCAGAAACTTATTCAGTATCTTAGGGTGGGGGTGTTATGCGCTCCCTCTGCTGCTGTATATGGTACTCACCTGTTTCTTCTCTGTTTCTCCTGAGTGCTGCCACGTGGCTGTGAGTCTGGAATCATGGGGTTAAAGGCTCCTGTACCCGATTAGCCAAGCTGCATCATGTGACTCATCAGGACCTTTAAAGCAGAGTTTCCCAAGATTCCGCCTCTTTTCTTCTTCGTCTTCGCCCTGCACTAGCACAGCGAGCACCACGACTGGTATCTAGTGAGCGGTGGGGGGTTCTGGCCACATGGCTTAGGAATATGTACCATTCCTCATACATGTTAACAAATAGTGACTCGGGACGGATGAGGGCTGGCTTTACTGTTTTGTGTGTTTGTTTCAGGATTACATATCTTTTAGGCACGTTTAGAGGTCTCTGGTCCGACGGCCCATCGCTTGGCTGGCTGGAGCAACTGTCAAAATTGTTTGTGTCAGTCCATTCTGACTGTGTGTTTGAATCAGGTTTGGGTTTTATGTCCTCAAGTGAAAATTAACTCTTTATGAACTTGAAACCTAGTTGTGAAGTGTTACTCGGCTCTTGATGTACCTGCTTTCTGGAGTCGTAAACACAGAGCGAATGTCACTCTGTAATTGCAAAAGCTCATTCAGGTAGAACCCCAAGGATTTACGGTAGAGAGAGTTGCTGCCTCACAGCGCAGGGAGACCCAGGTTCAATTCTGACTACGGGTGCTGTTGGTACGAGGTTTGTACGTTCGGCCCGTGACTGAGTGGGGGGCTCTGCTTTCCTCCCACTGTCCAAAGACGTACACGTTTGTAGCTTCAATTGGCTTTTGTATAATGGTAAATTGTCCCTGTTTGCGGCTAGTATTAGTGTGCGGGTGATCGCTGGTCGGCACGGGTCAGTGGCTGAAGGGCCTGTTTCTGCGCTGTACCTCTAAACTAACTTTCTGGAATTGTGCCCAAATGTCCAATATATTTTGGAAGTCTACCTTTGAAACATGACAGATGTTTTACAGATGGCAACAGACTTGAGTCCGAAGGAGGGTCTGGATCCAAAATGTCACCTATTCTTTTTCTCCAGAGATGTTGTCTGACCCGCTGTTTTTGATGTCTATCTTCAGTGTAAACCAGCATCTGTAGTTCCTTCCTATGTCTTTTACTGTATCAAAGGTCGGTACAAAATGGGGAAAGGAGGTAAAGGTGGGGGCGCAGATGCGACGGCTGGTAGGGTGGAAGGTGAGGACAAGGGAGACTCCTTGTTATGAGTAAGGGGATGGGGAGTGAGGGCAGAGCTGTGGGATATAGAGGAGACCCTCGTGAGAGCCTCATCTGTAATCAAAGAGGGTAACCCCCGTTCCCTAAAGAATGAGGACATCTCCGATGCTTTGGTCTGGATATTTAGAATTATATTATATAAGTAAGATATTAAATTACTTGATTCTGCCTTTCTATTCATTCCTTCCTCCGATAAATCCGGGGTTAAAGTTTGATATCCTTGTATATACTTTTTCAAATAATCTTGAATTTGAAGGTATTTGAAATATTGATTACTTTTCAAATTATATTTTAGGTGTAGATGTTGGAATGATAAGTTTTCCCATTTCATACATATCTCCCATCGTTTTAATTCCTATTCTTTCCCAATGGATAAACGTTTTATCAATAATGGATGGTTTGAATGAGGGATTATTAGCTATTGGAGAAAGAAGCGATAATTTTCTTAATTTTAACGTTAATTTTATTTGTTTTCAAATTTGTATTATACTATGAATAATTGGATTCTTCTTGTATATTATATTGTTCAGTTTTATCGAGGAAAGAAGGATCGCTCCTATATTATAAGGGGAACAATCCTCTTTCTCCATTCTTATCCAATCTACCTGTTGGGCAGAACTGTCCAACCAGTAGATTATATTTTTAATATTCACTGCCCCAATAATAATACAATGTTAGGAGTGTCAGTCCCCCTGATTCTTTAGATTTACACGTGTTTTTTTTTTTAAATTCTGTGTGATTTTATAATCCCATATGAAATTTTATAATATCAGGAATCTAGATTTTTAAATATTTTTTTAGGTAAGTATATTGGTATTGATTGAAATAGGTACAGTATTTGTGGTAAGAAGATCATTTTTATCGCGTTTATTCTGCCTATTTAAAGTATCGGCAGTGTTTTCCAAAATTTAATCAACCCATTTAATTTAGTTAATAAACGCATATAGTTTGCGTTGAGTAATGATTTATAGTTCCTAGTAATTTGGATGCCCAAATACTTAAATTTTTCTGTTGTAAATCTAATAGGGAATTTCAACAGATGTGTTGACTCTTGAGGTTTTATCGTCATAATTTTGCTTTTGTTCCAATTTATTCTATATCCTGAAAAAGAACAAAATTCCTCTATTAAATTTAGTATATTTGGTATGCTAATTTGCGAATTTGTAATATATAATATGTCGTCTGTGTGAGGGATAAAGTGATTAAACCCCATTAAAGTAAGGAGTTTTAAAGAGAATTCGAACTGAGAGGGGCTGGAGAGAGAGCTCTGACCCATCCTTGAGTCCTTGAGTAAGAATTAATAGAATTTTATAGCAGTAGAAGGGAGTGATGTAGAGAGATCCCTATCAGTGGAATGGAGTGATAGATGGGACCCTTGTCACTATAGCTTAGCTTTAGTACTGATATAGGAGAACTGAGAGGGTTCACTAGGAGGTGAGTAAAACTAGGGTAGGTCATGAGCAACTGAGCATGCTTAATAGAATAAATGAATATTACAACACACCCCTGGTCAAGAAACTGCTCATTACCATGAACATGTTTGAACATGCGATGTATGATATGGGAGGTGCGAGGGGATGTACGGTGGGATGTACCTACAGATTGTGCACCTCAGACCCTGATTGGAGAAGGGTCCGGAGGGGAGGTTGAATGTAAAATTCTGTGTATAAAGGGGGATGACTTCTTTGGCTTCGGTGTGTCTCGACTTGGAGAGGCACCCGGGTCTGCAGAGTCGTGAGGAATAAAGATTTAGTCTTTGAGCGGTGATTGTGAGCACAAAGCGTATCTCACAAACTGGGGGCTCGTCCGCGATCGCCACTCCGGCTGCTTGGTGGAGGCAAAGAAGGAAGGGAAGGTGCACCCTGCTGATTTCAGCAGTCTCTGATCTCCTTGCTTGCCATCAGCAGTTTGAGCGAGTGATATTCGGTAAGAAAACTGACTATTAAGTATTGCCTGGGCGACCGAGGTCTGTCGGACGGGAATAGTACGACGAGACAATGGAAACCGGAACGGGAAAAGGGTCCGGGGAAACAGGATGAGACTCATACTGATATGGAGCCGAACATTCCGCCCGATAGTCCGTTGGGGCGAATGTTGTATGGATGGGGTGAAGGGAACACCCGGGGTAAGAGTAAGGAAACTATGATAAAGTTTTGTTACTTTGAATGGCCAAAGGAGCCTATTCGAGGGAGCGCAGTGTGGTGGCCGCGGTTGGGTTCAAATGAGGACTGGGTGAGACAGGCGTTGAATGTTTTTGTGAATGAAAGACAAAAGCCGAATCAAATAGAAAAGGAATATGCCCAGTGCTGGAAACCCAATAATGGGATGTTTCCGTTAAAGACGGAAAGAGAGCAGGATGAACCTGACTGGCCACCAATTGGTGATGATCACCTACGGAGACTGCCCCCGCCATATGAATCCCAGCCCCCAAATATATCTCCATCAGCGCCGGCTGCATCTGCCCAGGAGGTCCCACTAAGCCAGAGCGGATCGGCAGTAAACCTGTCCGCTCCTGTCTCAGAAGAGACAGATATTAGAGAATCACGGAGGGTAGAGAAGAAACAGGGTGAAAGAAACTGTGATTCAAACACAGAACGTGAAGGAGAGAGCCAGTCAGATAAGGAAGAGGAAATAAAAAGTGAGGACGAGGATGAGACGGGTGTCCCAGGCAGTAGTCGGATGACGCGATCTCAAACGAGGGCAGCCGAACAAAGATCAGACCGATCTGTTCAAATGAAGCCCCTCAGGGAGGTCCTGTAAGGGGGAAATGAAGGGGGGATGGGATTTGTAAATGTGCCTCTCACCAGTATGGAGGTGAGGAACTTTAAAAAGGAGATGAAAAGTTTATTGGAAGACCCCTTGGGACTGGCTGAACAAATAGATCAGTTCCTAGGGCCAAATATATGTACATGGGAAGAAATGATGTGGAATTCTCTGCCACAGAAAGTAGTTGAGGCCGGTTCATTGGTCATATTTAAGAGGGAGTTCGATGTGGCCCTTGTGGCTGAAGGGATCGGGGGGTATGGAGAGAAGGCAGGTACTGGATACTGAATTGGATGATCAGCCATGATCATATTGAATGGAGGTGCAGGTTCGAAGGGCTGAATTGCCTGCTCCTGCATCTAATTTCTATGTTTCTATGTTTCTATGAAAAATATTGAGTTGTTTCAAACAATCCCATTGAAGTAAGAATGGAACTAATGTGATGTGTGTGTAAAAACCGGTTTTGTATGAATGAGGAAGTTTGTATATGTGATAGGTTTGTTTGCTGTGGGCCACATGCTGTAAGGGTATGTGTGTGTGTGTTCCTTTAAGAAATTGTAAGCAATGGGGGAGGTTATTGTAAGGTAACGGACAACGCTTTGTATCATCGCAACTTAAAAAGGGGAAGTTGGAAAATGTAGGTTGCTTGGCTTCTGTAGATTTCTTTTCAGTAAAGTTAATTTGGAAAATTGTTAGGCGTATGTATTTAAACTAGGAATTGGAATTTGGGAATTGTAGGGGGAATGGTTTGAACAAAATTAGAAATAAGTTAATTGCTGAACAACAAGCAGCTTTTATGGTTTGTTTAGATAAACATTCTGGTTGGAGAAGGGTATATAAATGAATGGGGCCCAGGGAAAAAAAAGGAGTTGGCAGACAATGATGTCAATAATGGGAAGTTTGTTTGCTTCAGAAGAAAGACAGATGGTCAGACAGGCAGGAGAAGGGGTTACAGGCTCAAGCGGGGAGCAGCAGATGCGGGAGCAGTAAAATATCCCATTACTGCGCCGGATTGGAGTAACCAAACAGAAGACAGTATGAGAGATCTCAGGGAGATAATAATCAAGGGAATCAGAGAAGCCCGTTCAAGGGACAGAAATTTCGAACGGGCTTTTGAAAATCAGCAGAAAAAGGACGAACCTCCGACAGTGTTCTTATAAAGGTTGAGGAGGAATGTCCAGCAGTAATCGGGGATAGACCCTGATTCAGACGCAGGTCAGCAGTTGCTAATTTTAATTTTGTAACTAAATCATGGCCAGACATTAGAAAGAAACTGGAAAAAAATTGGAAGATTGGAATGACAAACCATTGAATCAATTGTTAACAGAGGCTCAAAAGGTAATATGTAAGACGGGATGAGGAAAAACAGAAGGGAAAGGCAAAAATGATGTTGCAAGCAGTACAGCAAGGAGTACAGAAGGGGGGAATCTAAGGTGATAGAAGGCCGGGTGCTCATGGAGACCGGGGAAGGGGAAGCGGTAGTATTAGAGGACGAGGAAGAGGTGAATGGAGGGACCGAAGTTGGGGTCCCCGGGAAAACAAGGATCAGGAGGGTGGTACACGGGGCCATCCTGGTATTACTATTGAAACGAGGAGGGTCATTTCAAGAGGGAATGTCCCAGGCTACGGCGGGAGGTGCAGTCGTACACACTCATGGAGGAAGAATAGGGAAGTCGGGGGTCCTGCTCCCTGGGGTGTATGGGATACACACGGGAACCTCTGGTAAACTTGAAATTAGGACCCCAGAGAGAGGATATGGTATTTATGGTAATTTGGGAGTGGAGAGATCAAGATTTAGTCTTTGAGCGGTGATTGTGAGCACAAAGCGTATCTCACATCTGCATATAATGAAATTTTATTATTTGAGTGTTTGGTATTATACCCATGAATATTCGGATGGCTTCTTATACTTTCAGCTAAAGGCTCTATCACTAGTGCAAATAGCAGGGGCGATAACGCGCACCCCTGCCTATTGCCCCTTGCTAATTGGAATTTCGGGGATAATATATTATTAGTCAGTATTCTAGCTGACTATATTATTAGTCAGTATTCTGTGCTGCACCTATTGATCAGAGCCTGGGCTCTACTGTGGAATGTAATTAGGAATGTAATTTACACTAACCTTATTCATAGCTAATCCAATTTAAAGCATATATATTGCATTCAAGTGTAAGTTAAAAGACTCGCTAAAGTATGCACCATATTGCACAATTTCAAGCAGACAAATGCAAAAGTTCCGTACTAATGGGAGGGGGACACCTCCCCCCCCCCCCCCCCCGCCCCTATGCTATGCTCCCTCGGGCTTGGTCTCTCGCAATTTCTCACTCCCAACTCTCACCCAATGTTGGCAGCCCTGTTTTTATGTAATGCTGTCCCTTGTATGGACCTTGAGTTCGGAATAAAGTTTATTATTATTATTATTATCATCTTTGGGTACAGGTACCTAGTTCTATGAAAGTGACTTTGAACAAACCACTCATATGTTAGAGATGAATTTTCCCAGGAGTGGGATGTTATGTTATTTATAGCTGTTCAAGATGTTGAAAGGGCCACACTGAGAGTACTGTGTTTCATTATGGTATCCCTGCTACAGGAAGGATGATATTACACTGGAGAGATGCACTAAAGATTTACAATAATGTTGCAGGGTCTGGAAGGCTTGAGTTAGAACGACATGCTGTGTAGGATGGGTCTTTATTTATCTGGAGTGAGTGACGTGATAAACCTTTATAAAATAATGAGGGGGCAAAATAGGGAGACTGCACCGAGTATTTCTCTCACAGGGAAATTATGAACCAGAAAGCCCAGGTTGAAGGTGAGAGGGGAAAGATTTACAGTATCAGAAGGGTCTGTTTTCGTGCTGTATATCTCTGTGATTCTGCTTGTGACATTCTCTAAGAACTCAATCAAGTTTTTTTGAACCAGTTTCCCGAACAATTCCACACCAGTGTTCTTCCCGCCTAATATTTGCAGTTCAACTCAGAATGACTTCGAATATTTAGGAGACATTTTAATTTAACTTCCAGAAACATGTCGTTATTTCTCCCTGCCCTCCTTTACAAACAATGGCTTGGATTTAGTCAGAACCACGCGGCCTCTGCTGGAGCCCGCCTTGTCACAATATGTGGAATATTAACCTTACCCATGATGTTACATTTCTTGACAATAACTGTGGGGATTATTGGTATTTTCGGAGAGGATGACGACCCATGAAAGGAGCTTTTCTCTTTGTGCTATTTGATGGCGGCCGATGGCCACAAGATGGCGGACGGGCTTCGTCCCACGTGACCAGGCTGGCGGTGCAGCTCTCGCGAGAGCCGCTGTGCCTAACTGCCGGGACGCGCGGAGATCTCGCGGGCAGCGCTCGGCTCGGGACGGCGGGTGCATGGCGTCGCTCGCGAGCTTCCCTCAGGTAATGGCGGGGGCCGGGCAACCAGGGACCGGGGGTGGCGGGTGCATGGCGTCGCTCGCGAGCTTCCCTCGGGTAACGGCGGGGACCGGGGACCGGGGGTGGCGGGTGCATGGCGTCGCTCGCGAGCTTCCCTCGGGTAATGGCGGGGGCCGGGCAACCAGGGACCGGGGACCGGGGGTGGCGGGTGCATGGCGTCGCTAGCGAGCTTCCCTCGGGTAATGGCGGGGGCCGGGCAACCAGGGACCGGACCGGGGGGGGTGGCGGTGCATGGCGTCGCTAGCGAGCTTCCCTCGGTAATGGCGGGGGCCGGGCAAACAGGGACCGGGGGGACCGGGGGTGGCGGGTGCATGGCGTCGCTCGCGAGCTTCCCTCAGGTAATGGCGGGGACCGGGGGTGGCGGGTGCATGGCGTCGCTCGCGAGCTTTCCTCGGGTAACGGCGGGGACCGGGGAACCGGGGGTGGCGGGTGCATGGCGTCGCTAGCGAGCTTCCCTCGGGTAACGGCGGGGGCCGGGCAACCAGGGACCGGGGACCGGGGGTGGCGGGTGCATGGCGTCGCTAGCGACTTCCCTCGGGTAATGGCGGGGGCCGGGCAAACAGGGACCGGGGACCGGGGGTGGCGGGTGCATGGCGTCGCTCGCGAGCTTTCCTCGGGTAACGGCGGGGACCGGGCCAACCCGAGCAACCGAGCCGTGTGGGGACTGGACAGCCGCGGTGGCGGGTGCATGGCGAGCTTCCGTCAGGCATTGGCGGGGACCGGGCCGGGCCGTCGTTGAGGGCGGGCCTGGTGGGTGGGGGGAGCCTGGTCGGGCCTTGTGTGGGGAGCCAGGCCATGAAGAGGGGGGGGGGGGGGTCGGCCGGGGTGGGGGGAGCCAGGCCATGAAGAGGGGGGGGGGGTCGGGCCGGGGTGGGGGAGCCAGGCCATGAACGAGGGGGGGGGGGGGGGGGGGGGGGGGTCGGGCCGGGGTGGGGGAGCCTGGGTCGGGTCGGGCCGGGGGTGGGGAGCCAGGCCATGAAGAGGGGGGGGGGTCGGGCCGGGGTGGGGGAGCCTGGTGCGGGCCGGGGGTGGGGGAGCCTGGCCATGAAAAGGGACGGATGGGGGGGGGGGGTCGGGCCGGGGTGGGGGAGCCAGGCCATGAAAAGGGGGAGGAGGGGGGGTCGTGCCGGGGGTGGGGGGGAGCCAGGCCATGAAGGGAGGGGGGGGGGGGGGGTCGGGCCGTATAGGGGTGGGGGGGGGCTAGGGCAGTGTAGGGTGTTTTCGGGGAGTCTGGGCGGCGGGTTCATGCCGTCACTGGCGAACGGCGTCGATGGGCCAGTAACCCCCCCGGTAAAGTCGGCCGTGTGCCGGGGAGGGAGGGAGGGGGGGGGGGGGTGGCGGTACTGGCGGCGAGCTGCCCGCCAAGGTCCCGTGTGTACGGACGGCCCCGCACCGCCCGGCGGCAACCACGCGTGAACCCACCAGCCTCAGAGCCCCCGCAGTGTGGGGCGCAGGGGGGGGGGGAGAACAGTTGGAGGGTGAAGGGAAAGCGAGGGACAGGGGAGGATTGGGGGATACCGGGGTGAGAGCGGTGTTCTGGAAGGAGATTGGAGACTCGGGACGGGGGATGGGTAAGGGGGCAAATAGACGGGAGGGGGGGGGGGGAGAGGAGATTGGTTGGCCTAGGCGCTTGAGGGTGGGAGACGGACCAGTGGGGCTAGGGTGCGGAGGAAGACTGTGTGGAAAGTAGAGAGAACCCGGGAAAGATGTGTGCAGACAGCTAGAGAGGAGAGACGCAGAGGAGGGTAGAGTTTTGGGGCTAATAAATGTGGGGAAATAAAAATAGGTGGATGCGGGGTGAACAAGGATGGTATTAGGGTGTGCAGGAAGAGGTGGGTTTGGGGGTATGGAGTGGTTTTGGTAAGTAGAATGGGCTGTATTGATACATGGAAATTGGGGTGTTGAGTGTATGGAGATGGGTTGTGCTGGCAACGTGGAGCGTATATGGTGGGAAGGGCTGGTTATGGTGTGAATTGGACTAGGAGCAGCAGTGGGAATAAGGATGCTGACAGTGCCTAGGGAGCTTACTCGGCTGTTGTTTATCCGACTGGTGTTCAACAAACTTCTAGCAGTCAATTGTCGATCTTCAGCAAACTGATAATTGAGTTATGGGTGAATAATCGCTGCTGAAGCAGCCCAGAGAGGTCTAGGGTGAGGTGAGTCATTTGTATTTAAGCTGTAGTTAAATGTTTGGTCAGTCATTCAGGTCCACTTGAATTACCTGTTTGAAAATGGTGTGAAGCTTGTATCTCTGGGGCATTTAAGTAAGAGCATGTAATTTTAAAATTAGAGCTTGGTTTGTTGAAAGCTTTCGTGTTCTTAAGCTTGACATGATGGCATGCACATCTTGTGCAGGTACGTAAGGCCATTTATTGCTCTGTACAGTCATGGTACTCTTTGTTCAATCCAATAGATGCTGGAACCCTTGGGAAGCCCCACCTTGCAGATGATGCTGGTAGGTTTTTGAAGATGTTTCTTTGCTCCATGATTGTCTTGTCAACGGGAAAATGATATGTAGCGTGCACATAATTGGAATAGGCTCAGAGAGTAGTGGAGGGTGAGTGCCCAGGTTAGGCTCATTATTAATACTGACACAGGAAACAGACGTATTCTTCCAGTTAATTTATCAAATGTTGATGTTAATGGCAAGGCTAGCATTTATTTCCCATTTTTAGTTGCCATTGATAAAATGGTGGTGAGTTTTGAACAGTTGCAGTCTAGTCCTTCTGGTGAAGATGCCCTAATGCAGCTGAGATTTAGACCCTCAATGGTAACACTAGTGCCCAACCTTTAGCCCCAATTCATCATATGAGGTATCAGGAGATTTCCTTGCCTGTGTTTAACTTGCTGCCATAAGATGTCATGATGGCTGGATTCCTATTTTTGACAACTCCCAAGGGTTTCTCCAGGATATTTCTTGAAATGGAGCATTTCAGTTATGAGGGGAAACTGGGCTAGATTTATTTTCCTTGGAGTGGGGGTGGCTGAAGGAAGGCCTGGTTTGGGTATACAAAATTATGTTGGGCATGGATAGAAAGGACCAAGAAACTTTTTCCTGAAGGCAAATCTGTCCACAACTAGATGGCATGGATCAAAGGTAAGGAGTAGGAAGTTTAAAGGGCATCTGAAGAGGAATTTATTTTGCCCAAAAGGTAATTGGGATCTTTATTACACTGGACAAAGAGGCTGATACTTTCACAATTTAAGTATCTAGGCGAGTGCCTAAATTGCCAAGACATCGGTCATAAGATGACAGCTGGATTATGCAATCTGTGTAAATGATACCTGATTGTACACAAAAGGCTGGAGAAACTCAGCGGGTGCAGCAGCATCTAAGGAGCGAAGGAGATGGGCGACGTTTCGGGTCGAGACAATTCTTCAGACTGGTCAGGGATCAGGGAAACGAGAGATATAGATGGTGATGTGGAGAGATAAAGAACAATGAATGAAAGATATGCAAAAAAGTATTGATGATAAAGAGAACAAGCCGTTGTAAGCTGTTTATAGTGAAAATGAGAAGCTAGTGCGACTAGGGTGGGGGAGAGCTAGAGAGAGAGAGAGAGGGAATGCCAGGGCCCGAGGGCTGAGGGAGAGGTGGGAAGGGGAGGAGACAGCAAGGGTTAACAGAATTGAGAAAATTCAATGTTCAAGCCCAGAGGATGCAGACTCCCCAAGCGGAATATGAGGAGCTGTTCCTCCAGCTTGCGGTGTTGCTCACTCTGGCCGTGGAGGAGGCCCAGGACCGAGAGGTCGGATACGGAATGGGAGGGGGAGTTGAAGTGCTGAGCCACCGGGAGGTCGCGTTGGTTAATGCGGACCGAGCGGAGGTGTTTGGCGAAACGATCGCCAACGATACCTGATGACTGGTATGGATGTGCTGTGCTGATGGGTCAAAGTGCCCACTTCTGTGTAATTTGACGACTCCCTGCCTGTTCAGAGATGTCAAGTTATACAGCATGGAACCAGGTCCTTTGGCCCAATTTCTCCATGCTGGCCAAGGGCCTATTTTGTGCTGAATGACTTTATGACTCTACAAGGTGCCGAACAGAGCTTGTCCCACTTGCCTATGACCTATTTTCCTCCAAATCTTTCCTTTCCATTGGACCTTGTCCTCATTGTACCTGTCTCCACTGCTTCCTCTAGCAGCTACTCTCATCAATTTTCGTCTCTGATCTTTTCTAAATCTTTTCCCTTCCATCTTTATGCCTTCTAGTTTTAGACTGTACCACCTTGAGGAAAAGACTGTAGCCTATTCGCCTTGTCTACGCCTGTCATGGTGCTTCAGTGAAAAAAAAGGCCTCTTTATAAGTCAAGTGTACCACCTTGAGGAAAAGACTGTAGCCTATTCGCCTTGTCTACGCCTGTCATGGTGCTTCAGTGAAAAAAAAGGCCTCTTTATAACTCAAGTTTACCCAGTAACATCCTCAAATCTAGTTTGCATCCTTTCCGGTTTAAACACATCCTTCCAATGGTAGGGCAACCAGAACTCTATACGCGGGGTTCGAAGGCAAGTGCTAGATGTCGTCTTCTATACCCTGTCTACCTGTGTTACCTCTCATAGAACTATATACCTGCACTCTTAGGTCTAAATGTGGATAATGTGGAGTATCTTGTGGATAAATGTGAGGTTATCCACTTTGGTGGCAAGAACAAGAAGGCAGATTATTATCTGAGTGGTTGTTTAAGAATGAACTGCAGATGCTGGAAAATTAAAGGTAGACAAAAGTGCTGGAGAAACTCAGCGCGTGCAGAAGCATCTATGGAACGAAGGAAATAGGCAAGGTTTCAGGCCAAAACCCCGAAGAAGGGTTTCGGCCCGAAACGTTGCCTATTTCCTTCGATACAGGAAAAATGTACCCGAGATGAGGAAAACTTTTTCACCCAGAGAGTTGTGAATCTTTGGAATTCTCTGCCACAGAAGGCAATGGAGGCCAATTCACTTGATATATTCAAGAAACATAGAAAATAGGTTCAGGAGTATAGGTGCATTTGGCCCTTCGAGCCTTCACTGCCATTCAATGTGATCATGGCTGATCATCCAACTCAGTATCCAGTACCTGCCTTCTCTCCATACCCCCTGATCCCTTTAGCCACAAGGGCCACATCTAACTCCCTCTTAAATATTGCCAATGAACTGGCCTTAACTACCTTCTGTGGCAGAGAATTCCACAGGTTCACCACTCTGTGAAAAATGTTTTTCTCATCTCGGTCCTAAAAGACTTCCCCCTATCCTTAAACTGTGACCCCCTTGTTCTGGAATTTCCCAACATCGGGAACAATCTTCCTGCATCCCCCCTCAATCTTCTAAATTCTAGCGAGTACAAGCCAAGTCTATCCAGTCTTTCTTCATATGAAAGTCCTGCCATCCCAGGAATCAGTCTGGTGAACCTTCTCTGTACTCCCTCTGTGGCAAGAATGTCTTTCCTCAGATTAGGAGACCAAAACTGTACGCAATACTCCAGGTCTGGTCTCACCAAGACCCTGTACAACTGCAGTAGAACCTCCCTGCCCTTATACTCAAATCCTTTTGCTATGAATGCTAACATACCATTTGCTTTCTTCACTGCCTGCTGCACCTGCATACCTACTTTCAGTGACTGGCGTACCATGAGACCCAGGTCTCGTTGCAGCTCCCCTTTTTCTAATCGGCCACCATTCAGATAAGTCTACTTTCCTGTTTTTGCCACCAAAGTGGATAACCTCACATTTATCCACATTATACTGCATCTGCCATGCATTTGCCTACTCACCCAACCTATCCAAGTCACCTTGCAGCCTCCTATCATCCTCCTCACAGCTAACACTGCCCCCCAGCTTCGTGTCATACGCAAACTTGGAGATGTTGCATTCAATTCCCTCATCCAGATCATTAATATATATTGTAAATAGCTGGGGTCCCAGCACTGAGCCTTGCGGTACCCCACTAGTCACTGCCTGCCATTCTGAAAAGGTCCCATTTACTCCTACTCTTTGCTTCCTGCCTGCCAGCCAGTTCTCTATCCACATCAATACTGAACCCCCAATACCGTGTGCTTTTTGTTTGCATACTAATCTCTTTTGTGGGACCTTGTCGAAAGCCTTCCGAAAGTCCAGATATAACACATCCACTGGTTCTCCCTTATCCATTCTACTAGTTACATCCTCGGAAAATTCTATAAGATTCGTCAGACATGATTTACCTTTCATAAATCCATGCTAACTTTGTCCAATGATTTCACCACTTTCCAAATGTGCTGCTATCCCATCTTTAATAACTGCCTCTAGATATTTTCCCCACTACCGATGTTCGACTAACTGGTCTGTAATTCCCCGTTTTCTCCCTCCCTTTTTAAAAAGTGGGTTTACATTAGCTACCCTCCAATCCTCAGGAACTACTCCAGAATCTAAAGAGTTTTGAAAAATTATCACTAATGCATCCACTATTTCTGGGGCTACTTCCTTAAGTACTCTGGGATGCAGCCTATCTGGGGATTTATCAGCCTTTAATCCATTCAATTTACCTAACACCACTTCACTCAGTTCCTCCATCTCATTTGACCCCTGGTCCCCTGCTATTTACGGCAGATTATTAATGAAAGGTTGATCAAATTGGACACACTCATCAGAATGAAAGGATCATGCGGAAACAAGATTCTGTGGGCCGGGACAGGTTAGATGTCACTTGCTTCAGAGAAAATCTATAATTAGGGAGCACAGATAAGGAAAGAAAAAGTTTCTTTTATTCTATATGGAATTTTGTGATCATACATGGATGACTCTTACACGCCCTCTAAAATGGCTGAGAAATATTGTAATATTACCATAATGTTGATGCAGAAATAAAACAGCTATAAAAACAGAAATGAAACCACACATCATACCTCGGCTTAAAATTTAAACAAATCAGAGGCATGTTATAATAAGCAGGCATGGGACAGGAAAAACTGAAATAAGAGGAAGAGGGATGGGGGTCCAGCAGTTTTTTTTTTTTTGATAATTGCCTGTTTACCCATAATTTCTCACGGGGTCTTCCCCACTCACATAGAACCGCTCACTGCTCACACTCACAGGGACCCCCCCCTTACCGTTGCTCACACTCACAGGGATCCCCTCACTGCTCACTCCTCACTCACAGGGAACCAGTCACTGCTCACAGGGTGCCCCCCTTACTTTACAGAGTTGATGTGGATAAGCTTTTCCCATTGAGGGTAGGGAAGATTCAAACAAGAGGGCATGACATGAGAATTAAGGGACAGAAGTTTAGGGGTAACGTGAGGGGAAACTTCTTTACTCAGAAGGTGGTGGCTGTGTGGAATGAGCTTCCAGCAGAAGTGGTGGAGGCAGGATCGATTTTAACATTTAAAAGTAAAGTGGATAGGTATGTGGATGTGAAGGGAATGGAGGGGTATGGTCTGAGTGCAGGTAGATGGGACTAGGGGAAAACAAATGGTCGGCACGGACTGGAAGGGCCGAGAGGGCCTGTTTCCATGCTGTAATTGTTATATGGTTATATGGATTTACCCACACTCTCAAGGAACCTCACTGCTCACTCTCACAGGAAACCCCTCACCTTTGCTCACACTTACAGGGACCGCCTCACTGCTCACATTCACAGGAAACCCCTCACCTTTGCTCACTCACTGCTCACACTCAGAGAACCCCTCACTGCTCACACTCACAGGGACGTCACCTCACCTTTACTCACACTCACAGGGAGTCCCCCACCTCTGCTCGCCAGGGCTCACAGAAACCCTCTCTACTTGGTTTAAAACGCTTATTGACACCGACAAGGTCCTGCAGCTGCACCCCGGCCTTTCCCAGTCCAGTGCCCACTCTCCCGCTGCCCTCCCCCAGGACCACCGCTACCTGCGTTCCCGGCCCCAGCGCCTCGATCCACCCGGCCTCACCATGTCCCGCCCCCAGACGCCACCAATCGCCGCTCTCTATCGTCCATTCCGCCTCTGACTGACGCCTCCCTCCTCCAATCATCGCGCTGAATCATCATGTGTTCCCCCCCCCCCCCCCCAACTGCCTGCTGACCGACTTCCCTCTCGTCCAATTGGCGTCACGTCCCCCCACTGTCTCACGGAAAGCCATTTATAGATATGTAGAGATTTCGATTTTTTTTAACGAATATCAAAATCCGCAGAGAAATCTCATGCATGAAATAAGCGTGTGCCACAAGGATTGGTGCTGGAGCCACTGTTGTTCATTATCTATATCAATTTGGATGTGAATGTAGGTGGCATGCTTACTACGTTTTCAGATGACACTAAAATTGGTGGTACAGCAGACGGTAATGGTCATCTAAGATTACACAAGGCCATGCGGGTCAAGGGATGGCGCTTTCACAAGCTTAATGTGGCTAGGTCGATTGTTGATGGAATGGGCTGCTGGAGACTTTCTAGTAGCGGGGGGGGGGGGGGGGGGAATCGATTGGATGTTTCTAAGCAAACAGATTCAGACACAGTCTTCAACAGCGGAGGTCATCAACAGCATTGCCAGGATGGGCAAGCCCCTGAAACTCCAACCCAGTGCCTGCCACCAGATCAATGGGCTTTTACGGCCATATTAGGACTGTTTTTTAGAATTTTGAAACTGGAAGAATGCAAAAATGGTGCCAGAAACATGGAGGTTCTTGCATGCTGCCTCAGCGTAATTTATGTCCTTACACTCTTGTATTTGTATTGCTGTGCTTAAGCATAGTAAGAATTTTAGTGAATCGTATGCACAAAAAGGAATTTCGCTGAATCTGGGTACATTTGATTATAAAGCACCATTGAACAACTGGCTCAAGGAATGGCAGATAGATTAATCCAGATAAGTGCAAACTATTGTATTTTGGAAAGACAAACTAGGGCAGGACTTACACAGTAAATGGGAGGGCTAGTGGGGAGTGTGAAGAATAACAGACATCGATAATAGGTGCAGGAGTAGGTCTTCGAGCCAGCACTGCCATTCAATATAATCATGGCCTATCATCCAGAGTCAGAACCCTGTTCCTGCTTTCTTCCCATATTCCTCGATTCCATTACCCTAAGAGCTATGTCTAATTCTCTTCTGGCAAGAGTGACCATAATATGGTTGAGTTCTTCATTAGGATGGAGAGTGACATTGTTAATTCAGAAACAAGGGTTCAGAACTTAAAGAAACGTAACTTTGAGGGTATGAGACATGAATTGGCCAAGATAGACTGGCAATTGATTCTTAAAGTGTTGAGGGTGGATATGCAATGGAAGGCATTTAAAGACTGCATGGATGAACTACAACAATTGTTCATCCCAGTTTGGCAAAATAATAAATCAGGGAAGGTAGCGCATCCATGGATTCCCAAAATCACGCTAGTGAGGAGACCAAAAGTGTACATTTAATTGGAACCAGTCCTTAGAATTAAGCTTCCACAGTGCAAATTTTGTACATCCAATTCTTGGAATAGTTGTTTAAACTACACCCCCAGTACAGATCGTAATGGACTACTTAACAGCAGCATTTGTTAATATGTAAGCAGTGTGCTGCAGTTTACTGATAAAACATTTTCCTTCCTCCCACCTCTGTCCTCCAGAACTGCTGCCTGACAGAGTTACTCAGCATTGTCTTCTATTTGATTGTATCCAATGCTGTTTGTGAACTGGTGACTTTGTAAGATCATACAAAACTGCAGGTGTCGGTCATCTAGGGTGCTGATTGATCCATATTGTGGGCAATCTGAGTGATTTGGGCACAGGTCATTGTTTGAGATAGCATTTTATCCTTGTGGTGGTTATCTTATGTGGTTGGAAATATTAGTTTTCCTGATGGTAGCATCGAGATAAGAGAGTGACCAGGGTTGCGTATGTCCTTGATGATGCTGGCTGCCTTTTTTGAGGCAGCCCCTCCTGTAGATCCCTTGGATGGTGGGGAGGTTGGTGCCTGTGATGGACGGGCAGTGTCCATCGCTCTCTGTTATGCCCCTGTCCCACTTGGGAAACCTGAATGGAAACCTCTGGAGACTTTGCGCCCCACCCAAGGTTTCCATGCGGTTCCCGGAGGTTTTTGTCCTCCGGCAACCACCTTGAACTAGCATTGCAACCGGATAAAAAATTACCGTTTTTTAAAATGGAAACCACTTTCGACCATTAGGGAGCCTGACAAAAACCTCCGGGAACCGCACGGAAACCTTGGGTGGGCCCAAAGTGTCCAGAGGTTTCCGTTCAGGTTTCCTAAGTGGGA
This sequence comes from Okamejei kenojei, assembly GCA_035221665.1. Lineage (NCBI taxonomy): Eukaryota > Metazoa > Chordata > Chondrichthyes > Rajiformes > Rajidae > Okamejei > Okamejei kenojei. Next base: position 274,749 of record JAVHYY010000473.1, on the reverse strand, counting down.
CGGGCATTTGTCTCCTTCGTTCCCGGGTGTTTGAGTTGCCGGTGCAGACCCAATTTGCCTACACCAGCCAACATGTCCCAACTACACTAGTCCCACCTGCCCGCAATTGGTCCGTATCCCTCCAAACCTGTTCTATCCATGCACTTGTCTTAACTGTTTCTTAAATGTTGGGATAGTCCCTGCCTTAACTACCTTCTCTGGCATCTTGTTCCATACATTCACCACCCTTTGTGTGAAGAAGTTACTCCACTGATTTCTATTAAATCTTTTTCCCTTCATCTTAAACCTATGTCCTCTGGTCCTCGATTCACCTATTCTGGGCAAGAGATTCTGTGCATCTACCTGATCAATTCCTCTCATGATCGTATACACCTCTATAAGATCACTCCTCAACCTCCTGCGCTGCCAGCCTACTCAACCTCTCCCTAAAGCTTAGACCCAGAGGAATGGTTGATGGAATTTCATGTAGATAAATGTGAGGTGCTGCATTTTGGGAAGTCTAACATGGGCAGGACCTACACAGTGAATGGTAGGGCTCTGGGGAGTGTTGTAGAGCAGAGAGATCCAGGAGTGCAGGTGCATTGTTCTTTGGAGATGCAGGTAGATCGGGTGGTCAAAAAGGCTTTTGGAACATTGGCCTTCACCAGTCAGAGTATTGAGAAAAGATGGTAGACACAAAATGCTGGAGTAACTCAGCGGGACAGACAGCATCTCTGGAGAGAAGGAATGGGTCACGTTTCGGGTTGAGACCCTTCTTCGGAGGTCATTTTGCAGTTGTACAAGACGTTGGTGAGGCCACATTTGGAGTATTGTGTTCAGTTTAGGTGACCCTGTTAAATGAAAGATGCTGTCAAGCTGGAATGGGAACAGAGAAGATCTACAAGGATATTGCCGGAACTCGGAGAGAGAGAGGGGGGGGGAGGGAGAGGGAGAGAGAGAGGGAGGGAGGGGGAGGGGGGGGAGAGATTATATGAAGGTGTACAAAATCATGACGAGTCGATTGGTTACATTCACAGTCCTTTGCCCATATTACATAAATGTACACCCTCACGTATAATTCAAAAAATTAATAAATGAAATGTTTTTGGCTTGTAATTTCTTGGATTATCCCTTCTTAAATATGTGAAAAGTTTTAACTATGCTCCACTCTTCCTGTACCTCGTTCATGGCTAAATCTATTTGCTTGATGGCTTGGCAAACATTTCATTCATGGGTATTTGTCCATCTTAATGTGCATCAATGGTTCTAAAATTTCCTTTCATAAAGTCATATAGCATGAAAATCAGCCTTTCTACCCAACTGGTCCATGCCAATCAAGATGCCCGTCTATGCTAGGAAATCTCCCTCTCCAGGGAGCCAGTGGATGTGGTGTATCTGGACTGTCAAAAAGTCTTTGACAAGGTCCCATACAAGAGATTAGTGTGCAAAATTAGATGTTGGGGGAGTCCAGAACCAGGGGTCACATTTTAAGAATAAGGGGTAGGCCATTTAGGACTGAAATGAGGAACATTTTCTTCACCCAGAGAGTTGGAATTCTCTGCCACAGAAGGCAGTGGATGCCAATTCGCTGGATGTTTTCATGAGAGAGTTAGATTTAGCTCTTGGCGCTAAAGGAATCAAGGGATTATGGGGAAAAAGCAGGGACGGGGTCCTGATTTTAGATGATTAGCCACGATCGTATTGAATGGCGGCGTTGGATCGAAGGGCCAAATGGCCTCCTCCACCTATTTTTCTATGTTTCTACCTGGTTGCCTGGGTTTGACCCATATCCCTCAAATCTTTGCTATCCATGTACCTGTCCAATGTCCCTAAAACATTGTAATTGTACCTACCTGGCCCACTTCCTTTGGCATCTTTGTTCCATACATGTACTACTACCTTCTGTGGAAAATGCTGTCCCTTGGGTTCCTATTAAATATTTCCCCTCTCAACTTAAACTTATGCCCACTAGTTCCTGATTTCAATATCCTGGGGGAAAAGACTGCAAGTGTTCATTCTATAGATGCCCCTCCTGATTTTACCACTCAGTCTCGTGCTCCAAGGAATTAAGTCCCAGCTTTCCCAACCTATTCTTATAACTCAATCCCTCAAGTCTTCCTTGTAAATCTTATCTGCACTCTTATCTGACATTTTTCCTACAGCTGGGTGCCAAAAACTGAACACAGTTTTCCCACGATAGACACAAAAAGCTGGAGCAACTCAGTGGGTCAGACAGCATTTCTGAGGAAAGGAATAGGTGACGTTTTGGGTCGAGACTTCTTCAGCTGAGAGTCAGGGGAAAGCAAAACAAGTGATATAGACAGTGATTACTGTCTATATCTCTCGTTTCCCTTTCCCCTGACTCTCAGTCTGAAGAAGGGTCTCTACATATCTGTCTTCCCTGGTGAATACCAATAGTATTAATTTTGGATATCATGTATATGCCCTCGCTTCACATAAAGTCCAATAGTTCTGTTTATCATCATTGGGCCTGTAGCCTTCTATGCTGTGGCGATTGACAAGACAACAAATTAAGAGCAGGGTAGGCCATCAGGCCCATTAAGCCCGGCCTGCCATTCAAAATGATAGTGTCTGATTTAGGCCGGCCGCATTCCACAGTTGGACGTATTCTGCAGATGTAATAAAGAGCAAATGGATACATGTACTTCCTTGGTATTTGCTCACCTAATATAACGAGTTTTGGAGCTTCTGATCCTGTTGTAAAAAAAATTCAATCTGCTTCCTTTCAGGGTGGTGACATTATGAAGCTGGAAAATGGGCAGTCAAAGCTTGGGTTGCCACCTCTCAACCTTGAGCAGCAGGAGGCACTGCAGAAGGTAAGTAACCAGCTGAAAGGCGGCTGACATTTAATGCATAGGAAAGTATTAGGTGGGTCGGGTACCACAGCTCTGGAGGCACGGCCAATAAGAATGGCGGCACAGCAGCTTAGGTGAGGAGTGGTAGTTCAACCATCTTGATTGTAGTGATCTAGCCATCTCGTCTGTGTTCCTCTACAAATGGAAAATTGTCATTAGCTCAATCCTGATATTAATCAGTCTGTAAAAATAGCCGTACCAGAGTCCCGAGTTCTATACTGAGCTAGGGTGTTTGTGTGGAGTTTGCATGTTCTTTCTATGAGCATGTGGGTTCCCGCCCCATATATTTTCCCACACATGAAAGACGAGCAGGTTTGTTGGCTAATTGGCATCACAAATACCTAGAATCGGGAGTGGATAATGTGGATAAATGTGAGGTTATCCACTTTGGTGGCAAGAACAGGAAGGCAGATTATTATCTGAATGGTGTCACATTAGGAAAAGGAAGTGCAACAAGACCTGGGTGTGCTTGTACATCAGTCACTGAAAGTAAGCATCCAGGTACAGCAGGTAGTGAAGAAAGCTAATGGCATGTTGTCCTTCATTGCATGACGATTTGAGTATTGGAGCAAGGAAGTCCTACTGTAGTTGTACAGGACCCTGGTGAGACCGCACCTGGAGTATTGTGTGCAATTTTGGTCTCCTAATTTGAGGAAGGAGATTCATGCTATTGAGGGAGTGCAATGTAGATTCACCAGGTTAATTCTCGGTATGGCAGTACCGACATATGATGAAATAATGAGTCAGCAGGGCTTGTATTCACTCAAATTTAGAAGGATGCGAGGGGATCTTGTAGAAACATATAAAATTCTTAAAGGACTGGACAGGCTAGTTGCAGGTAAAATGTTCCCAATGTTGGAGGAATCCAGAACCAGGAGTTACAGTTTAAGAATAAGGGGGTCGGCCATTTAGGACTGAGATGAGGAAACACTTTTTCACCCAGAGAATTGTGAATCTGTGGAATTCTCTGACTCAGAAGGCAGTGCAGGCCCATTCACTGGATGTTTTCAAGACAGAGTTAGGTTTAGCTCGTAGCTAAAGGAATCAAGGGGTTTGGGGGGGGGGAAAGCCGGAAAGGGGTACCGATTTTAGATGATCAGCCATGATCACATTGAATGGCAGGTGCTGGCTCGAAGGGCTGAATTGCCTACTCCTGCACCTATTTTTCCATGTTTCTAAATGCTGAGTTGTCCCAGCAATGCTTCAGATTTTCACCTTTGCTTCCTTTCTTTTCCAGGCTAAGAAGTATGCAATGGAACAAAGCATCAAGAGTGTGCTAGTGAAGCAAACAATCGCTCACCAACAGCAGCAGCTTACCAATCTGCAGGTGAGCCCGAGATGGGCCCCACAGTACTGCTTTTGCAGCTTCTGTTGGTGCTCCGCTGCATAGCCTGTCTCAGTGGAGATTATTATAAAATGGTGTTCATCATATTGATGTGAAAGACTGAATCAACAGAATTGCATTTGCTAGAAATCTGAAAAAGAAAATGCTGAAATACTCGGCAGGTTGTGGGAAGAGTTAATGTTTCAGGTGGAAATGTTATCAGAGCTGCTGAGCATTTCTTGCATTTTCTGTTTGAGATGCGAGTGTCTGTGCTCACCCATAATGCAGGCACTGAGCACTGTTCTTGAGCAGTTCTCGAATGTCATACAAGGTGCATCTAAATGGGTCTTATTTCCTTGACAAAGCATGATCAGATGTAGCAGAAGAGTGTCTCCATTGTACTCAAGACAGTTTGTATGCAGCCCAGTAAACCATGCAAGCCAGTTCTCGCCTCCCAACCTCCCCTCCCCCATTGACTACACAATGCTACCTCAGAAAAGCAGCCAACTTCCAGGACCACTCACAACCCAGACATTCCCTTTTCACTGCTCTTGACACGCTTGAACTGATGAGCCAAGGATGTATTTTTATCTCCCAATGTATTTCACTGCGGCCCTTGCACTTTTTTATCTGTACATTCTTTATAGCTGTAACACTATATTCTGCACTGTTTCTTTTCTCTTTTTGCACTGTTGCACTTGCATGGTTTGATTGTAATCACATTTAGATTTGCTTGGATAGCAAGCAAAACAATGTTTTTCACTATCTTGGTGACAGTAATAAAACACTGTGTAGAGCAGTATTGCACGGGAATAGGCCCTTCAGCCCACAATATCCTTAAGAACAGAATGCCAAATTAAACTAATCCCTCTGCCTGCATATGATTCATATTCCTCCAATTCCAACTTGTTTGTGAGCATCTTCTCGCATCTCCTCGTATGTTACTGTCATATCTGCTTCCATCGCCCTCCATGCCATCATATACCAAGCATCTATCACTGCTTAAAATGTATCTCGCACATTTTATTTAACCATTCCCCATATTGCCTTAAATATAATTCCTCTAATATGTGACATAGCTAATGTGGAAATAGAATGTGACTGCCTTCCCTATCTGTGTTTCATCACAATTTAATGTACTTCCATCAGGTCCTTGTCAGCCTCTGACACTCTAGAGGAAAGAATCCAAGTTTGTCCAAACTATCATTGTAACCAATACTCTCTAATTAGACGTCATTGAGTGGAAAAGGATGCAGAAAAGATTCACCAAGATATTACCCGGACTTGCGGGCTTGAGTTGTAGGGATAAAGTGAACACTATTTTCTTTTTACCCCGATTAAAGGATTCTAAAACTAAAGGGTGTAGACTAAAGGTGAGAGGGGAGGTTTAAGAGTAACCGGGCAATTTTCTCTGAGTAGTCCATATGTCTGAAGAAGTGTCCTTACCTGAAACGTCACCTATCCAAGTTCTCCAGGGATGCTGCCTGACCTGTTGTTACTCCAGCACTTTGTCTTTTTTTTGTAAACCAGCATTTGAAGTTCTATGTTTCCGCTATTCCTTATCTGGAATGAGCTGCTAGAGGAAGCAATAAAAGCAGATACAATTATGATATTCAAAAGACATTTGGACAGAGATGTGGATAGAAAGGATTTCGATGGATATAGGCCAAATGCAAGCAAATGGTAATATCTCAGAATGCCAACGGTGGCAGGAGAGTCTGTTTGCTCTAATCAAGACACCACCACCAGGCAGCGCCTTCCAGGCACCCAATACTTTTGTGTTGAAAAGTAAAACTGCTCACCTCCTTTAAACTTTGCCCCATCCCACCTTAAAGCTATGCTGGGGAAAAGGGTTCTGGATGTCTTCTCATAATTGCCTCTTATCTATGCCTCTCACAATTTTTTATATTTTTATTATGTCTCCCCATCAACATTTAACGCTCCAGAGAAAACAGCCCAACCTCTCCCTGTAGCTGATAACCTTTAATCCACGCAGCATTCTGGTAAACCTCTTCTGCACCTGCTCCAAAGCCTCCGCATCCAAAATTTTATCAGCCAGAATAATAAGATTATTTCAAACTATAAAACAAGAAAATTTCGAATTTGGTGATAAACCACATAAACTCTTAGCACGTCAACTGAAAAAACGGGAAACAGAAAATACAATTACTAAAATTAAATCGGACAAAGGGGAATTACTCACACTACCTAAAGATATTAATAAAAGATTTGCTCAATTTTATCAACATTAATATACATCGAAAACCTCTGCAAATAATACTCAAATTACAAATTTCTTAGACAATTGTAATCTTCCAAAATTACAAGAGAAATTACAAGAGTGGAACGAGGGATTAGGAGCCCAGATTACACTACAGGAAATAGAAACAATAAATTTGTTGAAGAATGGCAAAACGCCAGGACCAGATGGCTTTAGTAATGAATTCTATAAAAGATTCTATGAGATAATTTCTCCACGCCTGCAAGGCATTATATATCTATATCTATATCTATATATATATATATATATATATATATATATATATATATATATATATGCGCTTTTAAAGAAAATAAACTTCCAGAAACGTTAACTGAGTCAACGATTATACTTATACCAAAAAAGGATAAAGATCTAGAAGACCCAGGCTCATATAGAGCTATTGCACTCCTAAATACAGATCAAAAAATATTAGCAAAGACCCTAGCGAGAAGATTAAATATGTTAGCAAACTAATAAACCCGGACCAAACAGGGTTTATACCAAAGAGATACTCTTTTAACAATTTGAGACGGCTGTCTAACATAATGTACTCACATAATACTGAAGAAGAACTAGCAATTATTTCATAGGATGCAGAAAAAGCTTTCGATCAAGTAGAATGGCAATATTTATTCAAAGTATTGCAAAAATTTAACATGGGAGATAACTTTATCTCATGGGTAAAATTATTATATGATAAGCCGACGGCTAGAATACTGACTAATAATATATTATCCCCGAAATTCCAATTAGCAAGGGGCAATAGGCAGGGGTGCGTACTATCGCTCCTGCAATTTGCACGATGCAAATTTGCAATTTAGCAGAAAGTATAAGAAGTCATCTGAATATTTATGGATATAATGCCAAACACTTAAATAATAAAATTTCATTATATGCAGACGACATATTACTATATATTACAAATTCGCAAATTAGCATACCAAATATACTAAACTTAATAGAGGAATTTGGTTCTTTTTCAAGATATAGAATAAATTGGAACAAGCAAAATTATGACGATAAAACCTCAAGAGCCGACACATTTGTTGAAATTCCCCTTTAGAATTGCAACAGAAAAATTTAAGTATTTGGGCATCCAAATCACTAGGAAATATAAATCATTACTCAACGTAAACTAATATGCCTTTATTAACTAAATTAAATGGGTTGATTAAATTTTGGAAAACACTGCCGATGTCCTTAATAGGGAGAATAAACACGATAAAAATGATCTTCTTACCACAAATATTGTACCTACTTCAATCAATACCAATATACTTTAAAAATTCATTAAAAAACTAGACTCTGCTATTATAAACTTCATATGGGATTATAAATCACACTGAATTTAAAAAAAAACACTTGTGTAAATCTAAAGAATCAGGGGGGCTGACACTTCCTAACTTATTGTATTACTATTGGGCAGTGAATTTTAAAAATATAATCTATTGGTTGGACAGTTCTGCCCAACAGGTAGATTGGATAAGAATGGAGAAAGAGGATTGTTCCCCTTATAATATAGGGGAGATCCTTCTTTCCCCGATGAAAAGGAACAATATAATATACAAGAAGAATCCAATTATTCACAGTATAATACGAATTTGGAAACAAATAAAATTAAGAAAATTATCGCTTCTTTCTCCAATAGCTAATAATCCCTCATTCAAACCATCCATTATTGATAAAACGTTTATCCATTGGGAAAGAATAGGAATTAAAACAATGGGAGATATGTATGAAATGGGAAAACTTTTATCATTCCAACAATTACAACTAAAATATAATTTGAAAAGTAATCAATATTTCAAATATCTTCAAATTCAAGATTATTTGAAAAAATATATACAAGGATATCAAACTTTAGCTCCAGATATACAGAGATGCCAACTGGTACGGATTTCCCGTAATTTCTACGGAAAATTGGCCAATTATGGGCGGTACGATTTTCATATCGTAAATCCCGGATTTTGCCGATTTTAAGTTAGCACATACTTGTTGTGTGTGTTTGGGAGTGTGTGAGTGAGTGTGTGTGTGTGAGTGCCAGTGATGGAAATGGGGGGGTACGCAGAGGGACGACGTTCTCCTACGTTCCAGTTTCCATCCTGTGCATGAATTCCCAGCTTTTAATCCAAGGACGAGCGAACAATCGGACAGACGGGCGAAAGGAACGATCATGGATGACATTTCGGATTGAGACCCTTCTTCAGACCGTCAGGGGAAAGAGGAACAATAGTTATAGATGGCACTAAGGACAAACGAATGGAAGATATGCCTCCCGTTTCCCTTTCCCTTGATTGTCAGTCTGAAGAAGGGTCTCTGCCCAAAATGTCACCTATTGCGCTCTACGATGGTTGCTTTCGTCCGTCTGTCCATGCATTCACTCACTCTTGGTGCAGGCGCTTCTCCGCTCAGACTCCGACACACACACACACGCAGATCGGCGCGGGCCGGGACCAGGAGCAGGGTGCAGGATGACATCAAATGGGTGGCAGCTATCGATAAAGTACGGAAATTATAAGGGGGGTGGGGGGGCTGGGGTGGCTCAGTGGGACGGGCGCCGGCTCTGGGGAGTGGATGACTTTTCTGGTCGAGATCCTTCTGCAGATAATCACAAGTACTCTCACCGACGAGAGTTCAGTTCAGTCTGAAAAAGAGTCTTCTCTCCAGTCGCTGCCTGTCCCGTTGAGTTACTCCAGCTGTATGCCTAACTTAAATTTCAAGAGTTAAATAAAAAAACACAGAGTGCTGGAGGAACTCAGCGGGCTTCGCGGCATCTGTGGAGGGAATGGATTACGAGTTGTTTCGGGCCAGGGTTCTTCTTCAATAGGAAGGAAACTGCAGATCAAAGATACTAGAGCGGATACTAGTATCTTTGCTGCAGATCAGGCATGATATTCTTCCGATTTAAATCGTAATTTCGATTTTATTGTTTTCCTATTTTTATTTTTTCGCGCCCGATTATTTGGTGGCTAATCAACGACTGTCTCTAAGGGGGTTGCGTCCAATCACCGACCAGCTACCCTTAAAATTCCCGTCCAATCAATAAATCGGTCTCCTCCCGCCCGATCAGCCGCCGTCTCCAAGGGCATTGTGTCCAATCACATAATGCGCTGGTCACTTGGCAGCCAATCAGACAGTCTCCTAGGGGCCTTTTGATCAATCACCGACCTGCTTCCCTCACTAAAGCAGACGATGGCTGCAGCCAACACACACACACACAGACAGAGACAGAGTCCCCCCCCCCCCCCCCTCCTTCCCAACCTCAGCTTCACGGACCAGAGTACCCTTAGTTCCTAAACCCATTTCCATCACTGGAGTGTCTGTGAGTGTGTCTGTGAGTGTGTCTGTGTGTGTGCGCGTGTGTGTGCGCGAATATATGTGTGAGTGTGTGTGTATAAACATATCAAGACATATTGATAATGAACTTGTTCATCCAGTCTTTCAATAGAGCATTTTCAATGGTGAGTTAATACATGTTTATGTAATACCAACTAATGAACATACAGGTATGTTAGTGTTAACATTATGCGCTATCGCTTGCCTGTGGGAGCCGCGCTTGCCATCATGCAGAAAAAAAATTGCTTCGCGCAAAAATTACTGATTTTGTCTCCAAATTACTGATTTTTAGCCTTATGATTACTGATTTGTGCTCTGGAAGGTTGGCATCTCTGGATATATTGGAGGAAGGAATGAATAGAAGGGCAGAATCAAGCAATTTAATATCTTACTTATATAATACAATTCTAAATATAGAAACACCAACGACAGAGGCAATTAGAAGGGACTGGGAACAAGAGTTATTGATAAAAATTCCGAATGATAGAAGGGAAAAAAATTATGTAAATAAATGTTCAATTAATGTAAGTCATAACCTAATTCAATTTAAAATTTTAGATAGACTATATTATTTGAAAACTAGGCTGAATAAAATATTTTCAAATGTTTTCCCCCATCTGCGACAAATGTTTAACTCAAAATGCCACTATAGCACATTTCTTTGTCTCTTGTATAAAACTGTATAAATTTTTGGAATTTTTACAAAACTATTTAACACAAAATTGAACCCCAATACAGAACTGATTATCTTTGGATCAATGGAAGAGGGAAGTAAACTAACTCTATTCCAAGAAGCTTTTATTAATTACGGTCTAATAACAGCAAAAATACTTATACTCAAATTTTGGAAAAACGCTACCACGCCAACGTTCAAAATGTGGATCTCAAACATGTCTGAAATGCTACACCTTGAAGAAATGAGATTTATCCTACTAGGCAAAGTAGACCTATTCTTAAAGACGGTCTCCTTTTATCAACTCTTTACAAGCAGATGGTGCAACATAAGAAATTAAATGGTTTAGAACCGGGTGACGGAAGGGCAAAAATACGAACTAGGTAGATCTCTCCGAATCTCTCTTTCCTTTACTTTCTCCTTTTCTTTCAATCTTTTTAGCTTATCTCGGTCCTGTATTTCTTTGGCTATCTGTTTCTACTCGCTTGTCTATCTAATCCGACACTCTTTATTTATTTTTTCTCTCACTGTTCTTTTATTATTAAATCAAAAGTACAAAGTTGTACAAGAATGGAAATATGTATGCATGTATTAGGTACTTAAGTACCACACTACTGTACTAACAAAAATTTAGAAAAATTTTAAAAAAAACTTTACCCCATAGCTTAAAGCTATGCTCTCCAGTGACATTCCCATGCTGGGGAAAAGGGTTCTGGATGTCTTCTCATAATTGCCTCTATGCCTCTCACAATTTTTTATATTTTTATTATGTCTCCCCATCAACTTTTGACGCTCCAAAGAAAACAGCCCAACCGCTCCCTGTAGCTGATAACCTTTAATCCAGGCAGCATTCTGGTAAACCTCTTCTGCACCTGCTCCAAAGCCTCCGCATCCTTCCTTTAATGGGGCAGCCAGAACTCTGCATGATTATTTTGGGAATGGATTCACTTGGTATCATGTCATGAGAATGGGTTTTGTGTGACTGGCTGTTTATTGTTCCAATGGCAGATATTGTAGACTCATGTTTTCTAATGGATCATTCCAAATGCAGATTGCTGATGGATCCACAGAGATCTCAGGTTGGAAGAGCGTTAATGTCTGCTTGTATTTCCCTATAACTAAAAATAAATTAATTTTGGTTTCAGTTGGTTTGAATTCTCTACATTTTGCAGCATTATCTCTATGCCCCCTTACCCCTTGTGCTTTTTACCAAGCATATGTGAATTGTTATTATGTATAGTAAGGGATGAGTGGTATTTCTGCTGATATGTGCAGTTTTACACATTTAACCCTTCATTCAATTTTAATTCCAGGGGTGGAACATTTATCCTATTGCTTTCCTGCATTTGTCAAAATATTATCATTGAACTATTTGTTTGCCCCTCACAAAAACTTGCCCCACACATCAAGGTTCTTGATGAGCTCTCCCATTTCTAGAACCCGTATTGGCCATGTCACATCTTGAGGCACTGAATTCAGTATATTAACTATTCTAATTACTGCAGTTGAGAAGGCTGTGCAATTTTCCACCCCTGTATCCTGGTCCAAAACTTGGACGGTTTTCTTCGTTCAGGAATAAGTGCTTGTCCTAACAATGATAGTGTCTGGTTCAAATAAGGACACCAAACAAGTTTAAAAAATTGTGTGGTTATTAGAAAATGTAATATCAGGAACCCCTTCTCAATACATAAATACTCAATTTGTGTTGATATTTCACATGCTAAAAATTCCTTATATACACGTCTATCCATATTCATGGTCTCTCCTCTTCATTTCTGTATTTTCCAAAAAGTAAATTTACAGCTACATCATAGTTCCTGTCTATTTGGCTTAGATAATAGCATTTGTTGCAAGGTGTGGCATAGGGTATTGAGCGGTATAAGATTTTTAATTTAGTTTATTGTCACATGTAACCGAGGTACAGTGAAAAGCTTTTGTTGCGTGCTAACCAGTCAGCAGAAAGACTATACATGATAAATACAATACCAGATAATGTAGACTTGTGATTGGTTGGAAATAAGTTGAGTGTTTGGCTGATACAGTGAACTATGAAAGATTCTTCGATACAGTGGCATACCTGCCAGAAATTGAGCAACAAAAGGATTGGCTATGAGTTGCCAGTTATCGAGCATGTCCATGCCCAATGTCTAGGCCATTGGTGCATTCTTGCTAATCTTTTACCTCTTTCCACATTCCTCTGCTGCTGTTCACTTGTCTGCATTCCCCCGGTAACTTCACAGGAAGCTCATTTAAAAAAAAAGTGTACTCTGCTTGAGGTTGCCTGTCTGTGTTGCTCACCTGGAACACCTGGCAAAACAGCTGCTCAGTGTAAAAGCCTCCCAAAAAAGCACTACCAGTTGAAAGTACAGAGACGTCTTATGAATGCGGAATACTCTTTTTATTTAATTTTGGCTTGACTGAGATATCTTTAGGTGAAGTCTTGCGGGCTGTGGTGGCAGTATTAAACCTAAATCTAATTGTGTGCAGTGCTGTAGATATTGCTAAAGCAAACTCTTTGGGATTGAAAGAATGATTCTTAATAACCTTGGAATACGAGGGCATTCCGAGACTTTTAAACATCTACACAGTGGCAGTATGCATAATTAGGAAGCTTCAGTGGAAGATGCTTTAATCCGAATCATTGTGTACAGGAGTGCCTGAAGAAGGGTCTTGGCCTGTAACATCACCTATTTATTTTATCCAGAGATGCTGTCTGGCCCGCTGTTACTTGTGTTTATCTAAAGAAGGTGCCAACTGTTTGGAGTATATCTGATTTTGTAAAGTATAAGTGCCTGAGATGTGGGTGCAAGGTAATTTATTTGTACCATGTTAATGCCTGGAACAGCTCTTCTATTTTCTAGTATTGTGTTCACCTGATGTATTTTAAAAACAAAATCTTCTATTTAGTGCCTTATTGAATTGCTTCCCATGAGCAGCAACATAGAAACTAGGTGCAGGAGTAGGTCATTCGGCCCTTCGAGCCAGCATCGCCTTTCAATGTGATCATGGCTGATTATCTACCTTGTGTCCGACTGCATGAAGGAACTGGAGCTGAATGTATGAAGGATCATGTGAGATGTTGGGGGCTTGAGAGTTAAGAGTTTTAGTGAGGTGGTCACACTTATGGTGCAGGTAGAATGTAGATGTGTGACCACCAGGATAGGGAAAATGAGCAAGCAGAGTGCAGGGTCCTCTCTTGGCCATTTTGCTTAAACAGGTGTGCTCTTTCGATATTGTTGGGAGGAATGATCGTTCAGGAGAAAGCAGCAGCCAGGTCTGTGGCACTGTGTCTGGCTCCGAGGCACAGCGGGAAAAGGTGAAGTCTGACAGAGCAACTGAGAGAAGACTCGTTAGGGGAAAAGAGAGAAGATTGTGTGACAGCATTCAGGAGTGGCTGCAGAACATTCCCAATGTGTTTTGTGCACATGGGACAAATTACATGGGTAGGAAAAAGGATGTGGTCCTGCAAAGTGAATATGGGGAGCAAGACAAAAGGTCCCAAAAGAAGAACCACAATAGTAGTAATCTCTGGATTATTCCGCATTGCCGTGTATTAGTGTGGGTAGGGATAGGATGACAGGATAGATGAATGCTTGGCTGGGGATTTTTGGATCATTGGGATCTCTTCTGGGCAGAGATGACATGCACAAGAGAGACTGGCGGCATCCAAACTGGCTGGGTCCAATATTCTGTCAACTCGAGAAGGTTAAACTAAACTGGCAGAGGGCAGAATTCAAAGCAGTAGTGAGGTAGTTATGAGGCTGGAGGTGGATACACAGAAGTCAATGGCAGCAGGTTCAGTGCAGCCAAGACAAGTAGAGCACCAGAGGAAATACGGTTGGATTATTTCAATGCAAGAGGTCTGACAGGTAAGCATATGAACTCGGGGCGCGGATAGATACACGGGACTGGTAAATCTTGACAGAATTCTGGTATAGGGATGGACAGGATTTGGGTGTTTAATGTTCCAGCGTATGTGCTATAGGTGGGGACAAGAGAGGAGGCGGAGCTGCTTTATTGTTTGTGGAGAACTTTATGGCGGTAGTCTGAGATGACATTACTGAAGGATTGTTCAGTGAGGCTAAGGGGGTGGAGTTGAGAAAGCAAAAGAGTTGATCAACTTGCTGTTTGTCATCTATATTAACAATTTGGATGAGAATGTACGCGGCATGGAGTCATAGAGTGATACAGTGTGGAAACAGGCCCTTCGGCCCAACTTGCCCACACCGGCTAACATGTCCCAGTTGCACGTCCCACCTGCCTGCGATTGGTCCATATCCCTCCAAACCTGTCCTATCCATGTACCTGCCTAACTGTTTCTTAAAAGTTGGGATAGTCCCAGCCTCAACTACCTCCTCTGGCAGCTTGTTCCATACACCCACCACCCTTTGTGTGAAAAAGTTACCCCTCGGATTTCTGTTAAATCTTTTCCCTTTCACCATGAACCTATGTCCTCTGTTCCGCGATTCCCCGACTCTGTACATCTACCCGATCTATTCCTTATGATTTTGTACACCTCGAAAAGATCTCCCTTCATCCTCCTATGCTCCATGGAATAGAGACCCAGCCTACTCAACCTCTCCCTATAGCTCACACCCTCTAGTCCTGACAACATACTCGTAAATCTTTTTTGAGCCCTTTTAAACTTAACGATATCTTTCCTATAACACGGTGCCCAGAACTGAACACAATACTCTAAATGCGGTCTCACCAACGTCTTATACAACTGCAATATGACGTCTCAACTCAATATGCTGACTGATGAAGGCCAAAGTGCCAAAAGCCTTTTTGACCACCTTATCTACCTGAGACTTAACCTTGAAGGAATCATGCACCTGTACTCCTAGATCCCTCTGCTCCACAACATTACCCAGAGGCCGACCATTTATTGTGTAGGTCCAGCCTTTGTTAGATGCCCCAAAATGCAACACCTCGCACTTCTCTGTTGATGAAGGCATGATTTGTTTGTAGTTAGCACTAGAATAAGTGTTATTATAGATGGTGAAGATGCTTATCAAGCATTACAGTTGGATCTTGTCGCGCAAGTACACTGAAGAATGACGATTGGAGTTTAATTCCTAAGGATGAGGTGTACATTTTGGAAAGTCAAACTGTGGCAGGATCTTCACATCTACATGGTACTTTATAGTCACATAGGTATGGACAATGGTGGGGACCAGGGGAGTGTTGTGGAGCAAAGAACATGGGGAGTACAAGTCCATAGTTTCCTAAAGGTCATGTCATAGGTAGATAGGGTGGTGAAGAAAGCTTTTGGCGCACCTCAGTCAGGGAATTATGACGACGTTACCAGGGTTCGAGGACCTAAACTATAGGGAGAAGGTGGGCCTTTTTCTTAAAAAAGTGGGACTATTTCTTAGGTTACAGGAGGCTGAGGGATGACCTTATAGAGATGTATAAAATCATGTGGGGAATGGATCGGGTCAATGCATAATCCTTTCCCTAGAGTAGTGAAATCAAGAACTAGAGGGCATAAATTTATGCTGAGGAAACATTTATGATTAACGAGCAACTTTTTCCACATAGAGGGTAATGGGTGTATGGAACGAGCTGCCAGAGGTAATGGTTGAGGCAGGTACAACAACGTTTTAAAAACATTTGGGAAGGTGCATGCATAGGAAAGGTTCAGAGGATATGGGCCAAACACAGGCAAATGGAACTACCTTAGATGAGGCATCTTGGTTGATACGGATGAGCTGAACCAAAGGGCTTGTTTCATGCAGTATGACCGCAACATATGAACAACAGCTTTGGATGAAATACTGCTGAAATTACACAAATCAGACATCATCTGTGGAGACTGAAGCTTTATGTTGATGCCCCTCGCTAGAGTTGGTCTGTAAGGTATGTATGTGGGATTATTTATTTGAATTCTTGAGTAGCTCAGCTAGTTGAGCTGCTACTTCACAGCTGCAGCCATCCAAGTTCAATCCAAATCTCCAGTGCTGTCCGTGTGGAGTTTGCATGTTTTCTCTGTGGCCATGTGGGATTCCCCCAGGTGCCCAATTTTCCTTCCATATATCAAAGACATGTAGATTGATGGGTTAATTGGCCACTGTAACTTGCTCATAGTATGAAGGTAAGGGGTAGAATCTGAGTAGAATTGATGGGAATATGGGGAGAAGAGTTTATTGAAAACAATAGTTGGGAATGGAATTGTTCAGCAGCATCGACCTGCTAGGCCAAAGGGTTATGCTGCCATGTTGTTTGGAAATAGTGTATAAAGACGTGGATGTGCGCACATCAGAATTAATTCTTGCTGAACTCTGGCAACATCTGGGCTGTAGTATCCACACTCTGAATTAAATCATCACTGCACTGCAGCATAGTCATTCACGATTAATTTGCTGCTGAACTGCAATTTATGCTCCTGGATTGTAATGTACTTAAGATTAATTCATCATGGGGCTGCAATGCGCACACTGTAGCATAAGGATTCAGAATTCATGTACAGCTGAGCATAAAGTATTCAAGTGATTAATTCACTGTTGAGCAGATATTTTGTGCATTTGGTATTAATTCGCCACTGAGCTGCATTGTATGCTCTTAAGGTTCATTTGTTGCCAAACTGTAATGGGTATATTTAGGATTAATATACCGCTGCACTATAAGGCACACAGAAATGTAAAACAGATTGTCGTATAATATGTAGGAAAGAATTGCAGATGCTGGTTTAAATTGAAGATAGACACAAAATGCTGGAGTAACTCAGCGGGACAGGCAGCATCATTGGAGAGAAGGAATGGGTGTTTCGGGTGGAGACTCTTCACACTGAATTACATACACTGAGTTACTCCAGTATTTTGTGTCTATTTGTGGTATAATGTGAGGTATACTCTGTTTGCAGTATCTTTTTCCATTTATTGGTGTACGATTCACTTATAATCTGCCTACTGCCGTGATAGAATCTGTTTATCAAGCCAGTGAGAGGAAACTTGAGCATTGTGGAACGGTTTGCTTTACAGATATCTGCAGGTCTGCAAGCAGTTTGTTATATTGGTAGATAAAGACTGTTGACAATAGGTGCATGAGTAGCTCATTTGGCCCATCGAGCTAGCACCGCCATTCAATGTGATCATGGCTGATCATCCCCAATCAGTACCCCGTTCCTGCCTTCTCCCCATATCCCCTGACTCCGCTATTTTTAAGAGCCCTATCTAGCTCCCTCTTGAAAGCATCCAGAGAACCGCCCTCTTGAGGCAGAGAATTCCACAGACTCGCCACTCTCTGAGAAAAAGTGTTTCCTCATCTCTGTTCTAAATGACTTACTCCTTATTCTTAAACTGTGGCCCCTGGTTCTGTACTCCCCCTCTAATGTGTCCAAGCCCTTAACAATGCCCCTCTAATGTGTGCAAGCCCTCATATGTTTCAATGAGATATCCTCTCATCCTTCTAAACTCCAGAGTGTACAAGCCCAGCTGCTACATTCTCTCAGCATATGACAGTCCCGCCATCCCGGGAATTAACCCTGTAAACCTACGCTGCACTCCCTCAATAGCAAGAATGCACCGGTTGCACCGGGTTTGAAACACTATTTGACCATCGCTGGAGTATTGCTTGTTTTTATTTGCCACAGTCTAGAATGTGCACCTCTGGAAAAAGTGGAAAGGAGATCTAGAACAGCTTGACGGATATTAGATTTCAGTTATGAAGCTAGACAGGAACAGTTTGTGTTCCTTGAAGGTGGTTTAAGTTGAGGGCAATTCGGTTAAAGTCCTGACTGGTTTAGAGCACGTGGAGGGAAGTTGTTTCTGTTAGCTAATGATTCACTGACAAGGGGCATGGATTTGAAGCTCTTTGCTCATTTGCCTTTGCATGAGCTTGAGGCACATGGATCGCTGTGTTCTGATTTCTGTGTTTGTAGTGTCACTTTGTAATCTGGAGTCCCTATTGAACTGTGATAAACTGAAATATATGGTACTGGTGCCTTGGCGTTTAAAAGTTGTTGATAATTAGGATGTATGTATAATGCTGCAGATGGGTAGTTATTACTTTCCCAGCTGTTTGGGCAGTGCATCATTCATTTTCTTTTGGTTTTTCAGTTTGCCCTTCGATCCCCAGTGACTTTACTCTTGCTGGTTGAAGTTCTGGGTGCTTTCTCTTTGATTGTGTTTGAATTTTTTTACTTGTTTGTTTGTCTGCGCACATCTTCTTTATTTGTCACCTCAGTAATATCAAGCCTGACTGAGTTTGTCTTTCTCTTTAGAGTCTGGGTTCCTTTCTTTAAAAACAAATGAACTTGCTTGAAACTGTATGCATGTACATCAGGGTTCCTGTTATTTTAACATTTTATGTAAACTTGCCCTGCTCCTGATATTTTGAGAGTAGACAAAGTTGGAAAGGGGTGAATGGGCATCATAACAAAATGCCAAGATGTCCCATAGTGAAAACATTTATTTGAGAAGCCCTTTTATTGTTGCTGTCAGACTACCTACCGATGAAGCCTCTGCTGTTGTGCAGTGAACAGTCGGCCTTGCATCTGCTCTGATTGCTTTCTATTTGGATCCCTTTGTCTTGTGATCTGTGCATCCTATCTTTCACATATTGTTCCCACGTCTCATGGTTACTAAATTAAATTATTCTGCACAGTATTGTAAGCAGTATTGTAAGTATTTTGAATTGAGGATTGATTGCAGACTTTTTTGGGTTGGGAGGCTGCAGTAATCATTGTTAGATCCCATTTCGATGACCATAATCAATAATTTTAAAGAGGTGACCAGGTCTGATGACTCCAACATTTTCTGATGGGTTTAGGAGGATCCAAAGGATATAGATGGGTAAAATGAATTGATGAGAATGTGGCAGGCAGATGGAATATAATGTTCAACAATGTGAGAGCTTCCATATTGGTGGAAAACCAGTTATAAGACAGAATTTTAAACCATAAGAAACAGAAAGGTGTTGGTGTGTCGAGGAATATGGGTATCATATTGAAAAACTGGAATAAAGGTACATCAATTAGAAGGAAGAAAATGTTAACTGCAATTGCATGAGGAATTGAGTACGAGTGAGATATTGTATTATATGGGCCATAATGAGACCATGTGGAGTATAGATGGCCCAGGACCCTTGCAATGGAGGGAGAGCAGTGAACGTTCAAATTGATTGTTGGGATAGCTTGGACAAGGGGATTAAGAACTGCAGATGTTGGTTAATACACTAAAGGATACAAAGTACTGGAGTAACTCAGCAGGTCAATCAGCATCTCAGGAGAACATGGATCGGTGACGTTTTGAGTCGAGATCCTTCTTCAGAAAGAGTGAACTGAACTAAAACGTCATCCATCCATGTTCTCCAGAGATGCTGCCCATCCTGTTGAGTTAATCGAACACTTGGTATCCATTTTAAGCAGATTGGATCTGTACTCCCCTTTGTAGGGTAGAATGAGGCGATCCCATTGAATTATACTGTGCTCGACAGGGTAAATGTGGAAATGATATTCCACTTGTCAGGGCACCCAGAGCCAGGTATCAGAATATAAAGAAATGGCTGGTTTTCATGGATAGATGTTTAGCTATTTAGAGAATTGAGGGATATGTAGTTGATGTAGCATAGGCTCTGAGATACAAAGGTTAGCCATGATCTTATTGTTAGTGGTGCAGACGAGGTACTGTATGGCCTGTTCCTGCTTTCATTCAACCTTCCTCTCCTATAATCCATGTGTGATTCTGTCGCAAATCTAGTGATCTTTGTAATGAGCAGTCATGTCTTCTTTACGTGTCCAGGCAACCTTGGGGGGGGGGGGGGGGGGGGGGGGAGAATGAAGTAGTTGAAGTGCACTGGTCATTTACAGGTTGGGAGGAGAGGAAATGAGATCAGACCACGCAAGATAATTAACTTGTTCGATATCAATTGAACAAACTGGTAGTGCAGAACAGTAGAAAGGAGACTTGTAGGAGCAGTAACAATAAGGGGGCTTCGTTGTATGCAGCCAGATGTGCAATGTCGATGCAGTGAGAGCAGTATACACAGTTTTTGCTATGGGCTCATACACTAATCACAAAAATTCATGTGGTTTTATACCATTTATATATTTTAAAATCTCATATGAAAATGGGGTATTTTCTTAACTTTTAAAAATCTTGGCGGGAACTCTGGCGTACCCACATCCGTAACACTGTCACCTCAAAGTTAAAAGAAGCCTTTATTAGATTTTTTTCATAAGTGACTTCCTCTCATCAGACACTGGGTTCCTTTCGAAAATGGGCATGCTGGGAACTGTGCGATTGTCTCGACTCCAAAGATCAGGTAGGGACTTTTGTCAAAAAGCACTAACACTTGGAGTTTTGAAAATGTCTTGAGTTATGTGATTTGTTTTGGTTAAAAGCTCACAGAAAGTGATCTTAGCATTTCTGCTGGAGTAGTGGTCATCTGGTGCAGAAACACCAGTGCAGGCACACAGCTATTGCAGATTTCAATGTGTCGTGTTCAGGTGGAGTGGAGGAAAGAGGAGGAGTTTACATTCACAAAGTTAGCTTGTCCTTTCCCTGTTGAGAAATTTTTTGAAGTTGTTGTTCAGGCTCTTGTGTACCTTATGAAAGTGAGGCAGCAAAGGAAATGTGGAGTGATATTTGCATGTCTGTGTGTGCTTCCCTTCTCATCACATCTGAACTGCTTTTGAACAATTTCCACAGTTTTGTTAGACCTTTTTTGGGAATGGGGAATCGTGTAGAGGGAAGGTTTTTTAAATGTTTTTTTTCTCCCTTTAATGCTTTCTCCCTTTCTTCCCTTTACCCCTGTTTCTTTTCCAAATTTACAGCAAAGCTTCGTGCTTCCTTCCCACCATTGGGAAGTGGCCCAAGCCTCTGCTTTCTACTTTGACCATCAGTGTTGCACAATCAACTGTTAGTTCCTTTTTCTTTTGATTTGACAAAGGAACCCTGCTTTGTCTGTGGAACATTGTTTACCTTCTTTTCCTCCTTTCCCCAGCCTGACCCAGAGCTCCCAAGGGATGACCACAGCTGAAGATTCTGATATCTGGTATCCTGCAGCTCTGGGATCCCTTCCTACCTGGCAGGTTGGTGTTACACTACCATCCCACAATCCGAATGAAACTGCAGCCAGTACATTTGGATGTGGGACTGCAGCCAAGGTCTTCCCCAATTCATCTTATTGGAACACGCTTTGAACAGAGACTGCATTTTAGTGAAGAGAGTGCCGGACTGTTGTTCAGATTGATAGTTTGACATTCCAGGCATAAGAAAATAAGTTAAGGCCGAGCTTCTAATGGTTTCCATGTGGCCAACATTACTTACCTGTGCTTGTTTCAGATGGTATGAACCACAGTAAGCTCTAGCTTTTTTCTCAGTTTAGTATTTTTATACAGCACTTGTTATTGAGATCTGCGTACAGCAGTGTAGCAGTAAAGTTGCCTGAAAGATGTGGCCTGACACTTAACCACATGCAATAACGCTGTTACCTGTCCCTACTGTCCAGACTCTGTCTGTTAGGGTGTTTGATGATATCAGCTATTACACATACTTACTGTTTTCTTTCGCTCCCTCTCTGGATCAGATGGCAGCACAGAGGCAACGGGCATTGGCGATCATGTGTCGAGTTTATGTTGGATCAATTTACTATGAGCTGGGAGAAGATACCATTCGTCAAGCCTTTGCTCCCTTTGGACCAATCAAGAGCATCGATATGTCATGGGACTCCGTTACCATGAAACACAAGGTTCCAATTTATTTTGCCTTTCCACATTTCAGTGTTGCATTTTTGGGTAGCATTAAACCTTGAATTGACCATAATTCTATTACTTTAAAAAAGTTATGGAAAAGGTTAGGACTGGTCCAAAATTTGAAGTCCTAAATTGGGGTGACAATTTTGATGGTTTTAGATGATGGGGGGAGGGGGGGGGGCTTTGAAAAGCTGATTGTAGGAGGCTGTTTGCAGGTAAAGTGCCTAATGCAGCCTTCACCATGCTGTCCACCTGAACTAACACTTTCAGAGAACCATGTACCTGCCCTCTTAGATTTCTTTGTGCCACACCAATCTCCAGTACCAACTACACCACTAGTCTTGTCCTATTTAGACATACCAGATAGCAACACCTCACTCTTGGCAGAGTACCTTTTCGTTTGACATTTGTTAACCCAGCTTCCCAACACATTTGTGCCAACAGTTGGTTGTCAGCTCAAGTGCCGGATATCATGCGATCTGCGACTACTGTCCGAAATGGTCTTAGTCCTCTTAATTTCTCAAATGCCTTATTTTTAGTTATGTTAATCGCTTTACTTCTTGGCTTTCATTGCACTCTTGATTCTCTTTCTCCCACCTCGACCCCTCCCATTCTGTGATATTTCTTCAGTCATTTCTAATTTCAAGTTATATCTCCTGGCATTATCTCCAGAACTTATGTTTTTCTGTTATTTATTTGTACTTTCTGAAAGTACCCTGGAATATTTAATTCCTGATGTTGCTTGCCACTGTAAGATCTAAGCAAATGTTGGTCCAAATGTATCAGCCATTGCTTGGGTCAAAAAATAGGAACACGGGTAGGTTACCTGACACCTCAAACCTGTGCTGCCAGTTAACATGGTGAACACTTTATCATCCTCATTAAATATATTCAGTGGCCTAGCCTCCACGGCTGATCAAGATAGAGATGATTTGCCATCGTCCATCAGGCTTTTCTATTACCCTTGGTTTTAAATGACTGCCTCTGTGTAACTTTGTCCCCGCTATTGAAATTCTCCTAATAATGGAAACATCACTAAGAATGTAGAAAATAGAGCAGTACAGCGCTGGAACATGCCTTCTGTCCCACAATGCCTTTGTCGAACATGATGCCAAATTAAACAAATCGTTTCTGCCTGCACGATCCATATCCCTCCATTTCCGGCATGTCCATTGTATCTATCTAGACTTTAATGCCTTATCATTTTGTGCTTTCTTAAGATCATTCCTCATTCTTCTAAATTCCTGGTCCAACTACTTTAGCCACTCACAAGAGGAAACCCTCTAAATCCAGGAATTACATCAGTGAATCACTTGTCTCCAATTTTACTACTTCCATTGTGTACACTACTCCAGATGTGGCCCCATCAATACCATGTGCAATTAATGCAATGCTATCATATTTCTAAACTAATCTTACAATAAAGGTCAACATGCTATTTGCCTTCCTAACTACTTGCCTGTAAGACACTTGCTCCTTTTTTTAACTACTTTTGAGACTCATGCATGAGAGCATCTAGATCCCTCTGATCTTGATAGCCTCCTGGGATATCCTTCCTGAGTACTTGCATAATGCTCTCCCGGATTGGTAGTATCACACCCCCTCCCCTTTTGCAACCCCTCTATCACATCTGAATCTTCTAGACCCTGAAACATTGAGCTGCCAGTACTGCTGTACCGTCCACCAGGCTTCCGTGATTGCAGCAATATCTTGATTCATGTGCTGATCCACACTCTCAACTCTTCCATCATGACTGGGACATTTCTTGCATTAAGATGCAATCTTCTCATGCTTTCCCAATTGAACCTGTCCCCTCTTACTGGACTTGCCTGTTCTATTTCCTACCATGATTCTGATACCCAATTCAACCCATTCCACTGTTATTCTGCTGTCTTGCTAGTTTAATCTTTATCTACAAGGGTATTGGTCCTCCTCCAGTTTAGATGTAACCTGCCCTCCTTGTACAGGTCCCCCTACCCCAGAGGAGGATGTGACAGTGAACAATAAGGACCTGGTGGACGTGTAGAACAAAAGGATTGAGGAGTACCCTGAGGTGCAGAGCATAGTTCCCTGAAAGTGGTGTCGCAAGTGGACAGGATGGGGAGGATGAGTTTTGGTATGCAGGCCTTCCTTCATTAGTAAGGACATTGAGTACAGAAATTGGGATCTATGTTGTAGTGTACAAGATGTCACAGTTGGTGAGGTCACAGTTGGAATGTTAGTCACAGAGCATGGAAACAGGCCGTTTGGCCACAATTGGCTGTTTGGCCAAAATTTGACCGTGCTGACAAAGATAATCCATCTATGCTGGTCCTACCTGACTGTGTTTGGCTCGTATACCTCGAAACCTTTCCTATTCATGCACCTGTCCCAATGTCTTTTAAATATTGAGTTCTGAACACTTCAACTTTCTCCTCAGGCAGCTTGTTCCATATACCCATTACCGCCTGTGTGAGAAAATGTTGCCCCCTCGGGTTCCTACTGAATTTTTCCCTTCTCATCTTAAATCTACGTCCTCTATTTCTTGATTCACCAACTCTGTGTAAAAGACTGCTTTCACTCTATATCCCCCTCGTGATTTTGGACACCGCTACGGTCATCCTTCAATCTCTTGCGCTCCAAAGTATAAAGCCCAAGCCTGCCCAACAACAACCTCTAGCTCAGCTTGAGTGCTGGCAACATCTTTGTAAACCTTCTATACACGCTTTCAGCTTAAATGACATCCTTCCTCTACAAGGCAGTGGAGGCCAATTCATTGGATGTATTCAAGAGAGAGTTAGATATAAGTCTCGGGGCTAACGGAATCAAGGGATATGGGGAGAAAGCAGGAACAGGGTACTGATTCTGGATAATCAGCCATGATCACATTGAATGGCGGTGCTGGCTTGAAGGGCCGAATGGTCTACTCCTGCACCTATTTTCTATGTTTCTAAGGTGACCAAATCTGAACACACTGCTGCAATTGTGGCCTCACCAATGTGTTATACAACTGTAACACAGTATCCCAACTTCTATACTCAATACCTTGACTGATCAAGACCAATATATCAAAAGCTGCCTTATCCATCCTATCTTCCTGTGACTCAATTTTCATGGAACTATGTACCTACACTCCTAGATCTTTCTGCTCTGCAATACTCCCAGGGCCCTACCATTCACTGTGCTGGACCTGCCCTGTTTGACTTCCAAAAATGTAACACCTCGCACTTATCTGCATTAATGTCCAATAGCTATTCCTCAGTCCATTTTCTCAGCTGATCACGATCTTGAGTCCATTTTTGATAATTGTCTTTGCTATTTACTATACCACCCACTTTACTGTCATCTGCATACTTATGAATCATGTCTTCTGCATTCTCATCCAAATCGTTAATATAACGCACAAACAGCAATGGGTCCAGCACCAAACCGTGACGTACACTACTGTGCACAGGCCTCCAGTCCAAAAAACAATCTTCCACCATCACCCTCTGCTTCCTTGCATGAAGCCAACTCTATTCAGTCAGCGAGCTTTCCGTGGATCCCACACGATCTCATCTTTCCGAGCAGCCTACCATGCTGAACCTTCTCTAGGGCAATGCTGGTCCATATAGACGTCTGCGGCTGTTTCTTCGTCATCATTTTTTGTTACTACTTCAAAGTACTCAATCAGATTCATGAGACACATTCTCACATACAAAGCCAAGCAGACTGTCCTTAATCAGCCTCTGACTATCCAAAGGCATCTTATAGCTCTGAATCCTCTGCAGAAACTTGCTACAACCAATGTTAGGCTCGCAGGTTTATAGTTTCCTGATTTTACAGCCCTTCTTAAATAGAGGCACAACATTAGCCACCTTCCAGTCTTCTTGCACCTCACTCATGCCTAACGATATTGGTACCTAAGCCAGGGCTCCTGCAATTTTTTGTTTGGCTTCCCGCAGTGTCCTTCGAGTTCAGAAGAGATTTAAAGAATGTTGCCAGGACTCAAGGGAATCGCATAGGAGAGGTTGGGTGGACTAGGACTTTATTTCTGACAGTAGAGGAGACTGAGGGTTTTCCTATATGTATCACCCAAGTTGCCCTCAGGTTCCTGAGGAATCTTTCCGCTCTCTTCTACTCGATTCCCCAACCCTGAGGAAAAAATGGTGTGCATTCACACTATCTCAGCCCCCTACGAATTTATACGACCCTTTAACTCAACCTCGGGTCATTGAATTATACCCCATGGAAACGGGCCCTTTGGCCCAACTCATCCATGGAGCTACCATGAGCTAGTCCATTTGTATACGCCGATCCTATACCCATGTAAACCATTAAATACTTGTAGTTGTAATTGTGCCCACTTTACCACTTCATACAGCTCGTTCCACATTCTTGCCCTTCTCTGTAAAGTCTCACTGGCCTGTAGTTCTCTGGCTTGTCCTAGCAGCCTTTCTTAAATAAAGGAACAACTTTCCCCTTTACCTTAACTGCCAAAGGTATCTCGTCCCTTTTGGCCTCCCTGAATTTGCACGTGTGGTCTTACTTTCCTTTATGCTCCTTGAGGAATTCTTTAATCCCGCGTTTCCCCTTTTTTTCTGACCAGAGTGGCGATATCCCTCATCAACCAGGGTTGCTTACTTCAGCCAGTTTTACCCCTCACTCTAACAGGAACATGTTTTCCCTGAACTCTCCTCATCTCACTTTTAAAAGCCTTTCATTTACCGGACATTCCTTTACCTACAAACAGTCTCACCAAATCGATTGCTGCAAGTTCCTGTCCAATGCCATCATAATGTGCTACTTGCCCAGTCTTATTTCCCAAGAGGTCAAGTGTCACCCTCTGTCTTGTGGAGCTATCTACATATTTAGAAAATTTTCATTGACAATTAACAAATAGTTGAAGCTCAGGGTCCCATATGCCTTATTGCCTGCTCTTTCCAAAGTCCTGATACTTGCAAAGATTTGATGTGCATATACATTCAGGTCCCCCTATTGCCCCACATTCTATGGAAATTATGTAGCACAAGGAAACAATAGAAGCAGAATTAGCCATCAGCCCTTCAAGCCTGCCCTGCTATTCAATGTGATCATGTCTGCAATATGAAAACTGCCTCCATATCCCTCCAGTCCTCGACCTATCAAGTATTTATCCACTCATGTTACATTAGTACAAGTAGTTGGTAAGGGCATATTTGTGTATAGGTCTAGTTGTCCTGCTAAAATAAAGGATGCAATCAAACTGGAAAGAGTGCAAAAAGATTAACAAGTATTTACTGGAAGACTGGATTTACAGCCAAGCAGGATTTACATTCAGCGTTTAAGAAAGATCTTCAACGATGTTGCTGGGCCTGCGGCATTGGTGGCTGAGGGGTGACCTCAAAGGTTTAAAATTATGAGGAGCCTAAATAAGGTGAATACATAGCCTTCCCCAGAGTATGGAGTATAAAACTAGGGGCCATGGAGTTTAGATGAGGTGGGTAAGATTTAAAGGGACCCAAGGGGCAACTTTTTCCACACAGGGTAACGGGTATATGGAACAAGCTGCCAGAGGAAGTGATGGAGGCAGGTACAATTATGACATCTGAAAGAGACTTGGTCAGGTACATGGTTAGGAAAGGTTTGGAGAGCTATGGGCTGGGTGCTTGCAAGTGAGACGAGCTTAGTTAGGTGACTTAGTCAAAATGGACAGGTTGTGCCTGTTTCCGTTCAAGACTCCCATTAGTAAAAACATGAGGTCATAAGGGATCGGAGCAGAATTAGGCCATTTGGTCCATCAAGTCTACTCCGCCATTCAATCATGGCTGATCTATCTCTCCCTCCTATAACCACTTACACTCGTACTAATCAAGAATGTATATCTCTGCCATTGACTTGACCTCCACAGCCTTCAGTGGCGAATAATTCCACAGATTCACTACCCTCCGACTAAAGCAATTCCTCCTCGTCTCCTTCCTAAAGGAACGTCTTTTAATTCTGAGGCTATGACCTCTGGTCCTAGACTCTCCCACTGGTGGAAACATCCTCTGCATTCACTCTATCCAAGCCATTCATTATTCAGTAAGTTTCAATGAGGTGCCTTCATGCTCCTAAACTCCAGCGTGTACAGGTCCAGCACCGTCAAAACTCATCATGTGTTAACCTGGTCATTCCTGAAATCATTCTTGTAAACCTCTGCATCCTCTCCAGATCCAGCACATCATTCCTCAGATATGGTGCCCAAAATTGCTAACAGCATTACATCCCTATTTGGATACAAGACCTCTTGAAATAAATGCTAGCATTGAGTTTGCTTTCTTTGCTACCAATTCGACTTGCAGATAAATGTTTTGGGAATCCTGCACCAACACTCTCAAATCCCTTTGCACATCCGATTGCTGGATTTTCTCCCAATTTAGAAAATAGTCTACGCCTTTATTCCTACTACCAAAATGCATGACTTCACACTTTGCTACACTATATTCCATCTGCCACTTCTCTGCCCACTCTCCCAACCTGTTCAATTCCTTCTGCGGAGTCCCTGCTTTCTCTATACTACCTGCCCCTCCACCTTTTTTCACAGCCATGATCACATTGAATGGCGGTGCTGGCTCGAAGGGCCGAATGGCCTACTCCTGCACCCATTGTCTATTGTCATATCATCTACCCAGTCAATTCCTTTAGCATCTTATGTACTTTAATAAAGTCATCCCTTGTTTTTCTAAATTTAAGGGAATATGGGCCCAGAATGTTTAGTGTCTCTTGGCAGGACAATCCTGTCATCCCAGGAATTGGCCTCCACTGTTATTTATTAGTAAGGTGACCAAAACTGTATGCAGTATTTCAGGTGAGGCTTCAATAACACCAGGTACAATTGCAACAAATCCCACTCATTATTAAACTCTAAACCCTTTGCAATAAAGGCCAAAATACTGAGTGCCATCTTAGCTAACTGCCTGCTTGCGTTTTGTGATTCATGCACTAGACCACTTCGATCCCTCTGAACTTCACTCATTGCAGTCTCCCTCCATGTAGCTCATAATCTGCCTTTTGCCTTCTCTTATCGAAGTGCATGACCTCGCACATCCCCACGTTAAACTAAGTTTGGCACTCTTTTGCCTACTCTCAATCAATAACTCTTGCAAAATCACAATATCCTTATGACAAAATGCCTTCATTCAAAACCTTGCGCACTGCTCCTTCCTCCAGTCATTTATGGAAATAGTGAATAATTGAGCCGAGAATTCATCCCTGTGGTAGTCTACTAGTTACGGCCTCCCAGTTGAAAATGACGCATTTATTCCAACTCTTTCTATGAGATGGTTTATAATCCATTCCAACACACCTGATACCATACCGCAGGCATTTATATGGAACATAGAACAATGCAGCACGTGATGTTTGTATGTACCACAATGGCAATTTAAACTAATTACATCTGCCCCTACCTAGTCTATATCCCTTCAATCTGTGGCTGTTCGTGTGCCTGTATTCAGTTTAATTTAGTTTATTCTCATGTGTACTGGGGTACAATGGAAAGCTTTTTGTTGCTTGATAACCAGTCAGCAGAAAGACAATACACGATTACAATCAATCCATTTAGTGTATAGATACATGATAAGGGAATAACATTTAGTGCATGGTAAAGTCAGCAAGGTTCGGTCAAGGATAGTCTGAGGGACATAAAAGTGGTAGATAGCAGTTCAGCACTGCTTTCTGGTTGTGGTAGGATGATTCAGTGGCCCGATTTACGGGGAATGTGCAAACGTAGACTGGGAGATCGTTACATGGAACATGTAAGTGGATAACCTCACATTTATCCACGTTAAACTATCTGCTATGTATCTGCCCACACACCCAACCTGTCCAGGTCACCCTGCATCCTCATAGCATCCTCCTCACATTCTGAAAGGGACCCGTAAATCCCTACTCTTTGTTTCCTGTCTGTCAACCAATTTAATATCCATGTCAGTACGCTACCCCCAATACCATGTGCTCTATATTTGCCCACTAATCTGCTATATGGGACCTTACCAAAGGCTTTCTGAAGGTCCAGGTACATTAAATCCATTGGCTCTCCCTTGTCCATTTTCCTAGTTATATCCTTAAATAATTCCATAATATTAGTCAAGCATGATTTCCCCATCGTAAATCCATGCTGACTTGGACCGATCATGGTACTGCTATCCAAATGTGCCGCTATTTCATCTTTTATAATTGACTCCAGCATCTTCCCCACCTCCGATGTCAGGCTAACTGGTTTATAATTCCCTGCATTTGATAAGGTCCCACATAGATTAGTGGGCAAAATTAGGACACATGGTATTGGCGGTAGAGTGCTGACATGGATAGAGAAGTGGGTGGCAGACAGGAAACAAAGAGTAGGGATTAACGGGTCCCTTTCAGAATGGCAGGCAGTGACTAGTGGGGTAAGGCTTGGTGCGGAGACCACAGCTATTTACAATATACATCAATGATTTGGATGAAGGGATTCAAAGTAACATTAGCAAATTTGCAGATGACACAAAGCTGGGTGGCAGTGTGAACTGTGAGGAGGATGCTATGAGAATGCAGGGTGACTTGGACAGGGGGGAGTGGGCAGATGCATGGCAGATGAAGCTTAATGCGGATAAATGTGAGGTTATCCACTTTGGTAGCAAAAACAGGAAGGCAGATTACTATCTAAATGGCGTCAAGTTGGGAAAAGGGGAAGTACAACGGGATCTGGGGGTCCTTGCACATCAGTCTATGAAAGTAAGCATGCACGTACAGCAGGCTGTGAAGAAAGTGAATGGCATGTTGGCCTTTATAACAAGAGGAATCAAATATAGGAACAAAGAGGTCCTGCAGTTGTACAGAGCCCTAGTGAGACCACACCTGGAGTATTGTGTGCAGTTTTGGTCCCCTAATTTGAGGAAGGACATTCTTGCTATTGAGGGAGTGCAGTGTAGGATTACAGGGTTAATGCCTGGGATGGTGGGATTGTCATATGCTGAAAGAATGGAGCAGCTGGGCTTGTACACTCTGGAATTTAGGATGAGAGGGAATCTCATTGAAACATATAAGATTGTTAAGGGCTTGGACACACTAGAGGCAGGAAACGTGTTCCCGATGTTGGAGGAGTCCAGAACCAGGGGCCACAGTTTAAGAATAAGGAATAAGCCATTTAGAACGGAGACGAGGAAACACTTTTTCTCACAGAGAGTGGTGAGTCTGTGGAATTCTCTGCCTCAGAGGGCGGTGGAGGCAAGTTCTCTGGATGCTTTCAAGAGAGAGCTAGATAGGGCTCTTAAAAATAGCGGTGTCGGGATATGGGGAGAAGGCAGGAACGGGGTACTGATTGGGGATGATCCGCCATGATCACATTGAAGGGCAAAATGGCTTACTCCAACATCTATTGTCTTGCTTTCTCTCTCCATCCTTTCTTAAAAAGTGGGATATTAGCTACCCTCCAATCCACCGGAACTGATCCTGAATCTATAGAACATTGGAAAATGATCACTAATGCGTCCACAATTTCTAGAGCCACTTCCTTAAGTACCCTGAGATGCAGACCAACAGGCCCTGGGGAATTATCAGCCTTCAGTCCCATCAGTCTACCCAACACCATTTCCTGCCTAATGTGAATTACCTTCAGTTCCTCTGTCACCCTATGTCATTTGGCCTAGGGTTCATCTGGGAGATTGTTTGTGTCTTCCTGAGTAAAGACAAATCCAAAGTATCTGTTCAACTCGTCTGCCATTTCCTTGTTCCCCATAATAAATTCACCTGTTTCTATCTTCAAGGAACCCACATTTACTATTTAGCTTTTACTATCCTCCTTTATATTCTTGGCTAGCTTACCTTCGTACCTCATCGTTTCTCCCAGTATTGCCTTTTTAGTTATCTTCAGTTGCTCTTTGAAAGTTTCCCAATCCTCTGGCTTCCTGCTCATCTTTGCTATGTTATACTTTTTTATCCTGTCCTTGACTTCCCTTGTCAGCCACGGTCGCCTCTTACTCCCCTTAGAATCTTTCTTCCTCTTTGGAATGAACTGATCCTGCACCTTCTGTATTATTCCCAGAAATACCTGTCATTGTTGTTCCACTGTCATCCCTGCTAGGGTCCAATTCCAGTCGACTTTGGCCAACTCCTCCCTCATGCCTCCATAGTCCGATTTGCTCAACTGTAATACTGACTCTTCTGATTTTCCCTTCTCCCTCTCAAATTGTGGATTAAAATGTATCATATTATGGTCACTACCTCCTAATGGCTCCTTTACCTTGAGTTCCCTTATCAAATCCGGTTCATTGCACTACACTGAATGCAGAATTGCCTTCTCCCTGATAGGCTCCAGTACAAGCTGTTCTAAGCATCCATCACTCCACAAACTCCCTTTCTTGGGGTCCAGTACCAACCTGATTTTCCCAGTCTACCTGCATGTTGAAATCTCGAATAACCACTGTAGCATTACCTTTGCAACATGCCAATTTTAACTCTTAATTCAACTTGCACCCTATATCCAGGCTACTGTTTGGGAGCTTGTAGATAATTCCCATTAAGGTATTTTTACCCTTACAATTCCTCAGTTCTTCTATCCATGTTGACTCTACATCTCCTGATTCTATGTTACCCCTTGCAAGGGACTGAATTTCATTCCTCACCAACAGAGCTACCCCACCCCCTCTGCCCATCTGCCTGTCTTTTCGATAGGATGTATACCCCTGAATATTCAGTCCCCAACCCTGGTCCTCTTGCAGCCATGACTGTAATTGCCACAACTTCATACTTGCCAATTTCTAACAGCCTCAAGCTCATCCACTTTATTTCTTATACTTCGCGCATTCATATACAACACTTTAACTTCGGTATTCACCGCCCCTCACACACTGGTCACTATTGGCCCTGACCGTACTCTTTTATCCCTCCTCGAACTTTCCTTCTCATTAATTCAGGAGTCTTTTGTAACTTTTCCTAAACTCACTTCCCCTTTAACTCCATCTTTATACTTCCAATTTGACAACCCCTCCCCCCGGCTATTTAGTTTAAACCCACACGTGTAGCACTGGCAAACCTGCCTGCCAGAACGTTGGTCTCACTCCAGTTAAGATATGACCCGTCCCTTTTATACAGGTCACCCCTACCGCAGAAGAGATCCCAGTGGTCTATAAATCTAAATCCCTGCTCTCTGCACCAGCCCCCCAGCCACACATTCAGATCCCCTATCCCCTATCCCCTATCTCCTTTTCCTGCCCTCGCCAGCATGAGGTACAAGAAGCAATTCAGAGATAACCACCCTAAAAGTCCTGCTTTTCAGTCTTCTTCCTAACTCTCTTAACACTGCAGAACCTCCTTCCTCTTTTTACCGACGTCGTTTGTGCCTACGTGCACAAATACTTTCAGCTGTTCACCTTCCCTCTCGAGGATTTCATTTGTTTCTATCAGGTAACCACTCAGCATCTGGTACTCCAGTGAAAAGTATTTACACTTCTAGCAAATACTCTCCAATCCAGGAAATACTGTGTCAACATCTTATCTGTAATTTGGCGTAACCACGGGTTCACAAACCCACAGCCCGATTTCCCAGTTTTTTATATTTAACATCCCCCCAATGAAGAAAGCATTCCCCTCACGGCTGCTGTCTGACCCGTGAGAGTTTCTCTAATGGTTTGTTTCTTTTTTTTACTCAGCCTCTGCAGTCTCATGTTAAATTATTTTTGGAAATCTAAATACACCACATCTGTAGGTTGCCTTGTATAATTCCTTCCTGTTACATCTTGAAACAATTTGAGCAAATTTGTCAATAATTAATTACTGTTTATAAAATCATGTTGACTGGATTTAATTATTTTAATTGATTATTTGTTTCCTCTTTGATTATGGACATATTTTACTAATAGCTGTTTAACTTGGTTTTACAGTTCCCTCCATAATGTTTGGGACAAAGACCCATCATTTATTTATCTGCCTCTGCACTCAACAATTTGAGATGTGTAATAGAAAAAAAAAATCACATGTGGTTGAAGTGCGCAGTGTCACATTTTAATAAAGGCTATTTTATACATTTTGGTTTCACCATTTAGAAATTACAGCAATGTTTATACATAGTCCCCCCATTTCAGGGCACCATAATGTTTGGGACACAGCAATGTCATGTAAATGAAAATAGTCATATTTAGTATTTTGTTGCATATCCTTTGCATGCGATGACTGCTTGAACGCTGAAATTCATGGACATCACCAGTTGCTGGGTGTCTTCTTTGGTGATGCTCTGCCAGGCCTGCATTGCAGCCATATTTAGCTTATACTTGTTTTGGGGGATAGTCCCCTTTCAGTTTTCTCTTCAGCATATAAAAGACATGCTCAATTGGGTTCAGATCAGGTGATTTACTTGGTCACTCAAGAATTGACAATTTTTTAGCTTTGAAAAACTCCTTTGTTGCTATACCAGTATGTTTGTGATTGTCTTGCTGTAGAATGAACCACAGACAATGAGTTTAGAGGCATTTGTTTGCACTTGTGCAGATAGGGTGTGTCTATACACTTCAGAATTCATTATGCTACCACCATCAGCAGTTGCATCATCAATGAAGATGTGAGCCAGTACCTTCAGCAGCCATACATGCCCAGACCATTACACCTCACCACTGTGTTTCACAGTTGAAGTGGTATGCTTTGGATCTTGGGCAATTCCTTCTCTCCTCCATACTTTGCTCTTGCCATCATTTGATATGTTAATCTTTGTCTCATCTGTCCACAAGACCCTTTTCCAGAACTGTAGTTGCCCTTTTAAGTACTTCTTGGCAAACTGTAACCTGACCATCCTATTTTTGCGGCTAACCAGTAGTTTGTATCTTGCAGTGTAGCCTCTGTATTTCTGTTCCTGAAGTCTTCTGTGGACAGTGGTCATTGACAAGTCCACACCTGACTCCTGAAGAGCGTTTCTGATCTGACGGATAGGTGTTTGGGATTTTTCTCTATTATAGAGAGAATTCTTGTGTCATCAGCTGTGGAGGTCTTCCTTGGCCTGCCAGTCCCTTTGCGATTAGTAGGTTTACCAGGGCTCTCTTTGTTCTTAATAATATTCCAAACAGCTTTATTCTTGTTTCTCAGTCTCAAAGTGGCTTCTTTGACTTTCATTGGCAAAACTTTGGTCCTCATGTTGATAAACAGCAATAAAAGTTTCCAATGGTGATGGAAAGACTGGAGGAAAGAATAGGTGTTGAGAGCTCTCTTACACCTGAGCAATTACAAATACCTGTGAAACCATGTGTCCCAAACATTATGGTGCCCTGAAATGGGGCGACGATGTATAAACACAGCTGTAATTTCTACATGGTGAAATGTATGTTTTTTTCAATTATAAATGTATAAAAATACCCTTTTGATAAAATCTGACAATGTGCACTTCAACCACATGTGATTTTTTTTTCAATTATAAATCTCAAAGTGTGGAGTACAGAGGCAAATAAATAAATGATGGGTGTTTGTCCCAAACATTATGGTGGGCACTGTGGTTTCCTGCCTTTGTCCTTTTGGGGTGATCTGAATGAGGTGTTTAAAGTGACTTGGTGAGGCTAGATCAGGCTGGCTGACCTCCCTCTGATTGTTGAAGTAGAGGTGGGTGACAAATCATCTTGAAATTCTTCAAGAAATAGAGGATGTGGGAACTGTGGTGTTTCTGTGGCAGAGCTGCAGTAGACCCAGGTCCTTTCTGATTCTTCGGTAGGTATGTATGTTCTGGTGTGTTGGCAGCTCTCTGAATGTCGGTTACCTTAGAAACAAACTTGGACGAGAAATGCCGAATTAGATTATTAGGCTGTACAGGTTAATTAGATGGTGGTTGTGAAGTTGTTTCTGTGTGCACGATGACTGGGGCTAGTGATGGTCAACTAGCACCAGAGCTTGCACTCTGCTGTTGCAGAATAGAAAGTGAGGCCCTTCCTTTTGCTTGTAGGGGTTTGCTTTTGTGGAGTACGAAGTTCCAGAGGCAGCTCAGCTTGCTCTTGAGCAGATGAACTCGGTGATGCTGGGAGGCAGAAACATCAAGGTAAGTGACTTTAGCACTTTAATGTGTAGGCTGTATGACCGCAAGCAGACTAAGCTGCTTTCAACTGCATGAAAGTGAAGTGCACTGTGGTCTGATAAAGGAATAAGGCATTAAAGTGGATGAGGTGGTGATAATAGATGGTGGTGGTTAGATTGGTTGTATGGCAGTTTGGTAATAACCGAAGTGTAAAGCCTCATTTCATTGTCATCCAGTCCGCAGCGACGTAGGCAGTCATCACTTCCTCTGCAACATGATAGTGGTCAAGTGCTAATTCATGTTAATTGGATGACCACTACACACCCATCGCCCCATCCTCAAAACATCCCAGCAAGAATTTGGGGGACCATATGATTTTGCAATTTTCCCATTACAATAGACTCTCCCAATAGATTTCTACTCGTTTTAAATATGTTAGGCCAAGATGTTCTAGGTTAATTTGTTAAGATTTGTCACGGGCATGCTAATATAGATTAATGCATGCCTGTACAATTGATAAAGGATCCTATGCTTCTACATATGAGCAACTGTGGCTATGAAACCTACAGAATGAAGCACTAGTCACTGTGCTCATTTGTTAACCATCCCACCAAAACTGGTAAGTAAACATAGGCATAGCTTATGGGATGCCAACAACTGGCTACAATTGGTTTGGTATTAATGGAGGAACTGATGTGCTAATGCCCATGGAACATTAGCCTTGGAATGTAAGAGGGCGTTTAGCATGGTTTGAGTAGACTTCTGTAGGGGAGCTAGATGCAGCCTACTTATGGCACGTTTTTAAAACAAGCTTTGGGTAGTGTGCAAGAGTAGGCCATGGAATGGAGCTATTAGCCTGCCTATATCTGTCATGAAGGCTAAAGACTAATTGAAATTATGCCGTTGTAGAAAGCGATTTTAGCTGAGATATGATGGTTTAGGACTAGTGAGATCCAGATAGTGGGTTCAAATGATTGAAGATCAGTGCTGCAGGGCCTGTGATTTAAAGTCAATGTGATAGCAGTGGCAATCCTAGAAGGAATGAGCATCTTGTGCAGGCTATATAAATAGTGTGAGATGAGGAGAGGGCAGATGGAATAGATGTTAAGAGCCAAGACATGTGACTGCAGATTCTGGAGTCTTGAGCTAAAAGAAACGGCTGAAAGATCTCAGTGGGTCGAGAAGCAGTTGTAATAGTGAGAGATGTTAAGGCCTGGGGCAGGGATGGTTATCGGAAAATACATTTAGTTCCTGATTGCTCTTGTGGAAAGGCATTGGTAAGTTGCAGATGGAGGTGTGAGCATGGGAGCTTGCAGCACAAATGTTGTGGGTGAACAAGACAAGCCTTCCTGGTGGTTTTACAATGGATCCCAAGTTTAACGTCAGTTCCTCCAACCATTTTTGAATCGGACTTTTTTATGCCCATGTTTAAGGTCTAGGATTTTGCTGAAGTTATGAATGCTGCCGTAACAGTGCCTATTATGTGATTAGAAACTGCCTCTCTTCTTTGTGTCTCCTCCAAGCTTTTATGTAGAGCAGGATTCGGCTGCAGAGTGCCCTCCTCGCCGGTCCAGCAGCCTTTATGTTCAGAAGAAACAGCAACTGTAAATTCCATCATTAAGGTGTCGCAGCCAGGAGCACACGGCATTCTAAGCGACTACATCTCCGGGAAACAGCCTGGGATTGGGGGCAGGCAGGGCGGGATCATGAATTTTACCTAACTTTCCTCTGCAATAAATATTTTTGAAGTTATATTTTAATGAAAAGCAATTGCAGGTCATTGGAGTGGACTTTTGTTCTTGTGAAGTACGTAGCGTCTATCCTTGGTTTGTCCTGTTGGCAGCTGGCTCTGCTCTTGCCTTTGTGTGGAGTACATCAGGGAGCTTTGAGCAGCTACTGTAGTGGGTTTGACTTAATTACCTGCAGTAAAATGTATAGGTGCTGTGTTCACTTGAGAATGCTTGGCCATGTTTTTAATCGCGCTGAAGATGTGCTGTATGAGTAATTGAAGATTAAACATGGAAATGACTGATGGACCGTGACGGTCAGGAACGACAGACTCTTTCTGGACCCTTGATTATAGGCCAGGCACAACAGCGGTCTTGTGGACATCCACGTTCTGTCCTGTTTCTTGTTGCTTGTTCGCTGTGCCATCTGCACATCCCGATGTTTGCATCATGTTTTGCTGCTTGTTTCTGGCCTGAGTCACAATTCAGGGTCCCTTTCTTTCTTGTAATGAATGGCAGCTTTGTACTTGGAGTCGGACCCTGGACCCTGGAAAGAAGATGTTAGTTGGAACTCTTGCTAGCCTGCACTTTGTTTCTTGTTTCATGCTGCAGATCTAGCATAAGCAGTTCCGTGTGGATATAAAGCCACTTCCTTCTCTTTTCCCCTGTGCATCGTAACGTTGGACGTTTCTCATCAACTGAAGAATGAGGAATTTGCATTGGTTTAGTTAACCACCTACGAGCAGTTGGCTTTAATTCAGCGTCTGAACAATAAATGCACAAGTTGTGAAACCAGTCTCTGATCTCTTCTTTCCACCCAGCACTATGTTTACTGCGATTGCTCTGTCCTGTGTCTGCAGAGGGTTGTGCTTGGGGTCTGATTCACAGAGCCACACTTTTGTGTTGTGCAATTTGCTGGGGGGATAAGTCAGGGCTCTCGCAGTAAACATACACACAGATGTCAACTTGTGTTTGGTATCTGTTAAAGGGGCCTTCAGCCCATTTGAAAAGTGGTAAGTTTCAACAGCTTGCTGTCAGGTGCAATCCTCTGCCAATTGTTTCGAGTCGTATGCTGCTGTGTTGGGGAGAAATCCAGCTTGTGACGTTGCATTTTCTCCCACTGCCTGGGGTCGCTGTTCCTGCTCCTGTCTACAGTGTGTTCTGGGTAGGGTGACATCACTCTGGTCTGCTTGTTCTGTAGCTGCCCTGTACAAATCATCCACCCATGATCAATTTCTGTGGAAGGTTTTGTACAGTGCAGCTGCAGTGATGTCATTCTACCCAGAACACACCACAGGACGGTGCGTGGACTGCTAAACTCTTCCCACCTCCCTCTCTCCTTGTACCTGCCCTTTCCTGGTGGTGAACGAACGCGAGGTTACAGGGTGGATTTCTCCGCTGCACCACAACGTGTGACTCGGAGCACTTGGCAGGGGATTGTGCGTGGGAGCAGGAAATTTACTGTTTTTTAAATGAGGTGTAGTTTCCCTTTAATTAGATGTGCCAGCATGCTACATACTCTCCTGGAAAACACTAAGGCTTTTTTTGTGCACTGGAGTCCAGTGTTCTTAATGAGTGGTCTGTAGAAAAATGAGTGAAGTTTGGAAACAAGTCTCTTCCCAATGGAAGCAGGCTCTGCGACACACTCAATCCCATTGTTAATGGGCACCTTTTGCCAATGTTTCTGGGTTACTTCCAATGTCCCGGGAAGATTCCAGGTGGCATCTCAATTCTTAGCCTGTGTTTTTCAGGAGAAGTGGCATGGTTCGTATTAATTTCTAGCTTGGTCTGTAATTGGCGGGGGTTTCTTTTGTTACAGGTTGGCAGACCGAGTAACATAGGACAAGCTCAACCAATCATAGACCAGCTTGCAGAGGAAGCCAGGGCGTTTAACAGAATTTATGTCGCGTCTGTTCACCCGGATCTGTCGGATGATGACATTAAAAGTGTGTTCGAGGCCTTTGGAAAGATTAAATCCTGCACCTTGGCCCGAGACCCCACAACGGGGAAGCACAAAGGATATGGATTCATTGGTGAGTGTTCTGTTGGTAAAACTGGTTTCTTGACGGTATTGTGGAGAAAGAGAGGAACACACATTTACAACATTAAATACAAGGCCTAGCATTTTTCTAAAGTGGAGTTACACAGAGTAGTGACCTTTCACCTCAGGGACGTGGCAATGTTTGCAGCCCAAGTAGATGGTGTGAAGGACAGCTCTCTAGTTGTAAGTCCTCAATTACAAGTTTCAACACATCTCATTTCCTTTGGCTGTTTGATTTTTTTCCCTCCTGTCATGTTTTCTCCCACTCTAAAGCACCAAGCTACTTCCTAATTTGAACCAGACTGCCACTCACTCAGTGTTGAAAGGCCATCAGGACAGTACGCCAGAATTGGAAGAGTTGTCCTGATGGAGTGGGAATGACTGGAAGAGAAGGCTCGTGGTTAGAACCACAGAGGACAAGCCGTGCATTTCATCTCAACCAATGCTAATACCAGAACTAGGAACAGTGGGGATATTCATTCCTTCGCACCATCAGCCCTTCTTTCCTCCTATTAGTTGGATGCTGCTTAAAGTATAGATCTCTGCATGTAGCTGGCAAGCTCACTTGTCGATATAGATCACTTCTGTGCCTTGGGCACAGCCACAGTTGCGAGGATGCTGCATTTTTAACATTCAGGTTTTCGTCGTGACTTATCCAAGACTTGCGCCAGCGTATTTATCTGGAATTTCTCGAGTTGGGACTCTTCATTTGTGCTGGCCACTACATGTAAGCAACCCTTTATCTACAAGACACTGCTGTTGGGCATTCCTGTTTGACCTTGACATAATGTATTCGCCATCACTAGCTACTGGTGGATATGTGCTGTATATTCAGTCTGAATGCTGCATCTTTGTGGCTATCTTGAAACTGAGAATACAGAACCAGAGGCGACTTCTTCCCAAGCTTTTCGTAGCTAGTGGGTTTTCTCACCTGTCTGGGGCAGTTGTAGATGAACTGATTGTTCTGATTAGTCAACAATTCTTGTAATCGCCAGTTTCTAGTTGACAAACTAGGTGGCCCACAATATTTCCTTCAGTTAACAATATCTGTATCAATTTAGTGGCAAAAACACAGCCAGAAACCTGAAAGGGTTTTCGGCCTAGCATGATAATATATTGGAGAAGTGGGCACTTTTTCTCATTGCTGTGCTTGAGGGTTGCTGGATGGCTGTGCCAACGGCAGCATGGAGCTGCCAGGCAGGTGATCCATTGAAGGAATGCTTTGTATTGTATGTGCAGTGAGTAGGCAACAGCTCTGTGCCGTTGGCTGATGCAGATTTAGATTGGCAATGTGACTGATTGATAGGGTTATGAGGATGCCTTCTATTCTATCAACAGGCGAGATGTTTTACAACTGTAGCAATTGTGCTTCAACATATCTGATCTTGATGTTTTGCGTTGGGTGGGGGGGGAGAATGGGGACAGGGTTGTAATAATAATCAAGCCATCTCCATGTTGTCCTGGTGCTTAATGACAATTATTCCTTCTGAATTGTACTCGGTTTGTTTTTAGTTGAAGCATGGATGTTTTGTAATTGAGAACAGTCCAGTCTACCCAGCTGATATATTCCACGTAACATGTTGGATTTTATAGGTCATTTAATATTTTCAGGTATGGTCAGCAGTCGTTGAAGTGTTTTGTGTTCTGTAATTCAACATGAGTATTCTTTGGCACAGAAATCTTGCAGTGAAATGAAGCTGGAAGTGGGGAAACAAGGCATGTGGAGCTGAGCGTAAGCAAAGTAACACTTCTCTCATCTGGTATTGGTCCTATGAAATGGCTTTGAGTGTCAGTAGAGGTGAAAATATTTGTGCCATGCTTGGGAACATCCAATGTAAATACCTTGGATATACATCAAGGTGAAGCCTATTTGCTATGTGTGACTAATTTTACCGCTTGCCCAGCTCGCGCTGTTAATGACTAGAAAGCAAAGGTTTAAGGTGAGAATGGAAAACATTGATGGAACCGGAGGAAGTAGTTGAGGCAGGTACAATTGCAATATATAAAAGGCATTTGTACAGGTACTTGCAAAAGAAAGGTTTAGCGAGATGGGCCAGGCATGGTCAAATAGGACTAGCTTGGATAGGTATCTCGATCAGTATGGACGAGTTGGGACGAAGGGTGTATGAAGGAACCAAAGATAGACACAAAATGCTGGAGTAACAGCGGGACAAGCAGCATCTCTGGAGAGAAGGAATAGGTAGCGTTTTGAGTCGAGACCCTTCAGACGAATGGCATGTTTCCATGCTGTATTACTGTGGCAAGAGCAACAATGTTGTGATAAACTTTCACAAAACACTAGTTTACCCTCAACTGAGATATTGTGCTCATTCCTGGGTGCCATATTTTAAGTAGGAGATGAAGGCATTTTGGTGTATACAGAAGAGATTTGCTAAAATGGCTCTATGGGTGACGGTCTGTAATTCTGTGAATAGATTGAAGCAGCTGGGGATACCCCATGGTGGTGAGGAGGAATAGTAACCATTCCCTTTGGCAAAGTCAAGAATGGATGAAGGTGAATGTTGGCAGTGACAAGATGAGTGATTTGGATCCGAAACGGACTACACAGTATTCTGATGGAAGCAAATTGAATTGTGGTGTTTCATGGACTTGAAAGGAACGTATGCACAGGGATGTGGAGAGTCAGTAGGTTTGTTGTACTTACTGGGTAGCATTTGCATAGAATTGGGACTGTTAACAGGCCAAATGGTCTCCTGTGCGGTAACGATTGAGAATATATTGGTGATGGCCAACAACCTCGGAATATGGCATCAGACTGCTTATTAACTGGGCATCATGGCTTACTGCTTCAAGTATTTGGCCTGCCTGCATGGCACATTTTGCTAATAGTTTCAGATTGGTTGTTGTTACCTGCAATGTCCTCTGACTCCAACACTGGCTATGGAAGAAATTTAGGCATTGTTTATCATGGCACATTGCTTCCAGGCTCCGGTACATTGGATTGCTTTCATTAGAGGCTCTGTAGATGACTACAGTGTTGTGCTATTTCACCCACTTCCATTCACTCACACCCGAAACTCTTAGCCTTGAGAGGTCTGCAGGGGTTGGTGCTGAGGCCGTTACTCTTCACGTTGTATATTCATTATTTGGACGAGGGGATTGAAGGCTTTGTGGCAAAGTTTGCGGATGATACAAAGGTAGGTGGAAGGGCAGGTAGTCTGGAGAAAGCAGTGACTCTGCAGAAGGACTTAGACAGGTTTGGAGAGTGGGCAGAGAAGTAGCAGATGGAATATAGTGTAGCAAAGTGTGGAGTCATGCATTTTGGTAGTAAGGTCACATTTGGAATATTGTTAGCAATTTTGGGCACCATTATCTGAGGAAGGACGTGCTGGGTCTGGAGAGAGTCCAGAGGAGGTTTACAAGAATTGTCCCAGGAATGAGTAGATTAATGAGCGTTTGTCAGCACTGGGCTTGTACTCGCTTGAGTTTAGAAGAATGAGGGGGGACCCGATTGAAATACAGAGTAGTAATGTGGAGAGGATGTTTCCACTAGTGGGAGTGTCTAGGAATAGAGGTCAAAGCCTCCGAATTAGGAAGGATATGAAGAGAAATGTATTTAGTCAAAAGGCAGTGAATCTGTGGAATTCTTTGCCACCGAAGCTGTGGAGGCTAAGCCATTTGATATGTTTAAGGCAGAGATAGATAGATTTTTGATTAGTACGGGTGTCAGAGGTTATGGGGAGAAGGCAGGAGAATGGGGTTCGGAGGGAGAGATAGATCAGCCATGATTGAATGGCGCTGCAGGGGTGGGTGTGGCTAAATGTTGTTGAAATGAATGTAAAGCCTGCTTCACAAACTGTCTCTGAGAG
Source organism: Okamejei kenojei (assembly GCA_035221665.1). Lineage (NCBI taxonomy): Eukaryota > Metazoa > Chordata > Chondrichthyes > Rajiformes > Rajidae > Okamejei > Okamejei kenojei. The sequence goes on along the minus strand of JAVHYY010000473.1, from coordinate 231,057 downwards.
GGTATGGGATGCATAGGAACCTCTTGGAGTAAGGAGGAACTTTGAATGGGTATTCAAGGAAACAACAGATCTGTGCAGAGGAGCAAAGGAGTGAGCAAAGTACAGAAGGTTGAAGAAACGTGAGATAGTGGGGCAAGACCTGCTATGGTGATCTGTTCTACATAAACTATCCTCACATTCTGACCCCTGGAAGTATTGGGCTTGGAGGATCACCAGTTCCTCCTCCTCTCCACTAAATTGGAAATCAGTACACATTTGCTTGCAGGTTCCAAACTTTGCTGTGATGAGCACAGACTGATGGGTGAAGAGAACCAGAGTTTTGGATGAGCCAAAGTGTCCAGGAAGGCGTTATCTGTTGGCGTTAAGTGGACAATCCTGAGGATGTGGAATCCCTTCTTAGAACACAGGACAGTTGTCAACATTGTAGGAAGGAACTACAGATGCTGGTTTAAACCGAAGATAGATGGAAAATGCCGGAGTAACTCAGCAGGACATGCAGCATCTCTGGAGAGAAGGAATGGATGAAGTTTCGGGTCGAAACCTGAAGTCTGATGAAGGGTCTCGATCTAAAACGTCACCCATTCCTTCTCTCCATAGTTGTCAAGCATTTTAAGTCTATCACCGTTGTGAACTATGGTTTAACCACAGCCAAGAACCTGGGAATGTGATGTGTTGGTGATCTGTGATCGTCTCTGAAGTTAATCTTCTCTTTGGAAGTCCTTCCTGCTCAAAACCTTGCTTTTGCTTGAGCATCATTTTAGTTGTGTGTTTTATTTGGAGTTTTGTATTATTATAGATAAGAGAGTGGACATTTGGCCCATCAGGTAATGCCATGTATCTGCCAGTTTAGTGTGACTATATTGAAAAGCTAACATTGGGTTGGTTTATCATTAGAGTCATAGTGATACAGCATGGAAACAGGCCCTTTGGCCCAACTTGCCCACGTTTTGTCCATTTCCCTCCAACCCTGTTCTATCCATGTAGTCACTCGTGCTAAACAGTAAAATTGCGTTGGAATATAGTGTTAGTTACAGAGAAAATGTATATACCAATACCAAGTGCAGATTTTAAAATGCAACGGCTGCCAAGAGGTATATGGCAAATTGGAAATTCGTCCACAGTATATGTGAAGTCCATTCAGTAACCTGATAACAGCGGGGAATAAGCTGTTCCTCAATCTAGTGGTACTGGCTTTCATGTTTCTGTATCTTCCGCCTGACACGAGAGTGGAGGTGGGAGTGACCAGGGTGTGAGTGGTCCTTGATTGTGTTGACTGCTTTCCCGAGGCAGTGTGAAGTTTAGATGGTGTGGATGATGGGGAGTCTGGTCTGTGTGATAGACCGGGCTGCGACTCTGTAATTTATTGCAGTATTGGGTTATCAATCCAAGCGGATGCATCCGAATAAGATGCTTTCTACGGTATATCTGGAAGTTGGTGATAACTGAATTTCCTATTTTCTAAGGAAGTAGAGGTGTTGCTTTCATGGCCCTAGTGTGAATGTGGACAGATTGTTGGTGATATTTGCTTAGCCCTTGATAAATTAACTTCTGAGTTCTTTTGCTGTGCTAGACTAATGCAGATTGTCCAATTACTGCCAATTTAAAGGTACAGTGTTGTGGAGTTTTTGACCAAAGCTGACTTTTCATCCTATTTGGGCTGAATTTGAACTGGGTCACTGAGGTGAAAGGGCAACATGTTTCTGGATATCCTCCTTGCATTTGCTCTCGGATAATGGCAGGTTTGCTGCAGCTGGTTCATACACCATCAGGTAGGTGTACCATTGTGATGATCTGTCTGCAATATATTTATTCTCACCACTACTGACAAAGTGGCAGTAGTACAACAAGCTGAAATTGCTTACGTGAATTCTGCCCCAGTACAATTCGACCGATATAAAAATAACAGTGGACAATACTCTGCCCATCGGAGTGTGATCCACAGTTGCAGGTTCAAAGGTGGTGCTGTGATCCTCAGTGTTTGAAGGTACCGTGAACTGTTCCTGGGACAAACAGCTGCAATTAACAGACTGACAGAGAGAGAGAGCAACATGTGATCACTCTGTTTGAGATCCTTTACTGATCCTGGTTTGAGCTCCATTGTCCTGGTGCACAAAACAGCTCCGTGGCAACACTGTTGAGCTTTTTCCCGCTTGCACACATGGTCCCTGTCAAAGGTCTCTGCAATCCCAGGCATGTGTGAGGAATCCCACAGCTCAAACAGGTACAACCTGGTCTGAGTTCCAGAACCACACTGAACGGTGTGGAGGCCAGGCATGGAAATTAAAGAGAAATGACGAGAAGTGGACATGAAGGTAAGCGAGTCCGGTCTATGTTTTGTGTGGATGTATAATCACCCTGGAGCTGTGGGGCAGGGGGTGGCTGAGAGGGGTTTGCAATGGCCATTGGGGACTTTAGCTCTTAGTGAATGGGATGGTGTTGGAGGAGGAGCCTGGGGTGATGGTTCGGGGGCTGCAGTGGTGGGGTCGTGCAGGGGAGGGCGATAGCGGTTGTTAAAGGGGGGTGGATATCTTAAGGAATGGGGACATTGGGGATGGCCTGCGCTAGTGATGGGGAGCATGCATTGGGCCACGGTGGCTGGTCATAGGGATATCGAGACGTGCGGGTGGATGGGAGGGGTGTAGACACGAGGGGCCGGTGGGAATAATGTGGCGGTGCTGGGCTTTACACAATGTCAGCTGCCGGGTTGTTCTGAGGCCTGACTGTGCACGAACACTGAACCTGTTGCCTCCACGCAGAGTACGAGAAGGCCCAGTCATCGCAAGATGCTGTTTCCTCCATGAATCTCTTCGACCTCGGTGGCCAGTTCCTCCGTGTGGGGAAAGCAGTAACCCCTCCGATGCCGCTGATGACGCCTGCCGCACCTGGTGGATTGCCTCCTGCCGCAGCGGTTGCTGCTGCTGCAGCAACAGCCAAGATCACAGCTCAGGTTGGTGCAGGCTGCTGGCTCAGCAGGCTGCCGTCAGCTGGCTAGCTACCTGTTAGCATGCCCCCCCCACAAACCAAACCTGCTCTGTTTCAACCAGGTGTAAGGGGATTGGTCAGACAGAATTCAGCTGTCCTGTGGTGTGTGAGAGGTTGATGATCAACAAGCTCCCTGGTTGAGTATTTACAGACTGGAGTTCCTGTAAATGGGGGGGAAAAAAGCCAGAAGGAACCTTTCAAATTATGATTCATAAATGTTTCATGAGGCAGAGTGAAGTAAGCGTTCAACAGATTGATCCCTGAGATTGCAGCTTTGTCACATTTGGAAGAGATTAAGCAGACTGCTGTTTCCTGATACATTTAGAACATAGACCGGTACTGGACAGACCATGATGCCAGATAAATATTACCTGCTTGCAATCCAAACCCCATCCATTCCTGATATCCATGTGCCTATCTAAAAGCCTCTTAAATATTACAAATGCCACTCCCCCAGTCGAGCAAGATAGTGGACAAGGTCATTAAAGGTCCGCCACTTTTCCTGACTGGGAGATGTAAATGTTTCACTCATTGGTGGAATCGGGGAAAACCTGGGCAGTTCAAGTCTAGAGTGTTTAAATGTCATATGTACCGATAACTGCACAATGAAATTCATGCTTACGGCAGCTTAACAGGCCTGTAAACATGATAAAACGCAGATAAATATATAATAATCAAATAATACAATAATCAGTAATACTGGGTAACTGAAGTCCATAGTGCAACCGAAGACAGTTACTGTCTCTGCTCAACTACAGCTCGTTCCAGTAACTTTGCAATGTTGACACTGGTGTTGTAAATTGGCACTCAATAATAACACTGAGGCAGTACTTTATGCAGACTGTCCTTCTGCTTCTGTATATATCTGTTGATTTTCGCTCCTAATATTGATCTCCTTTCTTGCCTACAGGAGGCTGTGGCTGGAGCAGCAGTGCTTGGTGTTAGTGGTCTCTCAGCGCCAGGTCTGGTTACTCCAGCACTTACCCTTGCTCAGCCGCTGGGAGGGTTGCCACAAGCTGTTATGGCAGCTCAGGCCCCAGGTGTCATAACAGGTCAGTCACGCATGGAGGTACAGTGCAGACAGCCGGGGGAAGGTGATCAGGAAGCTAGTTATGGCAATATTCATGCACTGGTTGCCCAGTCTGCTTGATACTCCAGTCTGCAGAAGGATTCCCCCTCTGATCGTTGGTATCTCTATTATAAACCATATAACCATATAACAATTACAGCACGGAAACAGGCCCTCTCGGCCCTTCCAGTCCGTGCCGACCATTTGTTTTCCCCTAGTCCCATCTACCTGCACTCAGACCATACCCCTCCATTCCCAACACGTCCATATACCTATCCACTTTACTCTTAAATGTTAAAATCGATCCTGCTGCCACAACTTCTGCTGGAAGCTCATTCCACACAGCCACCACCCTCTGAGTAAAGAAGTTCCCCCTCACGTTACCCCGAAACTTCTGTCCCTTAATTCTCATGTCATGCCCTCTTGTTTGAATCTTCCCTACCCTCAATGGGAAAAACGTATCCACGTCAACTCTGTCTATTGCTTTCATCATTTTAAAGACCTCAATCAAGTCCCCCCTTAACCTTCTGCGCTCCAAAGAATAAAGACCTAACTTGTTCAACCTTTCTCTGTAACATAGTTGCTGGAACCCTGGCAACATTCTAGTAAATCTAGAATATTCTAGAGATGGGCAAATGCAATGTAACATTAATGTTCGCCACAAAATGCTGGAGTAACTCAGCACGACAGGCAGTATCTCTGGATAGAAGGAATGGGTGACATTTCTGGTTGAGACCCTTCTTCGGACACTTCTTGACCCGAAATGTCACCCATTCCTTTTATCCAGAGATGCTGCCTGTCCCGCTGAATTAGTCCAGCATTTTGTATCAATCCTCTGTTTAAAGCAGCATCTGCAGTTCCTTCTGTAACATTGATGTTGCTATATGGGTATCAAGGGACTTGCCTCATTGATTCCACCTCACCTGGGAAGTGAATCATAAAACCACTGGTTTCTCGTACACTATCTGGCTTCAAGTTATTTGGCTCTCCACACCTGGTTTGGTCTATATGTGCCTGCAGTCCCACATCATAACTGGTCAATAAACACCAGCCTTCACACTGCTGTTGATTGTCCTGGATGATACAATGATGAAGCCATGGGCTGTTGTGGTGCAGATTGCCCCATAGATGGTGTCACTGCGTGTATGGACTGTGGTAACACTGTCCGCAAAAACCACGCCTCAGGCCATTTCTGTTGCCTGACCCCTTTACATCAAACTCACGCACTGCTTCCAAAACTAACCTCCTATGCATTTCTAATGCTTTATCAGGCAATCCTTCTTGCCCTATCTTGCAATGGCAGAGTCTCATCAACCAGAACGAGGAGTAAATGTGGGTGCCATGTCCTTTATGGGAAGGACCATCCCTCACGGGAGGAAACGTTAGACTGGATTGAACACTGGCTGTCTCACAGCAAACAGTGTTCAAATGAATGGGTCCTTTTCAGGCTGGAGAGATGTAAATAATGTGATATAAATATTTACATTAATGGTGGGGGGGGGAGGAAGAAAACGGGGAGAAACAAAATGCAAGGTTTTGAAGATGGGTGAAAGGGCATGTAATGATGAAAACATTGGTTATGCAACAGTATGTGGAGGCCTTCCACACGTCAGAGGGCAACGCTGGATCTAGTATTGACAAATTGGGACGGGCAAGTTAATGAAGTGTGTGTGGGCTGGCCTTTTAGGACCAGTAACCACAATTCGATTAAGATTAACATTAGTTATAGATAGGGACGGAGAGGGTCCACGTGTTAAAATGCTCAACTGGGGTAAGGCCAACTTTGAGGGTATGAGAAGGTCTCACTCAAGTTGTTATTTGAGGGGAAAGGAACATCGGCCAAGTGGGATGTTTTTAAAAGTGTGCCAAAGAAAGCTCAAGATATGTACGTCCTCGTTAGAGTGAAGAGCAAAGCAGGCAAATGCAAGGAAGCTTGGCTGATGAGGGAAATTGAGACAGTCAAAAACAAGAAGGCTGCATAGGACAGGTATGGGCAGCTGGGATCAAGTGCATCTATGGAGGAGTTTCGGGAACTAAGGAGTAAACTTAAAAAGGAAATCAGAAGGGCAAAAAGGGACCAGGAGACAGCTCTGGTAGGTAGCATTAAGGACAAAATCCCAAAAGATTTTATAAATACACTAGACCAAGTGGGACCCGTTGGGACCTGTCCCCTCAACACGCAGTTGCGGGAGGCTGTGGCGTGACACACACACACTAACCACCCCCTACACACACACTAACTACCCACACATACACACTAACTACCCCCCTTGATATATGAATATTATTCATTGGCTCCTTTTACCCCATCCCCGCCCTATCCACTGACGCATAGCCCCCAACTCGCAGGCGCGTCTGGGGGGGGGGGGTAGAGAGAAGGGACAGAGACAGAGCGACAGGTGCAGAGAGAGAGAGAGAGGGGAGAGGTATGGAGCAAGGGAGGTGGTGGGGAAGATGGGAGGGGGGTGGGTGGGAGAGAGGGCAGGAGAGGGAGGGGAGGAGGGTAGGGGGAGAGAGGTGGAGAGGAGGGGAGCGCGACAGCAGCACGCGGGGGTTGGCAGCTCGCAGTGGGGGGGGGCGCCAGCAGCTCGCAGGGGGGACGTCACTCGTAGCGCAGACGCAGTATGCAGAGCCATTGTGATGTTATCAGCCAAAGCTGCTGGGTTTCTATTTTCAAAGACATTTCAGATTTGTGAACATTTTCATAAATAACTCAAGAAATAAAGCATGAATTTTTCAGATAAGACAATTTTGGACTCCACGGGATAAAACTCGACAAGAATATGTTAAAAATTTCCCGATCGCGTGTTGTTTTTTTTCAAGTAGATGTGATCTCACACGCACGCGCGCGCACACACACGCACGCACGCAAGATCAGAGTTTTATAGTTATAAGGATAAGGGGCGAAAAGGATAACTAAAGAGAGAGAGTGGGACCTCTCAGGAATCAAAGCGGTCACCTCTGTGTGGAGCCACAGGAGATGAGCAAGGTACAAAATTTCTCCTCTGTATTTACGTAGATACATAGACAATAGGTGCAGAGGTAGGCCATTCAGCTCTTCGAGCCATACAGTGTGATCATGGCTGATCATCTACAATCAGTACCCCGTTCCTGCCTTCTCCCCATATCCCCTTGATTCCGCTAGCCCTAAGAACTCTATCTAACTCTATCGAATGCATGCAGTGAATCCTGCCTTCTGAGTCAGAAAATTCCACAAATTCACAATTCACAAATCTGTGTGCAAATGTTTTTCCTGATCTGTTTTAAATGGCCTACCCCTTATTCTTAAGCTGCGGCCCCTGTTTTTGGACTCCCCCAACATCGGGAACATGTTTCTTGCATCCAGCGTATATGTTTCTATAAGATATCCTCTCATCCTTCTAAATTCTAGTGAATACAAGGCCAGTCTCTCCATTCTTTCATCATGAGAGTTCCGCGATCCCGGGAATTAGCTTTGTGAACCTACGCTGCACTCCCTCAATAGCAAGATTGTCCTTCCTTAAATTAAGAGATAAAAACTGCACACAATACTCCCGGTGCATTCTCACCAGGGCACTGTACAACTGCAGAACGAGCTCTTTGCTCCTATAATCAACTCCTCTCATTATGAAGGCCAACATGCCATTATCTTCTTCACTGCCTGTTGTACCTGCATGCTTACTTTCATTGACTGATATACAAGGACAGGTAGACAAAATGCTGGATCGAGGAGAAAGACAATAGAACGGAGGAAATTGTAGCAGTCACTGGAAGTGTCTTGAGATCAGTCAGTCACTGTCGAAGAAGCACTGAAGGTACTGCCGTGCTTGAAGGTAGACAAATCTCCAGGGCCTGATTAGATATATCCGAGGACATTGCAGGAAACTAGTGGAAATTGCAGGAGCCCTGGTTGAAGTTTACGAGTCGTCCTTAAATACATGAGAGGTGCCAGAAGACTGGAGGATGGCAAATGTTGTGCCTCGTTTTTCAAGAAGGGGTGCAGGGAAAATGCTGGGAACTATAGGCCGGTGAGCTTAACATCTGCAGTTGGTAAGTTAATGGAGAGTATTCTGAAGGATAGGTTATGTAGGTTTTTGGATGGCTGATTAGGGATAGTCAGCATGGTTTTGTACGTGGAAGGTCGTGTCTCACAAGTCTGATTGATCTTTTTGAAGACGTGACCAAAAAGGTTGATGAGGGCAGAGCTGTAGGTGTTGTGTACATGGACTTCAGTAAGGCGTTCAACAGGGTTCCACATGATAGGCTGCTCTGGAAGGTTAGATCGCATGGGATCCAAGGAGAGACAGCTGAATGGATAGCCAATATTGCTCCATGGAAGGAAGCAGAGGGTGATGGTGGAAGCTTGCTTCTCGGACTGGAGGCCTGTGACTAGTGGTGGGCCTCGGGGTTCGGTGTTGGGCCCGTTACTATTTGTCAGCTACATCAATGATTTGCATGAGAACATACTGGGCAAGATTAGCAAGTTTGTTGATGATACAAAAGTTAGTGGTTTTGCAGATAATGAAGATGGTTGTGAACGATTGCAGCAGGAACTGGATTGATTGGCCAGGTGGGCGTAGGAATAGTTGATGGAATTTAATACAGAAAAGTGTGAGGTGTTACATTTTGGGACGTCGAACAAGGGCAGGACCTACACAGTGAATGATAGTGTTGTAGAGAAGAGGGATCTAGGAGTACAGGTGCATGGTTCATTGGAGGTCGAGTCGCAGGTAGATAAGGTAGACTTTGGCCTTCATCAGTCAGAGTACTGAGTATAGAAGTTGGGAGGTCATGTTGCAGTTGTATAAGACGTTGGTGAGACTGCATTTAGAATATTGTGTTCAGGTTTGGGCACCATGTTAAGGGAATGATGTTGTCAAGCTGGAAAGGGTTCAGAAAAGATTTACAAGGATGTTGCCAGGACTAGAGGTTGTGAGCTATAGGGAGAGGTTCAGTAGGCTGGGTCTCTATTCCATGGAGCACATGAGGATGAGGGGTGATCTTATAGAATTGTACAAAATCATGAGAGGAATAGATCGGGTTGATGCACAGTCTCTTGCCCAGAGTAGGGGGATCGAGGAACAGAGGACATTGGTTCAAGGTGAAGGGGAAAAGATTTAATAGGAATCCGAGGGGTAGCCTTTTTACACAAAGGGTATTGGGTGTATGGAACAAGCTGCCAGAGGAGGTAGTTGAGGCTGGGACTATCCCATCATTTAAGAAACAGCTAGACGGGTGCATGGACAGGACCGGTTTGGAAGGATATGGACCAAGCGCAGGCAAGTTGGACTAGTGTAGCTGGGACATTGTTGGCCGGTGTGGGGAAGTTGGGCCGAAGGGCCTGTTTCCACACTGTATCACTCTATGACTCTATAATATAGGTAGGTTGAACGATTGAGTGAAAACCTAACAAAGGATTCAATGTGGGGAAGTGAGAGGTCACAGACTTCGGCAGGGAGAATCGTATCTGTAAGGAGAGAGAATGCAGTGAGTGAAGTTTTGAAGAAGATCTTGGTGTTCTAGTGTTTTTTAGTTTAGCTTAGAGATGTAGCAGGGAAACAGGCCCTTCGGCACACCGAGTCCACGCTGACCACGATCTCCACAAACTAACACTATCCTACACACAATAGGGACAATTTACAATTTTACCGAAGCAAATTAACCTACAAACCTGTACGTCTTTGGAATGTGGGAGGAAACTGGAGCACATGGACAGAACATACAGACTCTGTACAGACAGTACCCATGGTCAGGATGGAACCTGGATCTCTGGGTAAGACAGTGACTCTCCTGTTGCACCACCTTGCTGCCCTTAGTGCATGAGTCAGACAAGATTAGCAGGCAGTTTCAACAAGTAGTTCAGAAGGTAAATGGCAGGTCGGGTATATTTGCCAAAAGGTTAAAGATAAGGAATAGGCAGGTTGTGTTACAGTGTACATGGTTTTGGTGAGGTCACATGTGGAACATCTGGCATCTAGAACACTGCTCAGTTTTGGTTTCAATAGACAATAGGGGCAAGAGTAGGCCATTCGGCCCTTCAAGCCAGCACCGTCATTTAATGTGATCCTGGCTGATCATCCCCAATCAGTACCCCGTTCCTGCCTTCTCCCCATATCCCCTGACTCCGCTATCTTTAAGAGCCCTATCTAGCTCTCTCTTGAAAGCATCCAGAGAACCTGCCTCCACCGCCCTCTGAGGCAGAGAATTCCAGACTTCACTTCCTTACCTAATAAAAGGGTACAGTAGCGTAGGAGGCAGTCCAAAGGAGATTCACCAGGCTAATTACTGGAATTAGAGGGCTGTCCTTTCAAGTGACACTGATTGGATCTGCATTCTCTAAAAGGTAGAAGAAAGGTGACCAAATATATATGATCCCCAGGGGCTTGACAGGGTAGATATTGAGATGTTTCCACTAGTGGGAGAGACAAAAAAAAATACAGTTTCTAAAGAACTCATGATTGGGACATGGATAGGAAAAGTGTAAAGGGATATGGGCCCATCCCAGGCCAATGGGATTAATATAGGTGGCCATCTTGATCAGCATGGATGAGATGGGCTGAAGGGCCCGTTTCCCTACAAATCTATTTCACTGACGTGCATTGACTTTTATTCTCAGGGAGGCAAAACTCTGGAACACTGCCCCTGATTGGTGGAGTCGGATGAATGGATCTATATCTGCAAAGATATGCCGAAAATCCAAGAGAGTCAGGGGTTGGAAGTTAGTGAAGTGGCTATTACCAGGGAGAAGATGCTTTGGAAGCTGAAAGGGCTGAAGGTGGATAAGTCACTAGGGTTCTGAAAGAGGTGGCTTTAGAGATTGTGGAGGCATTGACAGTGATATTGCCTGAATCACTAGAGACAGAGGTCCCAGATGATTGGAAAATTGCCAATATTATCCTGCAACACAAGAAGGGAGCAAAGCAGAATAGTGGGAACTATAGGCCAGTTAGTCTGACTTTGATGGTTGGTAAGTCCATTATAAAGGATGAGATTACGAAGTTGGGTTAATATATGATGAGCGTTTGTCGGCACTGGGCCTGTACTCGCTGGAGTTTTGAAGAATGAGGGGAACCTCATTGAAACATACAGAATAGTGAAAGGCTTGGATAGAGAGGATGTATCCACTAGTGTGAGAGTGTAGGACTTGAGGTCGTAGCCTCAGAATTAAACAATGTCCTTTTAGTTCACGATAAAATAGGCTAAAGTCAGAATGGTTTTGTGAAGCGAGGGCCTTACTTGACAAATTTGATGGAATTGTTTGAAGAAGTAAATGGCAGGACAGGCAACGAGTCAGTAGATGTTGCTTCCAGATTTTCAAAAGCTTTTGATAAGGTGCCACACGTGAGGCTGCTCAGGAAGATGAGAGTCCACGGTATCAAAGGGCAGAGACTAGCATGGATATCAGGTTGGCTGGATGGCAGAAGATAAAGAATGGTAATAAAGGGGGCTTTTAATGGTTGGCTGCCAGTGGCAAGCGGAGTTCTGCGTGGCTCAGTGCTGGGGCCGCTACGTATATTAATGATTTTGATATAGGGGTTGGTTTTGTGACCAAGTTTGTGGATAAGAAGAAAAAGGATGGAGGGGCAGGTAGTGTAGAGAAAGCAGGGACTCTGCAGAAGGACTTGGACAGGTTGGGAGAGTGGGCAGAGAAGTGGCATTTGGAATATAGTGTAGCAAAGTGTGGGGTCATGCATTTTGGTAGTAGGAATAAAGGCGGAGACTATTTTCTAAATGGGGCGAGAATCCAGATATCAGAGGTGCAAAGGGACTTGGGAGTGCTGGTGCAGGATTCACAAATAGTTAAATCAATAAAGGATGAGGTTGCAGAAGGCAAACGCAATGCTAGCATTTATTTCAAGAGAGCTAGAATACAAAAACAGGGATGTCATGCTGAGGCTCCATAAGGCGCAAGTAAGGCCATATTTGGAATATTGTGAGCAATTTTGGGCACCGTATCTGAGGAAGGATGTGCTGGCTCTGGAGAGGGTCCGGAGGTGGTTTACAAGAATGATCCCCGGAATGAGTGGGTTAACATATGATGAGCGTTTGTCGGCACTAGGCCTGTACTCGCTGGAGTTTTGAAGAATGATGGGGGACCTAATTGAAACATACAGAATAGTGAAAGGCTTGGATAGAGTGGATGTGGAGAAGATGTTTCCACTAGTGGGAGAGTGTAGGACTCTAGGTCGTAGCCTCAGAATTAAACAATGTCCTTTTAGGAAGGAGATGAGACATTTCTTTAGTCAGAGGGTGGTGAATCGGTGGAATTCTTTGCCACAGAAGGCTATAGAGGCCAAGACAGAGATAGATAGTTTATTGATTGGTTATGGGGAGAAGGCAGGAGAATGAGGTTAGGGAAAGATGAATGGCGGAGTAGACGATGGGCCGAATGGCCTAATTCTACTCTTATCACATCACTATATGACCTTGTATAAGGTGGAAATAGATAAATATTTGAAAGTTCGAAGAACTGAATTTAGTTTAGATATACTTGGAAATAGGCCGTTCAACCAACCGGGTCCACACGATCTATCAATCACCAGTCCACACTTAGTTCTACCATTTCCCATTTTCTCCTCCATTCGGTACATACGGGGGCTATTTACAGAGGGCCAATTAACCTACAAAGTAACACGTCTTTTGGATGTGGGAGGAACCTGGGCACCCAGAGGAAACCCATGTGTTTAGTTTATTGTCACGGGTACAGCGAAAAGCTTTTGTTGCGTGTTATCCAGTAAAACATCATTTTGTTGCGTGTTATCCAGTAGAGTCAGACGATACATGATTACAATCGAGCCATTTACAGTGATACATGATAAGGAAATAAAGTTTAGTGCAAGGTAAAACCAGCAACGTCTGATCACGGATAGTCTGAGGATCACCAAAGAGGTAGATAATAGTTCAGCGCTGCTCTCTGGTTGTGGTAGGATGATTCGGTGGCCTAGTTACGGTGAATGTGCAAGCTCCACACAGACAGCAACTGAGGCCAGGATTGAACGTAGTCTCTGGCACTGAGTGGCAGCAGCTCTACCAGCATTTTTTGTGTTGTTAGCCTGTGAAGTGTTGACAGTGAGGTACCTTGTCTCTTCCAGGTGTGACTCCAGCGCGTCCGACCGTGTCATTGCCAGTGACCATTCCACAGGTGGGGGTGGTTAACCCCGTACTTGCCATTCCTCCAGCAATTAGCGGCGTTGCAGAAATCAAGAAAGAAGATGAAGAAAAATTGCTGGATACTGAGCGTCTGGAGATGCTCAGCGAGCAGGAGCACATGAGTATTTCGGGCAGCAACGCCAGGCACATGGTGATGCAGAAGCTGCTTCGTAAGCAGGAGGTGAGCAACGGTTCAGGGAGTTGGCTGTCATCTCAGGCATGTGAAGAAAGGGGTATTAAGCCTCCTTTATAAAAGGCATTGACTAGATCCTAAAAAGACGCACAGTGCTGGGGTAACACTGGGTCAGGTGGCTAACAGTTTAGCTCGGGACTAGGCATTGGCTGGATTTGTTCTGGACACTGCCTTACGTTGGGAAACATTAGCCTTGGAGAGAACTCAAAAGTTTAATTTACGAGTGTACAAACTGTCCTTGCCCTTTGAGTACAAGATACTATCTGAATTGCTCGATTTGGAAGATGACACAAGTTACCTGGAGAGATGTGATGGCATCTTGAAATTGGAAACCGTGCAATTCTGGTCCATCCTTTCCCAAATTTCATGTATACATAGTGTAAAGCTTGATTTGTATGCTATCGAGTCAAATCATGCTGTACGCGTACTAAAGATCCTCTTCTGGAACAGCACGCAGAGTTGCCACGTTCCGACACCAACTTCCAACTCAACTTCCAAATCAACAAAAGTCCAATCTTGGCCCAAGGAATTGCGCAACAGCTTAAGGCTGGGAGTGGTGGGAGCACTGGATGGGTGCAGTAGGGGTGCGCTGGCCCAGAGCCATCTTTCCACTGCGGCTCCATGCATCTGCCGCAGGCTGCACTCCATCCACTCACTCACTCGCCCGCCCAGCTGCTGTAGGGCCTCCCGCGGCCATCACCACCAACACAACCGCCCACCACCACCCCGAACCCCCACCAACACCATCGCCAACACAGCAAGCCTCCCACGGCATCTCCACCAACACAAACGCCAACGCCGCAAACCTCCACCAACACCACCGCCAACACCGCAAGCCTCCCACGGCATCTCCACCAACACCACCGCCCACCACCACCCCCCCCAAACCTCCACCAACACCGCAAACCTCCCACGGCATCTCCACCAATACAAACGGCAACACCGCAAACCTCCGCCAACACCGCAAACCTCCCATGGCATCTCCACCAATACAAACGGCAACACCGCAAACCTCCACCAACAACACCGCAAACCTCCCGTGGCATCTTGAACACCACCGCCCACCAACACCCCAAAACCTCCAACACAAACGGCAACACCGCAAACCTCCACCACCAACACCGCAAACCTCCCGCGACATCTCCACCAACCACCGCCCACTACCACCGCAAACCTCCCACCAACACCACAAACCTCCCACCCACGCCACCAACACCGCAAACCTCTCGTGGCAGCACTGCCCACCACCACCAGCGCTGCTCCATGCAGCTGCCGAAGGCTGAACTACATCCGCTCGTTCACTCGCTTTCGTGCCCGGTTGCTGTAAGGCGTTCCGCGGCCACCCCTGCCAACACCATTGCCCACGACCACCGCATAGTGCCATATGTCTTCCTCAGGCAGCAAGCCCCTTCCCTTCCATGCTCCAAGACTGCCATGTCCTGTATGCTGAGCCAATCACGGAACATTAGGTTGTTTCCTGGGCATAGGAAGCAAGTTAGTGGGCTGTTCAATGCCACTGACTTTCCCCCTTACCTACTGCTGCTCAGTTTGTGTGGCTTTCAATACTGAGATTTATTGGAAAAAGTGCATAAAGGTAAGAGCGAATTGGTATGCCAGTCATCTGTAACAGAACTAGGTGTTAGCATGGGGTTGCACCTTTTCCCGGGTTCTAGGGCTGGGTGGGATGCTGCATCAGCTCTATGTCAGAGGCAGTACAGCTGAGAGTAACTGAGCTGCTTGTTTCAGTCCACAGTCATGGTCCTGCGCAACATGGTGGGCCCCGAGGACATTGACGATGATCTGGAGGGTGAAGTGACCGAGGAATGTGGCAAATTCGGGGCCGTGAATCGCGTCATTATCTACCAGGAGAAGCAGGGCGAGGAGGAGGATGCCGAGGTGATTGTTAAAATCTTTGTGGAATTTTCCATGGCTTCCGAGATGCACAAAGCCATCCAGGCTCTAAATGGGCGATGGTTTGGAGGACGGAAAGTGGTGGCAGAAATCTATGACCAGGATCGGTTTGACAACAGTGACCTGTCTGCATGAACTCTAGGCCGTGATACTCTTTGTTGATGAACTGCAGCAAAAGGACTTTGCATCGTACTTGGGATCAGCTGTGGTTCAGGGACCTCATCCAACAGCTGACATCTCCCCACCCACTTCAGTCTGGGAGGCTGCAGATGAATGTGGTGGGTGTCCACTCTGAACTGATAGGATGCTGGGTCAGCCTCCCTGTTCCCCTGCTGTTTCACCATTCGCTAGCCAAACCCAGTGGACCAAAGTGCAGAGCACGGCCATGAAACTCCTGCCTCGACCACTTGCCCAACACCCCTCCATCTTGTTGGTCAATTTCTCACCAGTTAGACGATTTTGTTCAGTGGCTGATTCCATCAGTGGGAATCGCAGAATGTTTAGGATTTATTGCCCCTGTGTGGAACCCATGGGCTTGGGCTGGTGAATTTTACATGGTGTGATACAGTTCAGATCCATGGTGTCAGGACTGGGGGTGATTCACCTTAACGCATGGAGCTGGCCTGGAATCACACACCTCTCTCTCCAGATTGGTTCAACTCGGTGGGATTGTTTTTTTTTAAACTCTGTTAGCTGTTGGCTGCAAACGTGGACATTGTAGGCAAGTTACTGTTTCCATTTCTATTAAAGAATTATTCAACAAAAACTTACAGTGATTGTCTGGTGTGGCAGTAGTGTGAATGGGCATCTCAGTTCATCATGGTGTTGTTGAAACATTAACTTCACAGGTGGGTTACACAAAAAGCTGGAGAAACTCAGCGGGTGCAGCAGCATCTAAGGAGCGAAGGAGATAGGCGACGTTTCGGGTCGAGACCCTGTGGGATGTGTGTGTGTGTGTCCAGCACATTACAGGAAGCTGTCTGCTGCTGATGTTACTGGGGTGGTGGCTTTTCCTGTTACTCATCTGGCTACATAGATCACTCTCCTACCCTGCAGTGAGATGCATAGTGGCAGGCAGTGCCGGCCTGATGCTGGGCTGGATAGGGAAAGGAATGAGTCCTGGTCCGTGTCTGGAGGGAGAGTTTTGTCCTTAAGCCCAAGGAGTTACATATGAGGGGGTTGGACAGAGCATAGCAGAGATGTGTAAAACTGGATGTAGCCTTTGGATGAGAGGCAAGATGTTTAGGAGGGATAAGATTGGAATCTGGATGAGGGTGGTGGACCATGATGTGCCAACCATGATGCCAAGACCGACTCTTAACTGTCTGCTCATAGTCCATGTCCATCCATTCCCTGCATTTTCATGTGCCCACCCAAAAGTCTCTTAAATGCTGCTATTGTATCTGCCTCCACTGCTACCCCTGGCGGAATGTCACTCACCAGCTTGTGATTTAAAAAACACTGGCCCTGCACATCACTGTTAAACTTTGCCCCTCTCACCTTAGCTATGCCCTCTAGTATTTGATGCTTCCATCCTGGGGAAAAATGTTCTGACTGTCTACCCTATCTATGCCTCTCATAATTCTATATACTTCTATCATGTCATCCTGCAACCTCTGGCATTCCAGAGAAAACCAAGTATTTCCAACCTCTCCCTGTGGCTAATACCCACTAATCCAGGCATCATTCTGGTGAACCTCCACGCCATATCTAAGCATGCATGTCCTTCCTGTAATGCGGTGATCAGAACTGTACACAATATCCCAATATTCAGTCTGTAGGGTCTCGACCCGGAACGTCACCCGTTCCTTCTCTCCAGAGACGCTGCCTGTCCCGCTGAGTTACTCCAGCATTTTGTGTCTACCTTAGATTTAAACCAGCATCTGCAGTTCTCTTCTACACATTATTCCAAATGTGGCTTAACCAAAGTACTATAAACCTGCATCGGGACTTCATACCCATGTGCAGGAGGTTATAGACAGAGTGTTGGTAATAAAATGAATATAGATGGCCACTTGCAGAAACTAGATCTTGTGCAGATACTGGAATCTGAAACAGAAAACAAACAGCTGGGGAATGCAGCAAGTCGAGCAGCATCCGTGGAGGCAGAGGGGTGTTTACGTTTTGGGTCAAGACTACATGAGGACTTGGTGGCCTGGACCGGAGAACATTTCTGTGCTTTGTCTCCAGGTGAGCATCACCTTTGGAACATGAGCCTGAGCAATGGAGGTATGGAAATGTCCTCTACCCACCTACGGTTCAAACCGTCCGACTCCGAGGTAAATCTCTGAGCACATCTGCTCTGCCATCGGCAAAACCACCTTGCAAGTTGAACAAAGATTTGGAGCCCAAACACGTGGCACTACCAGACCAAAATGTCAAAGAATACCTTGGTTTTTTTTTTATATACTGGTAGGAATATCAGCAGTTTGATTCTAAAATTCTCATCTATCAATATTTTTAATGCTCCTTCCAATCTCTTATCTCTTGCAACATTGCAAGAACACTGTATGCCTCAGTTCTTTAATGTCTACTGTCATATTGTAGGACTACATTTCTACGCTCCCATTATCATTTCAGACTACTGTCAGAATAAGATGCAGTGCTTGAGTAACTCTGGAGAGCATGAATAGGCAGCATTTTTGGTATTGACCCTATTCCTGCACTTTGTCTTATTTTGTAAACTAGCATCTACGGTTCCTTGTGTTTACTTTGTCAGATTATTCTGCTGAGGATTTTCAACCTGGAATGTTGACTGCGATGCTGCCTGATCAGCTGAAAGTTCACAGTATTTTCCTCAAATTGTTGGTATCTGCCAGCTTTTGACCACTCTCATCCAACCCATTCTCATCCAAATGAAAGCAAATCCTATCCCAAAGAATTCTCACCAGTAGCTTCCCTACCACTCGCATGAAGTCCACAGGCCTATAATTTCCTGGATTCTCCCTACTTCCCTTGTTAAATAAATGAACAACATTAAGTTTTGTCCAGTCCTCTGGGATCTTGCCTGTGGCTAGAGAAATGTAAATATCCTCATCAAGGTTCCTACCATCTCTTAAAGAGAAGGTTACAGAGGGAAAAAGTGCAGGGTTGCAGGTAGGTTTGAAGATTGAGGCTACACCCTCGCTTACAGGAGGATCGTTTGGTAGTTGTTAAATCATATTAAATAACAGCAGGGAGGAAACTTCCTGAATCTGGTCTTGCGTGCATTCCAGCTTTTCTATCATCTGTTGGGAGAAGAGGGAAGAGCGAGTGGTTCTTGAATATGTTGCCCGCTTTTCAGAGGCAACGTGAGGGAGGCGGAATTGATTGAGGGGAGGTGGGAGGCTGGTCTGTAATGCACTGGGCTCCATCCACAACTCTCTGAAATTTCTTGTGGACTTGGCCTGAGAAGTGCCCATTGTAACCAGAGCCCTGGATTGAGCAGTTTGGATTGAGGAGGGGAGGGGGAACAACAGGAAAATATCTGGAGGAGGGGTCCAGGGAGAAGGTATGGCCAAGTTGGTGGTTCTGAGGGGGGTCAAGACAATTTGTAGGTAGCTTCCTGAAGCATGCACGGTCTGAGGACGGAGAGTGAGGAGGTTTGAATTGCCAGCAGCAATGGAGTTGCAGCAAATTGGTCTTCCTACTCTTTCCTAGAAACGTGTAGAGAGCATAGAATTAACAAACTTTTTTCGAACAGGGAATGAGGTTGTGTGGCAATGATCAGATTTTATTCAGATTTAGTAATTTCCTTGTATTCAGAGGTCTACTGTACTGTGTGCTAGCCCTTTGTTCTCAAGTTCAACCTGTATCGATTGTTCTTTCTAACAAATCAATTCTCACATCTTTTACTATTTATTTAAGAACAAAGGTAAAATCAGAGTAGGAAGACCATTTGTTCTAAACTGGAAACTTGGTATGTCTGTCAAGAGTTAATATCGTGTAGGAAGGAACTGCAGATGCTGGTTTAAACTGAAGATAGACGAAAAGCTATAGTAACTTAGGGCAGGCAGCATCTCGAGAGAGAAGGCATGGATGACGTTTTGGGTCGAGCCCCTTCAGACTGGTTCGGGATAAGGCAAACGAGAGAGATAGACTATGATGTGGAGAGATAAAGAACAATGAATAAAATATTTGCAAAAAAGCAACGATAAAGGAAACCAGACTGTAGGGTGAAAATGAGAAGCTCGTGCGACTTGGGTGGGGGAGATAGAAAGAGAGGGAATACTGGGACTACCCGTATTCATAATGTTTATTTGTCATAACTTCATAAGCACCAGAACAGTGAAATTCTTCATTGCTGCAGCTTTGCAAGCACAGTAAATACAACACAACAAATAGTCACTCTAGATAAATTGTTATTCTAGGTAACCCAGACCATGATAGTGCAAGCCTCTTGACTAATAGGAGACAGAATAGAAAAAGACTGAAAGGGTTTAGGTAAGCATGAGGTGAGGATGGGTTAAAATATAGAAACGAGGAACTGTGCTAGCAAGACATACACAACAAGTACAACAGGGAGTACAAAGAGAGGAATACTGCATTCTGGTGCAGTATTTAGTGCTACAGTGCTGTATCGTTGCACCTACAAGGGATGCAGATTGGAAAAATATGCAAGATTGACAAAGATAGGATGGGAGATGAGGACAGGTTTTACAGGAGGACCATTAAGTAGTGCAATAACAGTGAACTACTGAATGCTCTTGGGTCCCCACCACTATTACTTGAATTATCTGGGCCGCACACAATGTAGATATTCGTATTTATTCTTTCCACCCCTCACTTTCTTTGCAACTTAAAAGAAGTTTCATTTGTAACTTTAAAACTTGATGGAAGGCCTTCAACCTAAGGTTAAAATATAGAAAAAGATTAATTAAAAAAACACTTGGAGATGATGACCTGGTGTTTGTGAAGGTCATTGTCAAGAGGTAGGTATGAGGTGTCGTTGTAGGTGTCTGGCCTCAGCATGGTAGAGGTCAGCCTGCCAGACCGCAATGACACCTCCATTATCGACGGGTTTAATAAGTGTTGGGATAAAAGACTCTGAAGAAGGGTCCCAAACCAAAACATCACCTATCAATGTTATCCAGAGATGCTACTTGACCCGCTGAGTTACTCCATCATTCCCCCACAGTCTTGCCATTTGCTGTGAAGGTCCTACCCTGGTTTGACTTTCCAAAATGCAACACCTTTCACATCTGCATTAAACTCCATTAAACTCGACCCAGTTGATTAAGATCCTGCTGCAATATTTATTTTAAAAAATATATATATTAGTAGAAGTAAGTACAGGAATATGGCACCAAATTTAAGTATGTTTTTTTGCTGTTATTAACCCATAATTTAAAAATAAATTTTGAGATGAGTTCAATTTATTCCCATCTTCCATTACTCCAAATATAATAATTTCAGTATTGGGTTCCATTTTTATCTTGAATAATTTTGTAAATATTTCAAAAATATCACTCCAGAATTTATAAAGTTTTATGAAGGAGACAAAAGAGTGTGTTATAGTTGCAGTTTGGGATAAAAATTATCACAAATGGGGGAAGTATTTGGATAGAATTTATTCAATCTAGTTTTTGAATAATATAATCTATGTAAAATTTTAAGTTAAATTAAATTATGTCTTACATTAATCGAACATTTGTGTATATATCAAATACTTTTCCCATGTTTCCTTCGTGATTTTTATCATTAATTCTCGTTCCCACTCTTCTCTAAGTACCTCTGTCGATGGTAGGTCTATATTTAAAATACTATTATATAAATATGATATTAATTTCTGTGTCAGCCTTAATATTCATTGCTTCTTCCAGTGGATCTAAAGTTATGTTTTGATATCTTTGTATGTATTTCTTCATGAAGTCGCAGATCTGAAGATATTTAAAATATTGGTTATTTTTCAGTTTAAATTTTAATTGTAATTGTTGGAATGATACCAGATTTCCCATTTCATACATATCACTGATCCTTTTAATTCCCATTCTTTCCCATTGATTATATGTTTTATCAGTAAGAGATGGTTTAAATGAAGGATTATTCACTATTGGCATTAACAATGATAGGTTTCTTAATTTTAAAGATAATTTTATTTGTTTCCAAATTCTTACTGTATCATGTATAATTGAGTTATTCATATATTTTGTTCAGTTTTATCGGGTAGAAGAGGATCGCTCTTATGTTACAAGGAGAACAGTCCTCTTTCACCATTCTTATCCATTCTGTCTGTTGGGTAGAACTGTCCAACCAGTAAATTATATTCTTAATATGCACTGCCCAATAATAATACAAAAAGTTCGGAAGTGAAAGTCCCCAATGTCTTTTGGTTTGCACAAGTGTTTTCTTTGAATTCAGTGTGACCTATAGTCCAAAATAAAATTGGTAATATTAGAGTCTAGTTTAAAAAAAAAAGTTGTTTGGTATATATAATGGTATAGATTGAAATAGGTATAACATTTGGGGTAAAAATATCATTTTTATAGCGTTTATTCTGCCTATTAATGATAACAGAAGTGTTTTCCGGAATTTAATCAACGAGTTGAGTTTATTTAATAAAGGCATTAAATTAGCATTAAATAATGCTTTGTATTTTCTGGTAATTTGAATACCCAAATACTTAAATTTTTCTGTTGCAATTTTAAAGGGGAATTTTAATAGGTGTGTAGATTCTTGAGGTTTTAACATCATGATTTCACTTTTATTCCAATTTATTCTATATCCAGAAAAAGAACCGAATTCCTCTATTAAATTTAATGTTTGGTATGCTAGTTTGTGAATTTGTAATGTATAAAAGTATATCGTCTGCATATAATGAAATGTTATTATTTGAGTCCCTAGTATTATATCCCTGAATATTCGGATGAATTCTTATACTTTCAGCCAGGGGCTCTATCACACGGGCAAATAGCAGAGGTGATAAAGCACATCCCTGCCTATTGCCCCTCAATAATTAAAATTTTGGAGATAACATATTATTGGTTAATATTCTTGCTGTCGGTTTATCATATAATAATTTTACCCATACAATAAAATTCTCTCCCATATTAAATTTTTGCAGTACTTTATATAAATACTGCCACACTACCTGATCAAATGCTTTCTCTGCGTCCAGAGAAACAATTGATATATCTTCTTCCTCCATTTTATGTGAGTACATTATATTAAACAGGCGTCTCAAATTATTAAATGAATGTCTTTTGGGTATAAACCCCGTTTGATCAGGATTTATCAATTTACTAATGTATTTACTCAATCTTCTTGCTAAGGTCTTTGCTAAAATTTTCTTATCTATATTTAAGTGATATAGCTCAATGCTGCAATATTTGACAAGCAATTTGCTATCTATAATAACACCCATTTCACTATCAGTTGTTAACTAAATAATCATGCCTTGTATGGTCTCATCCATATAATTGAGACAGTAATGGGCCCAGCACCAAAGCTGAGGCACACACTTGTCACATTGCACACAACTAGTGACATCTTTCAGTTTTGCCCTCTCACTTTAATGCCATGCCCTCTCGACTGTGATATTTCCATCCTAGGAAACAGGTTATGACTGTCTACCCTATCTATGCCTTTCATAAATTCTGTGTCCCCTCAGCACAGTGGTTTTGTGCCGAGGGCGATCAGTGTGGAGCTGGAGGCTCTGCTTCTAATACACTTGGAGATGATGGCCTGGTGTTTGTCTGTGGAGGTCATTGTCAAGGGGTAGGTGTGAGGTGTCGTTTGAAGCATCTGGACTCAGCATGGTAGAGGTCAGCCTGCCAGACTACAATGGCACCTTCGTAAGCGGTTGGGATAGAAGACGTGTAGGAAGGAACTGCAGATGCTGGTTTACACTGAAGACGGCAGCTGAGGAAGCACGATCTGCCACAGGCAATGATGGTCCAATTCTACACGGCCATCGTAGAGTCTGTCCTCACCTTCTCCATCATGGTCTGGTTTGGCTCAGCCACCAAGCACGACACCCGGAGGCTGCAGCGAATCGTCTGATCAGCTGAGAAGGTGATTGGCTGCAACCTTCCCTCCTATGATGAACTGTACACTGCAAGGGCCAGGAAGCGAGCGGGCAAGATCATCTCTGACCCCTCTCACCCTGGCCACAAACTCTTTGAATCACTTCCCTTTGGAAGGCAAGTCCAGACATAAAAACAATTTTTATCGACGAGTAGGTGCTCTACTTAACAGCCAAAAATCTGCAGCCTCCCTTTGATCTGGTATTTTGTTGGTTCACATGCTTGATCAATGGTGTTTTATCATTAATGTTTAGTGTTTTCTGAGTCATTCGCAACTGTCACTGTATGTCATGTTGTTAGTTGTGGGCGGAGCACCAAGGCAAATTCCTTGTATGTGAATACTTGGCCAATAAACTTACTTACTTGAAATGCTGGAGTCACTCAGCGGGACAGGCAGCATCTCTGGAGAGAAGGTGTGGGTGACGTTTCGGGTCGAGACCCTTCTCCAGAGACGCTGAGTTACTACGGCTTTGCGGGTCTGTATAGAGCAAGGAGAGCAGGTTTGTCAGTAGCAGCCAGCACCAATCTTGTCTGAAGAAGGGTCTCGACCCGAAACGTCGCCTATCTCCTTCGCTCCTTAGATGCTGCTGCAGTCGCTGAGTTTCTCCAGCTTTTTGTGTAACCTCGATTCTCCAGCATCTGCAGTTCCTTCTTTAACACCAATCTTGCTTTATCACTGCCCCGCACTCAGCCCCTGCCCCGCACAAAGATGGCACAGCTTCCGGCGGTAGTGACGATGCGTGCGCGGTGAGATCACGGACCACGCAGCCGGGCGGGCGGGGGAGAGGCCTGGCCGGGGTTGGGGCTGGGACTGAGCGCGGGGCCGGGGTTGGGGCTGCGCGCGGGGCCTGTGCGCGGGGCCGGTGCAGGGGCTGGGACTGAGCGCGGGGCCGGGGTTGGGGCTGCGCGCGGGGACTGTGCGCGGGGCCGGGGCTGGGACAGGGGCTGTGCGCGGGGCCGGAGTTGAGCGCGGGGCCGGGGCTGTGCGCGCGGGAGGGGAACGGCCGGTCCGGGGCCGGAGTTGAGCGCGGGGCAGGGGCTGCGCGCGGGAGGGGAACGGCCGGTCCGGAGTTGAGCGCGGGGCCGGGGCTGCGCGCGGGGGAGGGGAACGGCCGGTCCGGGACTGAGGCCGGGGCCGGGGCCGGGGCCGGTTGCCGGTCACCATGTTGCGCTGCATCCCGCTCTGGCGCTGCAACCGGCACATCGAGGCGGTGGACCGGCGCCACTGCTCGCTCAGCGGCGTCCCCGAGGAGATCTACCGCTACAGCCGCAGCCTGGAGGAGCTGCTGCTCGACTCCAACCAGCTGCGGGAGCTGCCCAAGGTAGGCCCGGGAGCTGCCGGTGTTTGGGGGGGGGGGGGGGTAGGTAGTGTGAGGGGGGTCTGGGGTGTGTGAGGGGGGACTGGGGTGTGTGAGGTGGGACTCTGGGGTGTGTGAGGTGGGACTTGGGTGTGTGAGGGGGGACTGGGGTGTGTGAGGTGGGACTGGGGTGTGTGAGGTGGGACTGGGGTGTGTGAGGTGGGACTGGGGTGTGTGAGGGGGACTGGGGTGTGTGAGGTGGGACTGGGGTGTGTGAGGTGGGACTGGGGTGTGTGAGGGGGACTGGGGTGTGTGAGGTGGGACTGGGGTGTGTGAGGTGGGACTGGGGTGTGTGAGGGGGACTGGGGTGTGTGAGGGGGACTGGGGTGTGTGAGGTGGGACTGGGGTGTGTGAGGGGGGACTGGGGTGTGTGAGGTGGGACTCTGGGGGTGTGTGAGGTGGGACTGGGGTGTGTGAGGTGGGGACTGGGGTGTGTGAGGTGGGACTGGGGTGTGTGAGGTGGGACTGGGGTGTGTGAGGGGGACTGGGGTGTGTGAGGGGGACTGGGGTGTGTGAGGTGGGACTGGGGTGTGTGAGGGGGACTGGGGTGTGTGAGGGGGGTCTGGAGTTTGTGAGGTGGGACTGGGGTGTGTGAGGGGGGGGGGTCTGGAGTGTGTGAGGTGGGACTGGGGTGTGTGAGGTGGGACTGGGGTGTGTGAGGGGGACTGGGGTGTGTGAGGGGGACTGGGGTGTGTGAGGTGGGACTGGGGTGTGTGAGGTGGGACTGGGGTGCGTGAGGTGGGACTGGGGTGTGTGAGGGGGGGTCTGGGGTGTGTGAGTGGGGGTCTGGAGTGTGTGAGGTGGGACTGGGGTGTGTGAGGGGGGTCTGGGTGTGTGAGGGGGGTCTGGGGTGTGTGAGGTGGGACTGGGGTGTGTGAGGTGGGACTGGGGTGTGTGAGGGGGGTCTGGGGTGTGTGAGGTGGGACTGGGGTGTGTGAGGGGGGTCTGGGTGTGTGAGGGGGGTCTGGTGTGTGAGGTGGGGCCGGGGTGTGTGAGGTGGGGCCGGGGTGTGTGAGGTGGGGCCGGGGTGTGTGAGGTGGGGGGGTGTGTGAGGTGGGACCGGGGTGTGTGAGGTGGGACTGGGGTGTGTGAGTGGGGGTCTGGGGTGTGTGAGTGGGGGTCTGGGGTGTGTGAGTGGGACTGGGGTGTGTGAGGTGGGATTGGGGTGGTGTGAGGTGGGGGTCTGGGGTGTGTGGTGGGGGTCTGGGGTGTGTGAGGGGGGTCTGGGGTGTGAGGTGGGGGTCTGGGGTGTGAAGTGGGGGTCTGGGGTGTGTGAGTGGGGGTCTGGTGTGTGTGAGTGGGGGTCTGGTGTGTGTGAGTGGGGGTCTGGGGTGTGTGAGGTGGGGGTCTGGGTGTGTGAGGTGGGATTGGGGTGTGTGAGTGGGACTGGGGTGTGTAAGGTGGGATTGGCGTGGTGTGAGGGGGGTCTGGGGTGGTGTGAGGGGGGTCTGGGGTGTGCGACGGTTGGGATGGGCTGACTATGGATAGGTGAGTTAGGCCGGAGGTGTGGGGAGAGGGTGGTTGGAGAAATGCTTGTTGGACTCATCTCAACTTGGAGTGGCCTGTGTTGGATCTGTTGATGATGGTGGTGGAGTAGACTGGGTGGAAGTGAATGAGAGAAGGAGCCTCAGCCCTTCTTGACTGATGGGGGTGTCTGCAAAGCCTGAGGCCACAGTGAGTGGTTGTATTTGTGGAGCGGAGATGATCTCGTCCAGGGCACCTGCTGTTGGGCAGAAGGGCCATGCTGTTCTGGAGCAATTCATCACGTGCTTAACACTGCAGGGGTGGACATTGAGGTGGTGCAGACATATAAATCTCTGGGAGTGCACCTTGATAACAAACTGGACTGGTCAGTCAACACCGATGCCCTCTACAATACTGTCCTACTATACTGTGGTTGCAAGTGTCATTTTCTACGCTGTTGTATGCTGGGGAAACAATATCAGCGCAAAAAACAGCAAGAGGTTGGTCAAGCTGGTAAAACGAGCTAGCTCAGAGTTGGGGGGGAGAGTGGACTCTGTGGGGGATGTGCTTGAGAGGCGTATGAGGAGCAAGTTGCAGGCCATCCTCGACAACTCCGGGCACCCCCTCCATGAAATTCTGGAGGGTCAAAAGAGCACACGGAACAACAACCGACTCCTCTCCCTGCGCTGTAGAACGGAGCGGTTCAGGAGATCCTTCACCCCTGCAGCCATTAGATTTTATAATACTGACCCCTAGGCTGCATGGGAATGCTTTGCATTTTTATTAGTTAATTATTGGGTCTTTTTAAGTATTTATTGCATTCAGGTATTGTCCATATTGTATTTTATGTTTTTTTTTGTCTGCTTTCGTTTTGAATGTGTGGGTTTGTTGGTTGTTGGCTCTTGGACATCTGAATTTCCCTGAGGGGATCAATAAAGTATTTATAATAATTATTATAATGTAGGGAGAAGGGGATCTACTAATGGCCTCGCAATCTGAGAGGCAGAAGCAGGGGGCTACTAGTTCCTTGTGCATTCTCAGCCACTCAGCGAGATTGTGGCTGAACTCGTAGCTCAATGTTACTTTCTTGTAAACCCAGGTAGTTCAGTAATACAGCACAAAACAGGCCATTGGCCCCACCCGTCTCTACCGACCAAGATGCCCATCTAAGCTCGTTTGCCTGTGTTTAGCCCATATTTCTCTTACTTTTCCTATCTGTGTACCAGTCAAAATATCTTTTAAATGTTGTTATAGTACCTGCTTCGGCTACTTCCTCTGGCAGTTTCCCATCAGATTCCTATTAAATCTTCCCCTTCTCGCTTTTGACCCATGTCCTCCAATTCTTGATTTTCCCACCCTGGGAAAAAGACTCTGCATGCACCTTATCTATTCTCCCTGTAAAATCACCTCTCGACTTCCTGTGCTCCAAGTTCTAGCCCACCCAGCCTTACCCTATCACTCAGGCCTGCAAGGTCAGGTAACACACTTGTAAATCTTCTCTGCACTCATTTTAGCTTCCTATAGCAGGGTGACCCAAACTGAACACAATACACCAACTGCAGACTCACAAATGCCTTGTACAGCTGTAACACAACATAAGATAACACAAACGGCTGGTGTAACTCAGCGGGAAAGGCAGCATTCTCTGGAGAGAAGGAATGCATGACGTTTCTGGTCGAGACCCTTCTTCAGTCTATCTTCAGTTTAAACCATCATCTGCAGTTCCTTCCTGCACCCGTAACATAACATCCCAACTTCGACATTCAGTCCCCTGACATGTTTCAGTCTCCCTTGATATCCAGCAATCTGTTTTCTGTGAGAGATTTCTTTCCTGAATGCTGATCCCTTATTTTGACACCGAAGCTGATGGATCTGCTTTCCTTGTGCAGAAATCAGGGAGGCTCCCCTGCAATTGGGGCATGCCACACTCTCGTGTGCGGGTCATCAGGTTATCAGTTCCCACCCACAAATACCTCTCCGCCCTTTCAGTACATCAGGAAGAATTATGTCTGCAGGGATCGGTGCTGGGACCTCTGTTGGTGGTGATATATATATAAATGACTTGGACGTAAATGTAGATGGGATGGTTAATAAACTTGGTGGAGATATGCATAATGAAGAATTTTGTCAAAGGATCAGCAGGATATAGATGGGATTAATAGAGTTTGTGTCATACACGATGGAAACAGACCCCTTGGCACAACTCAGCAGGATGGAAACAAGCACTTTGGCCCTAGATGGCCAAAATGCCCATCAAATCTCTCTTCCCTCTTGCTTCTCACCCATCTCCACCACCGTCACAATCAGTCTCCTATCTCCTATCCATTTTCTCCAGGGATGGCGCCTGACACGCTGAGTTTCTCCAGTATTTGTAGGTAGACACTAAAATAGCTAATACCCATTAATGCAGGCATCATTCTGGTGAACCTCTGCACCATATCTAAAACATCCATGTGCTTCCTGTAATGTAGTGACCGCAACTGTACACAATATTCCAATATTCAGTCTGAAGAAGGGTCTCGACCCAAAACGTCACCCATTCCTTCTCTCCAGAGATGCTGCCTGTCCCGCTGAGTTACTCCAGCATCTTGTGTCTACCTTCGATTTAAACCAGCATCTGCAGTTCTTTCCTACCAGCATTTTGTATCTCTCTCTGCCCCATCTAAGCTGGTCCATTTTGCTCTTGTTTGACATGCATCCCACCAAGCCTTTGCTGTTGATGTACTGTCCAAGTGTCTTTTACATGTTATTCTACACGCCTCACTCACTTCAGACAAGTGTGAGATGTTGCTCTTTGCGAGGGAAACAGTAAATGGCAGGAGCATTGATGTTCAATGAGACCCTGGTCCAAGTGTGAGGCCGAATGGCCTGCACTGCTCTATGTTGTATGAAACATGCAAGCAGTGTAGTGGATGCAGGGTGGATGTTACCCTGGGCTGGTGTTGTAGAACACTGGGGCTCAAGGTTTGTGGTGAGATCTGGACAGAGATGAGGCAGAGAGTGAGGAGCTGCTGAAGTTCATTTCCACTGTCGGCTGTAGCCAAGTCAGTGAATATATTGAGGAGATGGACTATTTCTGGCAGCTCATTCCACTTACCCATCACCTTCCATATGAAAAACCTGCCCCTCGGGTTCTCTCTCATCTTACACCTGTGCCCTCTTATCCTAGCTTCCCCATCCTGGGAAAAAGACCATGATTATCTACTCTATTCATGCCCCTCATGATTTTATAAACCTTTGTAAGATTACTTGTGGGCCCACTGAGCTCCAGTGAGAACCATCCCAGCCTGTCCAATCTCTGCTTGCAACTACAGCCCTCCATTCCAGGCCACAACCAGGCTGGTGAATCTCTGCTGCACTCTGCCTAATGGCACCACGTCCTTTCCATGGTGTGGTGAGCAGGGTTGCACCGCCAACCTTTGCTGTGGCCTCACTGTCATCTTGCACAACTGTAGGAAGTGGTTGCCCCAGCAGTGGACAGCTCTTGGTGATGTGAATGATGTTGTGGTTCCCAAGGTCAGTGTGGCAAAGTGTGTATCGTGAAGTCTCAAAGAGTCTCGACCCGAAATGTCACCTATCCGTGTTCTCCACACACACTGCCTGACCTGCTGAGGTACTCCAGCACTTTGTGTCTTCTTGTAAAAGTCTTTTGACAGAACAAGGTGTTGAGTGTGAAAGCACTGGACTACATACGGTTTCCTTCCTTCTCTCATTGCAACTCACCAGCATTTATAAATTTGCCTTTGCGAACATCGAGGAGAATCTCCCATAATCCTCAGTAATTACATCTTGTTTGCGTTGCAGAGTGAGAACTCAGTAATACAGGTACATTAAAGCCAAATGGTGGCCAAGGAAAGGCGTGATCCCCTTAAACATCAGTCTGAACAAGGGTCATGACCTGAAACGTCACCTATCCATGCTCTCCAGGGAGGCTGTCTGTCCCCCTGAGCTGCTCCAGCACTGTCTTTTAAAGATTAGTCAGCATGGCCATCTTTGTGCAGAGCCACAAGAGATGGGGAGATGAATTTTACACTGAGTGGCAAATGTCTGGAACTTGCTGCCAGTAGAAGTGGTGGAAACAGACACGGTAGCAGTCATTTAGACAGGCACACACATAGACACATCATGTGCAGATTGCTTAACGTGATATAATGGTTGGCACAAATACTGAAGGCCGAAGGGTCTGCGCTTGTGTTGTGCTGTTCTTCGTTCTCATGAAAGAAACGTTCTCTGTATTTGGATGTTAGACCCTTTGTCAGAAAAACAAGAGAGACGGGATCAGCAGAGGCTGCAAATGAAGGAATCTTTAGCAAAAAAAAACAAAGTGTTGGAGGAACTCAGTGGGTTAGGCAGCATCTGTGGAGGGAATGGAATAATAAGGGAAATACAGGTCAGATTTCAGAGAGTAGTTGGGGGAAGTAAGTGCAGAACAAAGCAAATGTCTGATAAGGAGAGTTGAGAAAGGTTAATGGGAGCAGTTAGCAGCACATTAAGCTTGAAGAGTCTGAGGGAAGGGTCCTGACCTGAAACGTCATCAATCCATTTCCTCCATCGAGGCTGCCTGACCCACTAAGTTGTTTTTTGATCAAGATTCCAGTATGTGCAGTTCGTTGTGTCAGCACATTAGTTTGTTTAGTTTATTGTCACAGTAGTGGCAAGGTTGTGGGTCATCCCAGCAGTGCAGATGACGAGTGGGATAAGAAAAACTGAGCTAACATTAAAATAGGAAATGGCACCTGGACAGGTACCTTGTGCGATGCTGGAACGGCACCATGTCTGGCTCTGTTGAACAGCAGGGCAAAGTCTGGATGTAATAGTCAATTGCCAGGGCTGCAGGCAGGAGATTCTGTGGCCACAAGCCAGTCTCCAGGATGCTGTGTTGCCGCCTCTGTGCAGAACAGACACTGCATATTCTGGTTGGGGACCACAGGTCATGGTTCATATTGGCAGCAATGACGTAGATAGGAAGAAGGAGAAAAATATTAGGCAGCAGGTTAAAAACCAGACACAGAGTGCTAGAGTAAAGGGTCCCAACCCTAAATGTCACCTATCCATGTTCTCCAGAGATACTGCCTGACCCGCTGAGTTACACCAGCACCTTGTGTCATTTATGTAAACCAACAACTGCATTTCCTTGTTTCTAGGTTGAAAAACAGGTTCTCCAGGGTTGTAATCTCGTGCCAGCAGCTAGTGAGACGAGTGAAACGATAGTGCAGTTCAATACGTGGCTAAGGAGCTGGTGCAGGAGGCAGGCTGCTGATACATGGATCATTGGGCTCTCCTCCAGGGCAGGCTGGACCTGTACAAGTTGCTCCTGAGCTGGAGGGGAACATTCTCCCATGGAGACTTACTGATGCTACTGGAGAGGGTTTAAATAGGAATGGCATGGGGTGGGAAGTGGAGCAGCAGGTCAGCACGTGATATGTGACAAGTACAGATACTTGTTTGTGAGAGGGATGGGACTGGCAGCTCAATGTACCAGTGTTTTGTTGTTTCCCACATGAATGTCACCGCTCTCAGAGGATATAGTAGAGGGTTCATCTATTGAGGCAATAAGGGTAGGGCACAAAATAAAGGTGTGAAATGTTGCACTTTGGGTGGTCAAATGTAAAGGGAAAGTACACAGTTTAATGGCAAGGCTCTTGCCAGCATAATGCTCCCAGGAACCTTGGATTCCAAGTTAATCTCTCCCTGAAAGAAGCAGCATAATTAGGTAGAGTGGTAATGAAAAGGACACAAAATGCTGAAATGACTCCGCAGGTCAGGTAGTGCCACTGGAGAACATGGATAGATGACATTTTGGGTCAAAGCGTCATCGGTTGGGGACTTTAGATAGGCTGTGTTTGGAGTATATGGCCTGTCCATTTCCCTCCATGCTTACTGCCCTTTACCCAGCATTGCAGCATCTGTGGTCATTTAGAAAAAGAGCTGTCTGCTTTCTGGTTGAGTACAGTCCACATCTAACTTGCTGAGAGCAGCTGAATCCAGCCCTTCGTGCTATAGCCCGCCCTGTGGCTGCAGAGACTGCTCATATCTGGGGATTTATTTTGGGCGTAGGATTGTGCCAAGTGACATTGGCTCAGTGCAGCTTCACGCAGACTACACTGTTTCAGTATTAAATCTGTAACACGTGTTCTTTGTCAGAAGTGCACTGATTGTTCGAGGAAGGGGTGGGGCCACATTAAATCTTGCAATGACTGTTTAAATATTAGGTTTTGGGTTTCGGCTGCGGTGTATTTGATCAGTGAGAGTTGTTTAGCACACAGCACTCCTGTACACTTTGTACCTTCCTGTTCAACAGTCCTGATTGTTGACCATGGTTTTCTGCTGTATCCTGATACGCTTTTGATTGTCTAACGATCACAAGGTGAAAAACTGCAGATAATGAAGGACAAAAATTAAAAGTAATGGAATTACTAAGCAGATCAGGTAGCAGCTGTGGAGATAGAAATAGAGAGAATGGGCCCTTCGGCCCACCTTGTCCATGCCATCCAAGTTGTAATTCTGGCCTAGTCCATTTTGCCCATTGCCCTCAAAACCCTTCCCATCCACATATATCTGTCCAAATGTCGAACAGACTCACCAGTTCAGGTGGCTGCTGAGATCATGCAGGATTTCATAACTGGGGTGAGCATTTTAAAATGGGAATGGTTTGATCAGGACCTTGTCCGAGCCAGTGAGCACAGTGGTAATGGGTCAATGCGATGACGGCTGAGGACTAGGGAGGCAGGCATTTGGGTGGCCTTAAGACTACAAAAAACAGAATAAGTAGGCATGGGCCCTCAGCTGATCTACCATACCTCTCATGCTTGATTCCCTTGACATCCAAACATCTATTGCCTTGAGTATCCTCAACCCTTGTGCAAAGAATTTCAAAGATTCTTTGTGTACGACGGAACTGCAGATGCTGGTTTAAACCGAAGATAGACACAAAAAGCTGGAGTAACTCAGCGGGACAGACAGCATCTCGGAGAGAGAAAGAATGAGTGATGTTTTCGGTCGAGACACTTCAGACTGAAATCGGGGAAAGGGAAATGAAAGACAAAGACGGTGACAGAACAAATGCAAAAAAGTAAGGATGATAAAGGAAACAGGCCTTTGTTAGCTGTGAGCTAGGTGAGAACGAGCTACAGACAATGCTCAAGAAGACGACTTTGAAGCAAGTACGTTTAGGCAGCTCTTTCCTATGCATCTTATCTGAGATCAGCTTGAACACAGAGTTCTCTAAAACTAGTCAAGTCCAACAGAGCAGCATGGGCAGAACTCTAAAAGTTTATTAAGATTAAATGAACATCACAAGTAATATAATGTGAAGCATTACAATTAATATAATAGCTACCGTCATAGGAATCTGCAGGTGGTTCTGCTGTAATGCAATAGTTACCTTCCAAAGAAATTTTGTGTTGTAGAGGTTCACGTTATAAAGACAATTGTGTGAAAGGGAGTCAGGGGCTAGAGTTTCACACTTGCAGTAACAAAGTAACTTTTTGCAGGATTGCCAAAGGAGGGTTCTTTTCAATAGCAGTAAATTTGTTTTTGTTAGTGCAAGGTAAAAGTAAAAATAATACCACAGGATATTGCATTATTTAATATAGTTGCACGTATCCATAGAAGTGATTGCTTGCTGTTAAAACGGCAATTGTATTCTTCAGACAGTGGTGTCCGATTACTGCAGGAAGATCACAAGGCCCATATCGCTATAAACCTGTCCTAACACATGTAACACATGTACCTGTCTAAATGTTGGGATGGTCCCTGCCTCAACAACCTCCTCTGGCAGCTTGTTCCATACACCGACCGCCATTTGTGTGAAAAGGCACCCCTTAGATTCCTATTAAATCTTGTCACCTTGAACCTACGTGACTGTGCATCAACCAGATCTATTCTTCTCATGATTTTAAACACCTCAAAAAAATCGCCCCTCATCCTCCTGCACTCCAAGGAATAGAATCCCAGCCTACTCAACCTCTCCCTGTAGATCAGACCCTCTGGCCCTGGCAACATCGTCATAAATCTTTTCTGAACCCTTTCCACTTTGATAAATCTTTCCTATAACTAATGGGACCCAGAACTGAACACAATACTCTAATTGTGGCCTCACCAACGTCTTATACAACTGCAACATTACCCAACTTCAATACTCTGGCTGATGAAGGCCAATGTGCCAAAAACCTTTTTGACCGCCTTATCTACCTGCGACTCCACCTTCAAGGAACCATGCACCTGCACTCCTAGATCCCTCTGATCTACAACACTACCCAGAGGCCTACCATTCACTGTGTAGGTCCTGCCCATGTTCAACTTCCCAAAATGCTACACCTCACACTTGTCTGCATTAAATTCCATCAACCATTCCTCAGGCCACCTGGCCATTTAAAAAGTATATACAATTGTGAGAGACATAGGGTGGACAGTCAGCACCATTTTTCTTGGGTGGAAATGCCAAAGTCTAGAGGGTAAAGCCTGAAGGTGAGAGGGGAAAGTTTAAAGGATGTGTGCGGGGAAGATTTTTTCCACAGACTGAGGTGAGAAAAAACATTTTCACCCAGAGAGTTGTGAATGTGCGGAATTCCCTGCCACAGAGGGCAATGGAGGCCAAATCACTGGATGGATTTAACATAGAAAATAGGTGCAGGAGTAGGTCATTCGGCCCTTTGAGCCTGCACCGCCATTCAATATGATCATGGCTGATCATCCAACTCAGTATCCTGTACCTGCCTTCTCTCCATACCCCCTCATCCCTCTAGCCACAAGGGCCACATCTAACTCCCTCTTAAATATAGCCAATGAACTGGCCTCAACTACCTTCTGTGGCAAAGAATTCCAGAGACTCTCTGTTGAAAGCAGAAAATAAGTTGTGCCCACTCGTTTGTGTAAAATGTCTGGCTAATGGGCAGTGTTTAAAAATTCCACAGTGCTGCATGGAATGTCAGGGTAGACATGTTGGTCCATTTTATGTGATGTTTCATCATGATTTGAGCGCATCACCAAACCTCTGAGTAAAGATCTTTCAGCGCTGGTTCAGGCAGCACCTGTGGAGGCCATGGGATGGTCGATGTTTTGGGTTGCTCCTTGCACGAGGAAGACCAGTGGGTAGAAGCGAGGGAGAGAGTTGTGATAGCGGCTGGTAACTCAAACAAGGGAGGAGATTATGGGCAGATGGGACTAGGTGAGAGTCAGAGAGTTATACAACATGGAAATAGGCCATTCAGCCCAACTCATCCATGCAGACCAAGATATCCTATCCAAGCTAGTCCTATTTGCCTGTGCCTGGCTCTCCAAAACTCTGAAGAAGGGTCTCGACCCTTCAATGGTCCAAGTGAATTTGAGTGCAGGATGGAAATTGGTGATGAAGTTAATGGAGTCACCCTTATCCAGGAGCATTACTACAAGCTCAACAACCCATTTCACGCGGTGGTCTAGTGTTGACATAGGGGTGAGACGCATGGAAATTAGGACACTTATTACCATAACATGCAAAACTTAATCAAAGTTTGAAACCAGTAAAAACATAACATGATACCTCTTCCTCACTGATGCTCCCTCTCTCACTATGCCCCACCCTTGTTCACTCCCTCTCTCTCTCTGCCCCACCCTTGCTCTCCCCTCTCTCACTCTTCCCACCCTTGTTCCTCTCTCTCTCTGTCTCTCTGTCTCTCTGTCTCTCTGTCTCTCTGTCTCTCTGTCTCTCTCTCTCTCTCTCTCTGTCTCTCTCTGTCTCTCTCTGTCTCTGTCTCTCTCTGTCTCTGTCTCTCTCTCTCTCTCTCTCTCTCTCTCTCTCTCTCTCTCTCTCTCTCTCTCTCTCTCTCTCTCTCTCTCTCTGTCTCTCTCTGTCTCTGTCTCTCTCTCTGTCTCTCTCAGTCTCTGTTTTCAGTCTCTCTCTCTCTCTCTCTCTCTCTCTCTGTCTCTCTCTCTGTCTCTGTCTCTCTCTCTGTCTCTCTCTGTCTCTCTCTCAGTCTTTGTTTTCAGTCCCTTCAGCACTCTTCTCTCCTCTGTCTACATACTGTGTTCTGTGTGGGGTTATGGTAGGAATGTTGTTGCCACACCATTGTGTGCAGTTTTATCCTGTCCAGGCTTCAGTTTTGCATGCTAATGTATTATCTGTTCAAATTTGCCTGTGACTCATTGATGTGTAAATGCAAAGGTTGTGTTGTGAAATTGGTGCAGAAGATGTTGCGGAGTCTTTCACTCTGAGTGATTAGCTGCACAGCTTTAGACCAGTACCTGAACCTATAGAATGAGACATGGACCTTGCTGCTTTCAAGGTAACTTCACTCCTCACAATCTCCTCCATCCCTGGCCATGTCTTTGGGTTGTTGAAGCACGTGGCACCTTACAGCCTACCTCATCCATGCTTATTTACCCTAATTCCAGTTTCCCCACATCAGGCTTTCCTATCCACGTATCTGTCCAAATGTCTTTTAAATGTTGTTATAGTTCCTGCCTGAACTACCTCCTCTGCCCACTCGATCCATACACTCACTACTATCTGAGGGAAAGAATTGCCCCTCAGGTTCCTATTAAATCTTCCCTCTCTCAACTTAAACCTATGTCCTAGCCAGCCCAACCTCTCCCTTCTACTCACTCCCCTTGTGTCCTAGTAGCATCTTTGTAAGTATTTGATGCATTTGTGATCTTAGAGGTGTAGAAAATCATGTGGGGAATAGATTGGGTGAATGCATATTTTCCTAGAGGACGGGAATCAAGAACCAGAGGACATAAATTTAAGGTTTGAGGACAAAGATTTAATGGGAACCTGAGGGACATAGCTTCCTGAAAGTAGTGGGTGCATGGAACGAGCTGCCAGGGGAGGTGGTTGAGGCAGGTACAATAACAGCATTTAAAATATATTTGGACAGGCACATGGATAGGAAAGGTTGAAAGGGAAATGCTCCAAATTCAGACAAATGGGACTAGTTGGTGGAATGGATAAGTTGAAGGGTCTAGTTTCTTTGCTACAAGGCTCTGTGACTGACAGACAATAGAAAATAGGGGCAGGAGTAGGCCATTTAGCCCTTCGAGCCAGCATCGCCATTCAATGTGATATGACTGATCATCCCCAATCAGTACCCCGTTCCTGCCTTCTCCCCATATCCCCTGACTCTGTTATCTTTAAGAGCCCTATCTAGCTCTCTCTTGAAAGTATCCAGGGAACCGGCCTCCACTGCCCTCTGAGGCAGAGAATTCACAGACTCACAAATCTCTGGGTGAAAAAGTGTTTCCTCGTCTCTGTTCTTAATGGCTTACTCCTTATTCTTAAACTGTGGTCCCTGGTTCAGGATTCCCCCAACATCGGGAACATGTTTCTTGCCATAGCGTGTCCAAACCCTTAATAATCTTATATGTTTTAATAAGATCCCCTCTCATCCTTCTAAACTCCAGAGTATACAAGCCCAGCCGCTCCATTCTCACAGCATATGACAGTCCCGCCATCCCAGGAATTATCCTTGTAAACCTACGCTGCACTCCCTCAATAGCAATAATGTCCTTCCTCAAATTAGGGGACCAAAACTGCACACAATACTCCAGGTGTGGTCTCACTAGGGCCCTGTACAACTGCAGAAGGACCTCTTTGCTCCTATACTCAACTCCTCTTGTTATGAAGGCCAGCCAACAATTCGCTTTCTTCACTGCCTGCTGTATCTGAATGCATACTTTCATTGACTGATGAACAAGGGCCCCCAGATCCCGTTGTACTTCCCCATTTCCCAACTTGACACCATTTAGATAATAATCTGCCTTCCTGGTTTTGCTACCAAAGTGGATAACCTCACATTTATCCACATTAAACTGCGTCTGCCACGCATCTGACCATTCACCCAACCTGTCCAAATCACCCTGCATTCTCATAGCATCCTTCTCACAGTTCACATTGCCACCCAGCTTTGTGTCATCTGCAAATTTGTTAATGTTACTTTGAATCCCATCATCTAAATCATTGATGTATATTGTAAATAGCTGCGGTCCCAGCACCGAGCCTTGCGGTACCCCACTAGTCACTGCCTGCCATTCTGAAAGGGACCCGTTAATCCCTACTCTTTGTTTCATGTCTGCCAACCAGTTTTCTATTCATGTCAGCTCTCTACCCCCAATACCATGTGCCCTAATTTTGCCCACTAGTCTCCTATGTGGGACCTTTTCAACTGCTTTCTGAAAGTCCAGGTACACTACATCCACTGGCTCTCCCTTGTCCATTTTCCTAGTTACATCCTCAAAACATTCGAGAAGGTTTTTTTTTATTTGGTTTTTTTATTAGAAGTAATGTACATTATAGTAGTACAAGCCAAAAATAACATAATACATTTCATGTACCACTTCTTGTTTTAAACTTTAATAATAGGAAAGTAACAGAAAAAAGAAGAAAAATAGAGAAAGTTAGATAAGATAGTAAGTGTGTGAAAAAGTGAAAAGGAAGAGCCCGTAGAGATGTAGAATGCGAGAAAGAATAAAAAATAAAATAAAAAAAGGGAAAGAAAAAAATAGAAAAATGAAAATATAAGAAAATAAGATAAGATAAAAGGGATGTACCTACTTCATATCTTTACACACCCCTCACCAGGTCCTGAAACTGTTTATTTTCAAAGTTATGTTGCACCCTATGCTTGTAATAAGTCCATAAATGGAGATCAAATCTTTTGGAACTGGTCTGATTTGCCTCCTAGGAGGAATCTCATATCTTCGAGGTGTAACATTTCGGACATACTTGAAATTCACATTTTTACCGTTGGTGTGGGAGCGTTTTTCCAGAATCTAAGTATGAGTTTTTTTGACATTGTTAAGCCATAATTAAGGAACCTATTTTGGAAGAAAGTCAGCTCAAAGCCGACTTTCATTGTTCCAAAAATAATCAATTCTGTGTTCGGTTTCAATTATATTTTAAATAAAATCTGTAAAAAATTTAAACATTTAATTCCAAAATTTTTGGATTCTTATGCAAAAAACAAAGGAATGTGCTTCTTGAGATAGACATTTATCACAAATGGGGGAAACATTTGGAAAGATTTTACTTATTTTAGTTTTCGAATAATATAATCTGTGTAGGATTTTAAATTGGATTAGAATATGTCTTACATTGATCGAGCATTTATTCACATATAGCAAGTGTTTATCCCAACTCTCGAGATTTTTATAGCTAGTTCTTATTCCCAATCTCTTCCAATTCTATCAGATGATGGTATTTCTATATTTAGGATGAGATTTAGGATTCATTGCTTCGTCTAATAGGTTGGGAGTCAGATTTTGGTATTCTTGTGTATATTTTTTTAAATAATCACGGATTTGAAAATATTTAAAAGTATTGATTACTTCTCAGATTGTATTTAAGTTGTAGTTGTTGGAATGACATGTCTCCAAACGTTTTAATTCCTATTCTTTCCCAATGTGTAAATGATTTATCAATAGTGGATTGTTTAAATAACGGATTATTAACTATGGGAGAGAGAAGCGATAGATTTCTTAATTTAAGGGTTAATTTTATTTGTTTCCAAATTCTAATAGTACTATGACTAATTGGATTTTTACTGTATATTATATTATTCAGTTTTATTGGTGAGAGAAGGATTGCTCCTATATTAAAAGGGGAACAATCCTCTCTCTCCATTATTGGGCAGAATTGTCCAACAGGTGAATTACATTTTTGACATTTGATGCCCAATAATAATACTAAAAATTAGGGAGTGTTAATCCACCAATTTAGGTTTGCACAAATGTCTTATTTGAATTCTATAGGATTTGTAGTCCTGTATAACATTTGTGATATCAGAATCCAGTTTTTTTTTTTAACTTTTTAGGTAAGTATATTGGTATTGATTGGAATATATATAAAATTTGTGGTAGGAAGATCATTTTTATAGCATTTATTGGGCCTATTAAAGACATTGGAATAGTTTTCCAAAATCTAATCAGGGCGTTTAATTTAGTAAGAAGGGGCATATAATTTGCATTAAATAAAGATTTATATTTTCTGGTGATTTCGATTCCCAAGTATTTAAATTTTTCTGCAGCAATTTTAAAAGGGAATTTTAACAGGTGTGTCGAGTCTTGAGGTTTTATCGTCATAATTTCACTTTTATTACAATTTATTCTGTATCGTGAAAATGATCCAAATTCCTCTATTAGATTTAATATATTTGGTATACTGATTTGCGATTTTATAATATACAGTAGTACATCATCTGCGTATAATGATATTTTATTATTTGAGTATTTTGTATTATAACCATGGATATTCGTATGTGTTCTAATGCTTTCAGCTAGGGGTTCTATTACAAGAGCAAATAGCAGAGGTGATAGTGAGCATCCCTGTCTATTGCTCCTGGATAATTGAAATTTCGGAGACAACATGTTATTAGTCAATATTCTAACAGTCGGCCTGTCATATAATAGTTTTACCCATGAGATAAAATTCTCTCCCATTTGAAATTTTTGCAATACTTTAACGAGGTAATCCCAACCCACTTGATCGAATGCATTTTCTGTGTCCAATGAAATAATTGATAAGTCTTGTTCTTCAGTTTTATATGAATGCATTATATTATTATTATTGCATAAGTATCTCTTGGGTATAAACCCCGTTTGATCCGCATTTATTAATTTACTAACATATTTACTTAATCTTCTTGCTAATGTTTTTGCTAATATATTTTTTGATCTGCATTTAACAGTGCGATGGCACT
This sequence comes from Okamejei kenojei, assembly GCA_035221665.1. Taxonomy (NCBI): domain Eukaryota; kingdom Metazoa; phylum Chordata; class Chondrichthyes; order Rajiformes; family Rajidae; genus Okamejei; species Okamejei kenojei. The sequence continues at coordinate 190,273 of JAVHYY010000473.1, read as the reverse complement.
GTATGAGCCAGGGTCTTCTAAATCTTTATCTTTTTTTTTTAGGTATAAGTGTAATAGTTGATTCCGCTAATGTTTCTGGTAATGTTTGTTCTTTGAAAGCATATGTATACATTTTATGTAAACGTGGTGAAATTATCTCATAAAATCTTTTATCTTTTATAAAATTCATTACTAAATCTTGGTGTTTTGCCATTCTTCAGTGAGTTTATTGTTTCTTCTATTTCCTTATTTGAGACCTGCGCTCCTAATTCCTCTTGTTTGAGCAGATTACGTTTTGGGAGATTACAATTATCCAAAAACTTTATAACTTTAGTACTATCTGATGACGTTTTAGATGTATATATATTTTGATAAAATTGAGCAAATATTTTATTGATATCATTAGGTAATGTTAACAATTCACCTTTATCTGATTTAATCTTTAAAATCGTATGATATTTTTCCCGTTTTTTAGTTGACGTGCCTAAAACTTATGAGGTTTATTCCTGAATTCCAAATTTTCCCGTTTTGTAATTTGAAATATTCTTATAACTTTTGCAGATAATATTCTGTTTAATTTAAATTTCAATATTGTTATTTTATTATGTTTATCTATAGTTGGCTCTTCAGCATTATCTAGGTCCAGTTGTCTAATTCGTTCTTCTAACTGCATTTGTTCATTCTTATTATTTTTATTTTGAAAAGCTTGATATGAAATTATAGATCCTCTGATACATGCTTTAAAAGATTCCCATAGTAAAGCGGGTGAAATATCTGGGGTGTCGTTGGTCTCAAAAAAAAGTTCCATCTGTTGTTTTAGATATATCGCACCTTGTGGATCATTTAGGATTTGAGGATTAAACCTACAAAACAATTTTTTATTGGGCATTCCTTCTAGTTAAAAAAAAAGTTAACAGGGATTGATCAGAGATGATGCTGTTATAATATTTTGGGTTCATTTTGTAAGGAATTAATTTTGTGTCCACTAAAAAGTAGTCGATACGTGAATAAGTTTTGTGTACCGTTGAGTAAAACGAGAATTCCCTTTCAACTGGGTTAGCGATCCTCCAAACATCTGTTATATTTGTGTTTTTTATGTATGTATTTAGGAGTTCACTAGTTTTAGATTTTATGTTACGCCTCTTTTGTTGTGCAGATTTGTCCAGGTAAGGATCTAAAACGCAAATGAAGTCTCTCCCATTTATCACATTTTGATAATTAAACTCTGAAATTATATTCAGGATTTTATTTAAAAATTGGAGATTATCAAAATTAGGCACATAAATATTTACCATGGTGATTGGGGTAGAGTGGATCTCTCCGGTAACTATGAGAGATCTCCCCTCTTTATCTGTTATGATATTCTTTGATTTAAATGGTATACGTTTACGAATAATAATTGCCGTACCTGTAGATTTAGAGATATATGAAGACTGATATGTTTGACCTATCCAATTTGCCTTCAATCTAGTCTGAGCTTGCAGTTTCAGGTGTGTTTCTTGTAAGAAAATTATGTCTGAATTAAGTGATTTCAATTGTGCGAAAATCTTACCCCTTTTAATTGGTTTGTTAGCACCCCTTATGTTCCAACTGCAAAATGTGATTCCTCCAAATTTCTTTTGTTTATCGTCTTGCATTTTAAATTACTTTGATACCGTTAAGTCATATGGTGCAACAAAATACCTCAGGACTCTGGATGATTGGGGAGCATTCGCGGCTATTAGGTTCTGTTGATACATCCCTTTTAAAATTGTTCTTAAGCAAAAAAGACAAAAACGTGTGAAATAATGTGACTTTTTAAAAAAGTGGTATTACAGTGTCTGAAAATAACGACACTAACAAAATGGCCACCTAATGGTGGTAGTTACAAATGTATTGACTGCCGTTGTTGTTAATATACATTTGGCTCCGCTCCCTTGAGAAACCTTGCAAAAGGGAGGAGGGGCCAATTCAAAACCAAATTATATATACCAAAATTACTATATATATATAATTGTCTTATCTGATTAAGTCTTCAGATTATCTACCATTTACTTATGTTTTTACGTTTGCTTCTCATTCGAGAAGGTTGGTCGAGCATGAGTTCCCCTTCATAAATCCATGCTGACTCGGACTGATCCTGTTCCTGCTATCCAAATGTGCCGCTATTTCATCTTCTATAATTGACTCCAGCATCTTCCCTACCATCAATATCAGGCTAACTGGTCTATAATTCCCTGTCTTCTCTCTCCTGCCTTTCTTAAAAAGTGGGATAATATTAGCCACCATCCAATCCACAGGAACTGATCCGAGTCTATAGAACATTGGAAAATTATCACCAATTTGTCCACGATTTCTAGAGCCACTTCCTTAAGTACCCTGGGATGCAGACCATCAGGCCCTGGGGATTCATCAGCCTTCAGTCTCATCAACACCCAACACCATTTCCTGCCTAATGTGGATTTCCTTTAATTCCTCCGTCACCCTAGATCCTCTGGCCACTAGTACAGCAGGACTTTGACTGGAGATGCAGATAGATCTAGTCCATCCGTGTCCCCTCCAGTTACTTTCCAGCTGCTGTGTCAGGCTGAACAGCCTGCTGCTCCCAGGCTGGTCCTTGAAGCCCATCTCACCTAGAGGCACGACATTAGCCACCCTCCAATCATCCAGCTCCTCAGCCGTGCCTCTGTCAGGGCTCAGCATCACTGCCAATGGGACGTGTGTGGATGAGGGATGCGCTTGGCAATGATTGGACGGGGAAGAGTTGAATGGAGTGAGAAGTGTTGCCAGCGGATGAGGTAGGAGGGCCGTGATATAGAGGTAGCATTGTTGGTCGCAGCAATCTTCCTATGTGTTATAAGACTGAGGCCCCAGGAGTTGTGTTACAACCGGCAGTCATAGGCAAGGCAACGATTCAGCCACAGGAGGGATCTGGTCTTGTTCACAAGAGAACTGTCTGAGCATCTGTTTACACACCAGCCTTGTCACCCCTGCTCATCGTGGTCTCCTTCTGCCCCCTTGTCCAACAGCCTTTCTTCCGGTTGCTGAACCTGCGGAAACTGGGGCTGAGCGACAATGAGATTCAGCGACTGCCACCAGAGGTGGCCAACTTCATGCAGCTGGTGGAGCTCGACATCTCCCGCAACGGTGAGTGTGAGGCTGGTCCAGCCCTGTCTGCGAATCTGGACCGGTCCAGCCGAGTCTGGGAGTCTGGTCCAGTCCAAGGTTAGGAATCAGGTCTAGCTGGGCAGGGACTCCGGTTTGGGGCTGTTACTCCACTCCATGTAAACGACAGGGGTGACCTCGTTGCTTGCTGGGTGAAGGGGGCAGTGTAAACGTTGGAGACATTGGGGGGTGGGGTAGTTCATGGATGATTGATCTCTCCCTCCTAATCCCATTCTCCTGCCTTCTCCCCATAACCATTGACACCCGTACTAATCAAAAATCTATCTATCTTGCTTTGAAAAGGCCCCACACAAGAGATTAGTGTGCAAATTTAGAGCACATAGTATTGGGGTTAGGGTATTGACATGGATAGAGAACTGGTTAGCAGACAGTAAGCAAAGAGTAGGAATTGACGGGTCCTTTTCAGAATGGTAGGCAGTGACTAGTGGGGTGCCACAAGACTCGGTGCTGGGACCCCAGTTATTTACAAGCTATATTAACGATTTAGATTAGGAAATTAAATGTGACATCTCCATGTTTGCGGATGGCACCAGCTGGGTGGCAGTGTGAGCTGCGATGAGGATGCTATTAGGCTGCAGGGTGACTTGGATAGGTTGGGTGAGTGGGCAGATGCAGTATAATGTGGATAAATGTAAGGTTATCCACTTGGGTGGCAAGAACAGGAAGGCAGATTATTATCTGAATGGTGTCAGATTAGGAAAAGGGGAGATGCAACGAGACCTGGGTGTGCTTGTACATCAATCATTGAAAGTAAGCATGTAGGTACAGCAGGCAGTGAAGAAAGTTAATGGCATGTTGGCCTTCATTGCGAGAGGATATGAGTTTAGGAACAAGGCGGTCCTACTGCAGTTGTACAGGGTCCTGGTGAGACCGCACCTGGAGTATTGTGTGCAATTTTGGTCTCCTAATTTGAGGAAAGACATCCTTGTGATTGAGGCAGTGCAGCGTAGGTTCACCGGGTTAGTTCCCGGGATGGCGGGACTGACATATGATGAAAGAATGGGTCGTCTGGGCTTGTATTCACTTGAGTTTAGAAGGATGAGAGGGGATCTTATAGAAACATATAAAATTCTTAAATGATTGGACAGGCTAAATGCAGGAAAAATGTTCCCAATGTTCGCGGAGTGTAGAACCAGGGTCACAGTTTAAGAATAAGGGGTAGGCCATTTAGGACTGAAATTAGGAAAAACTTTTGCACCCAGAGAGTTGTGAATCTGTGGAATTCTCTGCCACAGAAGGCAGTGGAGACTAATTCACTGGATGTTTTCAAGAGAGAGGGAAATGGTGGAACGGGTACTGATTTTAGATGATCAGCCGAAAGGGCCGAATGCCCTACTCGAGCACCAATTATTTCTATGTGTCCTGTGTTCTATGTTTTCTATCTCTACCGTAAAAATATCCATTGGCCTCCACAGCCTTCTGCGGCAAAGAGTTCTTCAGATTCATTACCCTCTGAATAAAGAAATTCCTACTCATCTATTTCCAAAAAAAAGGTCCATTAATTCTGCTTTGTCCTCTGCTCCTTGACTCTCTCACTAGTTGGAACATCCTTTCCACACCCACTCTATCCAAGTCTTTCATTATTCGGTGAGGTTTAATGAGATTCCCCCCCCCCCCCCCCCCCCCCCCCCCCCCCCCTCATTCTGCTAAACTCCAGCGAGTACAGGTCCAGTGTTGTCAAGCGCTCATCATATGTTAACCCACTAATTCCTGGGAATTCACACAATATTCCAAGTGCGTCCTGACCAGCGGCTTAAGGACAATCCCAAGAGATTTTATAAAATACCTAATGGGGAAAAGATTAACCAGAGAGAGAGTGGGACCCCACAAGAATCAAAGCAGTCAACTCTGTGGAGCCACAGGAGATGGGCAAGGTCCTCGATAAGTATTTATCTGTATTTATTGTGGAGAAAGGCAAGAAGATGGAGGAACGGGCCAGTCAATGGAAGTATCTTGAGAGCAGTCAGTGTTACGGTCAAAGAGGTGCAGAAGGTAGACAAATCTCCAGGGCCTGATCAGATATCTGAGGGCATTGTGGGAAACGAGAGGAAATTGTGGGAGCCCTGATGGTCATTTACGAGTCGTCTTTAAGTACAGGAGAGTTGCCGGAAGACTGGAGGGTGGCAAATGTTGTGCCTCTATTCAAGAAGGGCTGCAGGGAAAATGTTGGGAACTATAGGCCAGTGAGCTTAACATCTGTAGTTGGAACATCTGTTGCTAGAGAATATTCTGGGGGATAGGATATACAGGCATTTGGATGGACAAGGGATGATTAGGGAAAGTCGGCATTGTTTTGTGCGTGGGAGGTCGTGTCTCACAAATCTGATTGTTTTTTGAAGACGTTATCAAAAGGTCGATGAGGGCAGAGCTGTTGATATATAATGGACTTCAGCAAAGCATTCGACAAAGTTCCGCATGGTAGGCTGCTCTCAAGTCAAGTCACGTTTATTTGTCACATACGCATACAAGATGTGCAGTGAAATGAAAAGTGGCAATGCCCGCTGATTGTGCAAAAAAAAACCCCTACAAAACAGAATAGAACAGAATCAGTAATTAGATATTTGTGAGAAAAACACAGCAATTTAAAAAAGACACAACACAACAGTAAATTAGCACAGTAAGTTAGTCCGTGGTGAGATAAGAGTTTACAGTCTTAGTGTCCTCTGGGAAAAACCCTTCCTCATCCTCTCTGTTTTCACAGCATGACAGCGGAGGTGTTTGCCTGACCGTAGCAGCTGGAACAGTCTGTTGCTGGGGTGGAAGGGGTCCCCCATAATGTTGCTGGCGCTCGAAGGTTAGATCGCATGGGATCCAAGGAGAGATAGCTGAATGGATAGAAAATTGGCTTCATGGAAGGAAGCAGAGGTTGATGGTGGAAGGTTGCTTCTCGGACTGGAGGCCTGTGACTAGTGATGTGCCTGAGGTTTTGGTCCTGGGCCCTTTACTGTTTGTTATTTATGGTGCCCTCCATAATGTTTGGGACAAATGTATATATATTTTTTAATTAAACTTTATTTCAGACTCGAGGTCCAGACAAGAGACAACATTACATAAAATACATTGCATATAAAAACACCATAAAATACATATAAACGCTTAGTAAATTACTTATAAGAGCATCATATATATATATATGATCAAAAATGTATATATATGATTTAAAATCCAGAATAAAAAGAAAGATCAGTCCTACAACGAGGCAACTATACCAATGTCTCCACAACTGGGATTGGTAACGTGTAGTGTTAAACCTTATTTTTGACCATGATTATTACATTTTCAGAGTCATTAATCCTGCAAAAAAATTATACATATGATTTCTTAGTACTAACTCCTGCAGCCACAAACATTTCACTAGCACTATACCATCTAGGTTTCCTTAGCAGTATTTTTTTGTAATATATATTTTTTATAGTATATAGACAGTGATTTAGCAAACATATGTTATGATAGCAATATTTCATGTACAACGGTCATACATGATTAATATTGTCAAGTAAATCATTTTGACTAATTTTTTTTTTTAAAGAAAGGAAAACAGAAAGAAAAATAAAAAATCAACATCAAAAAAGAAAATCATAAAGATTGGAATAATTTACTATTAATACATCATAGGAGATAAGATCAAGGAATATAAAATATAACTTTTCGTCTAATCCTGAGTCCAAGTTTCAGTTAGGGTTCCCTGCCGAACCATTCTACCCTTTTAAGTAATCAATGAAAGAAGACCATATTCTAACGAAAACTTCCTGTTGTAGCAGTATTCTCATGGCATCATTATAAGCCACCTTTAGTCTCTGCAAACATGTCTTTCCATAGTTCGACCACAGGTGTGCAGTATAGAGTGGTGTGCAATATGCTCTAAACAGTAACATCTTCACCACATCTGTACACGCACCAAGCTTACACAAGAGAATATTTGCCTGAACATACAGCATACGTCGTTGCCTATAAATAACCTCATCTGCCATTTGTTCTGTAATAAAATGTCCAAGATATTTTACCTTATTACAGAAACTAAGATTATTGTCAGACAGTTTAAAATCAGGAAATCTTAGACATTTATCCTCTTTGGTTCTACAGATCATAACAGCACTCTTACTAGCATTATATTTGATATCATGTGCCACACCATACACAGAACATATAGTAAGGAGCTGCTGGAGACCAGCGCTGGATGGACTAAAGACCAAAGACCTATCATTTGTTTATTTGCCTCTGTACTCCACAATTTGAAATTTGTAATAGTAAAATCACATGTGGTTAAAGTGCACATTGTCAGATTTTATTAAGGGCCATTTTTATACATTTTGGTTTCACCATGTAGAAATTACAGCAGTGTTTATACATAGTCCCACCCCCCCCCCCCCCATTTCAGGGCACCATATTGTTTGGGACACATGGCTTCACAGGCTTTTGTAATTGCTCAGGTATGTTTGAATGCCTCCTTAATGCAGGTGTAAGAGAGCCCTCAGCACCTAGTCTTTCCTCCAGTCTTTCCATCACCTTTGGAAACTTTTATTGCTGTTTATCAACATGAGGACCAAAGTTGTGACAATGAAAGTCAAAAAAGCCTGCTCAAAGTGCGGGCTCGAAGGGCCAAATGGTATCCTCCTGCACCTATTTTCTAAGCCATTATGTGACTGAGAAACAAGAATAAAACTGTTAGAGACATCAGCCAAATCTTAGGCTTACCAAAATCAACTGTTTGGAACATCATTAAGAAGAAAGAGAGCTCTGGTGAGCTTACTAATCGCAAAGGGACTGGCAGACCAAGGAAGACCTCCACGCCTCTATAATGAAGGAAAAAACCCCAACACCTGTCCGACAGATCAGGATGACCACTGTCCGCAGAAGACTTCATGAACAGAAATACAGAGGTTGCACACAAACCACTCGTTGTCCGCGAAAATGGGATGGCCGTGTTACAGTTTGCCAAGAAGTACTTAAAAGAGCAACCACAGTTCTGGAAAAAGGTCTTGTGAACAGATGAGACTTATATCCGAGTGATGGCAATAATGGAGTAGAGAAGGTACTGCCCAAGATCCAAAGCATACCTCCTCATCTGTGAAACACGGTGGCGGGGGTGTTATGGCTTGGGCATGTATGGCTGCTGAAGGTACTGGCTCACTTATCTTCATTGATGATACAACTGCTGATGGTAGTAGCATAATGAATTCTGAAGTGTATAGACGCATCCTATCTGCTCAAGTTCAAACAAATGCCTCAAAACTCATTGTCCGGCGGTTCATTCTACAGTAAGACAATGATTCCAAACATACTACTAAAGCAACAAAGGAGTTTTGCAAAGCTAAAAAATGATCAATTCTTGAGTGGGCAAGTCAATCACTTGATCTGAACCCAATTGAACATGCCTTTCATATGCTGAAGAAAAACCTGAAGGGGACTATCCCCCAAAACAAGCATAAACTAAAGATGGCAGCAATACAGGCCTGGCAGAGCATCACCCGAGAAGACACCCAGCAACTGGTGATGTCCATGAATCGCAGACTTCAAGCAGTCACTGCATGCAAAGGAATGCAACAAAATACTAAACATGACTACTTTCATTTACATGACATTGCTGTTGTAATGTCTGCTGTATGGCCCTGTTTTGGCTAGCACAATGTAAAGACATCCGACACCGACGACATCTTGTAACCATATAACCATATAACAATTACAGCACGGAAACAGGCCCTCTCGGCCCTTCCAGTCCATGCCGACCATTTGTTTTCCCCTAGTCCCATCTACCTGCACTCAGACCATACCCCTCCATTCCCTTCACGTCCATATACCTATCCACTATACTTTTAATTGTAAGAAGTTCTTTATTTCCCACTGCAAAACAGAAGCTTCTAGAAGGTCCCTTCGCATTACTCACGAGGCACTGGCAGACTCACCAGCCTCTACTGGCCTCGAGAGGGCACTGACATTTACATTACATCTCCCCCTTCAACTTTCGGGTCACAAATTAATGTACAATACAAACTATTTTCAATGCTAATGTTGATGACGAATATAAATCTTACATACGTTGCAACTCCCTCTTCCACTTTGGGGCTTCATATACGTGTACGTCCAAGGCATATAAATTACAATAAGATTTGGCTTCATTTAATTCAGCAGATCATTTGTACCGTTCCCATATATTTTCCCTCAGACTCTTTTGCATTCTAGTTAAAATCTGCTTATGAAATTTAATACCCACATAAAGTTTTACATTAGATTCAATTAAGAGTGCTGCTGATAGTACTGGATCACTTTGTTTTACATATTTTCCAGTAGGTATTTACATCTTTTATATCATGGTATAAAAAATATTCAATTATTGCTCTGATCTGCTTGTTTCCTTTTAACTCGTCACTGGTCACAGTCAATGGTAAATAAGTGTTAAGGTTCTACTAACATGAAGTTGAATATTCGGTAAATTACCTTTTTCCAATTTAACCTAAAAACTAGAAACTTATCAATCCGCGTTTTTTTTTACATTGCTTTCCTTCACTCGTGACACGTTGCCACTCGGTTGGTTTGGCGCAAAACCACACCTTTTGTTGTCTCTCCAAGCACGTCTAGGAGACGGGCGCCTGCCTCTCGGCGCCTCGTGTCGTCTGGGGGCCTGGCCCAGTCTGGGAGAAGCTTTCTTGCGTCTGGGAGACTGGCTCCTCCGTTTAGGTTTCTCGCCCCATCTAGGAGGCTTGCTCCAGCATCTGGGAGTCTGGGCCACCGGTGGCCTATTCCCGGCAACAAGGGCCTGTCGTGGGCTACAGCGTCTATCCTGGGCCGCAGGGTTCTATCCTGGGCTCAATCCTGGGCCGCAGGGCTCTGTCCTGGGCTCAATCCTGGGCCATAGGGCTCTATCCTGGGCCGCAGGACTATCCTGGGCTACAGGGCTCTATCCTGGGCTCAATCCTGGGCCATAGGGCTCTATCCTGGGCCGCAGGACTATCCTGGGCTACAGGGCTCTATCCTGGGCTCAATCCTGGGCCGCAGGGCTCTATCCTGGGCCGCAGGACTATCCTGGGCTACAGGGCTCTATCCTGGGCTCAATCCTGGGCCGCAGGACACTATCCTGGGCCGCAGGGCTCAATCCTGGGCTCTATCCTGGGCCGCAGGACTATCCTGGGCCGCAGGGCTCTGTCCTGGGCTGACTCTCCGCCTCGTCTCGGAGACTTGCTCCATTGGGAGGCGGACTCCCCCTTCAAAAAAAGTTCAATTTCTGTTGCTGTGACTTCTCCATGTCACGAGCCTTACGGGCATGTACTTCATCCAACTTACCTTTCAAAGCTTCGATGTTTTTTCTCTTTTGTTTCCTGCATAATAACTCAGCTCCTGCAGAAACTTCGGTAAATCATCTGTACTTCTTGGGTTCTTAACTTTTACCTCTTTAAATGTGTCACTTTGCGTCTTTAAACTGCTGCTCAGGTCGTGCTGCGTGTTCGGCAGGGCTCCTTGAAGTTCTTGAACATGGCAGCGGCCGTTATCCCCATGCGCGCAGCGCGGTCGGAAGGTGGCCGTAGCGGCCATTACTCCATCTGAGAGAGGCCGTCTATGGAGACCTGCGATTCTTCCAGCGATCACGGGACTCGGGGAATCGTGATGCCTTTTCCTCGCTGGTGATCCTGATCCCCAACTTGCGATCTGGTCATCACGGGGGCGACCTACCCTTCGCAGAAGCCCCGATCGGCCGGCCCTCCGAACAGGGACTTTTAGACCTGCTGGGTGAGTGTGAGGAGCTCTGGGACGTGGTGGGGGCTGGTGAGGCTGAACGGTTCTTGGCCCTCCGCTGTTTCGAGGCGAGGCGAGGCTGCTCGCTTACTCTTCGGGCGGCCAGACCTGTGTTTCTTCTTGCTCTTTGACTTGGACTATGACCTGCTTTTTTTTCTTTCCTGTCATTTGATGGAGCATTGGGACTGGTGGACCGTCCTCGGCTGCGAGCTTTCTTTTTTTTCTTGTTTTTCGGCCCGCAGTCGCTCATTCTTCTCCTTGCATGGAGAGTGGTCTCAGAGACTTGAGCCCCGCCATTTTTACTTCAGACACCATGTAATGTCTGCTGTATGGACCTGTTGTAACTAGCACAATGAATAGACGTCCGACACCGACGACATCTTGTAAGAAGTTCTTTATTTCCCACTCCAAAACAGAAGCTTCTAGAAGGTCCTGAGGCACTGGTAAACTCGATTATGTATAAACACAGCTGTAATTTCTACATGGTGAACCAAAAAGTATAAAAATGGCCTTTATTAAAATCTGACAATGTGCACTTTAACCACAATTGGGGAACACAGGCAAATAAATAAATGATGGGTCTTTGCCCCAAATGTTATGGAGGGCACTGTACATCAAAGAAAAACAGGGCAAGATTAGCAAGTTTGCTGATGATACTAAAGTGGGTGGTTTTGCATATATTGAAGATGGTTGTAGAAACATTTAAACATAGAAAAACAGTTGCTGGAGTAGGCCCTTCTGCACCTCCATTCATTATGATCATGGTTCATCTAAAAATCAGTACATAGAAACATAGAAATTAGGTGCAGGAGCAGGCCATTCGGCCCTTCGAGCCTGCACCGCCATTCAATATGATCATGGCTGATCATCCAACTCAGTATCCTGTACCTGCCTTCTCTCCATACCCCCTGATCTCTTCAGCCACAGGGCCACATCCAACTCCCTCTTAAATATGGCCAACAAACTGGCCTCAACTACCTTCTGTGGCAGAGAATTCCACAAATTCACCACTCTCTGTGTGAAAAATGATTTTCTCATCTCGGTCCTAAAAGACTTCCCCCTTATCCTTAAACTGTGACCCCTTGTCCTGGACTTCCCCAACATCGGGAACAATCTTCCTGCATCTAGCCTGTCCAACCCCTTAAGAATTTTGTAAGTCTCTATGAGATCACCCCTCAATCTTCTAAATTCCAGCGAGTACAAGCCGAGTCTATCCAGTCTTTCTTCATATGGATGTCGTGCCATCCCAGGAATCAGTCTGGTGAACCTTCTCTGTAATCCCTCTATGGCAAGAATGTCTTTCCTCAGATTAGGAGACCAAAACTGTACGCAATACTCCAGGTGTGGCCTCATCAAGACCCTGTACAACTGCAGTAGAACCTCCCTGCTCTTGTACTCAAATCCTTTTGCTATGATTTTTTTTTTCCTGTTTTTGCCACCAAAGTGGATAACCTCACATTTATCCACATTATACTGCATCTGTCATGCATTTGCCCACTCACCCAGTCTGTCCAAGTCATCCTGCAGCCTCCTAGCATCCTCCTCACAGCTAACACTGCCCCCCGCTTCGTGTCATTCGCAAACTTCGAGATGTTACATTTAATTCCTTCGTCCAAATCATTAATGTATATTGTAAATAGCTGAGGTCCCAGCACTGAGCCTTGCGGCACCCCACTAGTCACTGTCTGCCATCCTGAAAAGGACCCGTTCACTCCTACTCTTTGCTTCCTGTCTGCCAGCCAGTTCTCTATCCACATCAATACTGAACCACCAATACCGTGTGCTTTAAGTTTGTATACCAATCTCTTGTGTGGGACCTGGTCGAAAGCCTTCTGAAAGTCCAGATACAACACTCCAGAATCTAAAGAGTTTTGAAAAATTATCACTAAGGCATCTGCTATTGCTGGGGCTACTTCCTTAGGTACCCTGGGATGCAGCCTATCTGGCCCTGGGGATTTATCGGCCTTTAATCCATTCAATTTACCCAACACCACTTTCCGGCTAACCTGGATTTCACTCATTTCCTCCATCTCATTTGACCCACGATCCCCTGCTATTTCCAGCAAATTATTTATGTCTTCCTTAGTGAAGACAGAACCAAAGTAGTTATTCAATTGGTCTGCCATGTCCTTGTTCCCCATGATCAATTCACCCGTTTCTGACTGCAAGGGATCTACATTTGTTTTAACTAATCTTTTGCGCTTCACATATCAATAAAAACTTTTGCAGTACCCCGTCCCTACCTTTTCCCCATATCCCTTGATTCCGTTAGCCCTAAGAACTCAATCTAACTCTCTTGAAAACATCCTGTGAATTAGCCTTAACTGTCTTCTGTGGCAGATAATTCCACAGATTCACAACTCTCTGGGTGAAGAAGTTTTTCCTCATCTTAGTCGTAAATGTCCTACCGCTTATTCTTAAACTGTGACCCTGGTTCTGGACTCCTCCAACATCGGGAACATTTTTCCTGCATCTCGCCTGTCCAATCCTTTCAGAATTTTATATGTTTCTATAAGAAACTCATCCAGTGAATACAAGCCCAGTCGACCCATTTTTTCATCATATGGCAGTCCCACCATCCCAGGAATTAGCCTGGTGAACCTACGCTGCACTCCCTCAATAGCAATAATGTCCTTCCTCAAATTAGGAGCCCAATATTGCACACAATACTCCAGGTGTGGTCTCACCAAGGCCATGTACAACTGCACTAGAACCTCCTTGCTCCTAAACTCAAATCATCTCGCAATGAAGGCCAACATGCCATTAGCTTTCTTCACTGCCTGCTGTTCAAGTTCAAGTAAGTTTATTGTTCAAAGGTTGAACAAGTTAGGTCTTTATTCTTTGGAGCGCAGAAGGTTAAGGGGGGACTTGATTGAGGTCTTTAAAATGATGAAAGGGATTGACAGAGTTGATGTGGATAAGCTTTTCCCATTGAGGGTAGAGAAGATTCAAACAAGAGGGCATGACATGAGAATTAAGGGACAGAGGTTTCGGGGTAACGTGAGGGGAAACTTCTTTACTCAGAGGGTGGTGGCTGTGTGGAATGAGCTTCCAGCAGAAGTGGTGGAGGCAGGATCGATTTTAACATTTAAAAGTAAAGTGGATAGGTATATGGACGTGAAGGAAATGGAGGGGTATGGTCTGAGTGCAGGTAGATGGGACTAGGGGAAAACAAATGGTCGGCACGGACTGGAAGGGCCGAGAGGGCCTGTTTCCGTGCTGTAATTGTTATATGGTTATGTGTCCCTGATAGGACAATAAAATTCTTGCTTTGCATCAGCACACAGAACATAGAAGGCATTTACTACAAAACAGATCAGTGTGTCCATATACCATATATAAACATGAATAAATAAACTAATAAAGTGAAAATAACAGATAATGGGTTATTAGTTATCAGAGTTTTGTCTGAGCCAGGTTTAATAGCCTGATGGCTGTGGGGAAGTAGCTATTCCTGAACCTGGTCGTTGCAGTCTTCAGGCTCCTGTACCTTCTACCTGAAGGTAGCAGGGAGATGAGTGTGTGGCCAGGATGGTGTGGGTCTTTGATGATACTGCCAGCTTTTTTGAGGCAGCGACTGCGGTAAATCCCCTCGATGGAAGGAAGGTCAGAGCCGATGATGGACTGGGCAGTGCTTACTACTTTTTGTAGTCTTTTCCTCTCCAGGGCGTTCAAGTTGCCGAACCAAGCCACGATGCAACCGGTCAGCAAGCTCTGTACTCTGCACCTGTAGAAGTTAGAGAGAGTCCTCCTTGACAAACCAACTCTCCGTAATCTTCTCAGGAGTAGAGGCGCTGGTGAGCTTTCTTGATAATTGCATCAGTGTTCTCGGACCAGGAAAGATCTTCAGAGATGTGCACGCCCAGGAATTTGAAGTTCTTGACCCTTTCAACCAAATGATATAAATGGGACTATGGGTCCCCATCCTACTCCTTCCAAAGTCCACAATCAGTTCCTTGGTTTTGCTGGTGTTGAGGGCCAGGTTATTATGCTGGCACCATATGGACAGTTGCTCGATCTCTCTTCTGTACTCCGACTCATCCTCATCAGAGATATGTCCCACAACAGTGGTGGCGTCAGCGAACTTGATGATGGAGTTCGCACTGTGACCGGCTACGCAGTCATGAGTATAGAGTGAGTACAGCAGGGGGCTGACCACGCAGCCTTGAGGTGCTCCCGTGCCGATTGTTATCGAGTCTGACACATTTCCACCAATACGTACAGAATGTGGTCTGTGAATGAGGTATACCATCAGGTCCAGGCGCTTTTCGAGGGTTCACCCCTCTGAAGGATTTCCTGACGTCGGCCTCCGTGACTGAGACTGAAATACCAACGCAGCGAATGGGGGCTCGGGAAGGCACATCGGTGTCCTACCTATAAAAACGTGTGTAAAATGCATTGAGCTCATCAGGGAGTGATGTTTCGCCGACATTCGAGCTGCCTCCTGATTTTGCCTTGTAGGAGGTGATTGTATTCAGGCCCCGCCACAGCTGCCGAGCATCTGTCTCATCCTCCAGCTTGGAGCAGAAGTCCCTTATGGCCTTTTTGACGGCCTTGCATGCTTACTTTCAGTGACTGGTGTACAAGCACAACCAGGTCTCGTTGCATGCCCCCCCCCCCCCCCCCCCCCCCTCTTTTCCAAATCTGATACCATTCAGATAATAATCTGCCTTCCTGTTCTTGCCACCAAAGTGGATAACCTCACATTTATCCACATTATACTGCATCTGCCAACTCACCCAACCTACCCAGGTCACCATGCAGCCTCACACTGCCACCCAGTTTTGTGTCATCTGCAAACTTGGAGATGTCACATTTAATTTCATTGTCCTATCAGGGACACATGACAACAAACTCATTTGAACTTGAACTTAATTCCCTCGTCTAAATTGTGAAAGATTACAGCAGGATCTTGATCGATTGGCCAGGTGGTTTGAGGAATGGTTGATGGTATTTAATATAAGGAAATGTGAGGTGTTGAATTTTGGGAAGTCTTACATGAGCAGGACCTACACAGTGAATGGTAAGCCTCTGGGTAGTGTTGTAGAGCAGAGGGATCGAGTAGTGCAGGTGCATGGTTCCTCGAAGGTCGAGTCGCAGGTAGATAGCGTGGTCAAAAAGGCTTTTGGCACTTTGGCCACTAGTCGTAGTATTGAGGTTGGGAGGTTATATTGCAGTTGTACAAGACGTTGGTGAGTCCGCATTTAGAGTATTGTGTTCAGTTCTGGGACAGTTAAAGGACAGATGTTGTCAAGCTGGAAAGGTGTACAGAGAAGATTTATGAGGATGTTGCCAGGACTGGAGGGTCTGAGCTTGGGCAAGTTGCGCCAAAGGGCCTGATTCCAAACTGTATCACTCTATGACTCTATAGAGCCTCAGCTTTAGTCATAGGTGGTAGACTTGGGTGGTAACACACACTCAACCCTTCAAGCCTGTCCTGCCACATGGCAATTGGCCCTTAGGTCCCCCATGTCTCTGCCTAAAGCTAATCTCCTCTGCATGCACGCTTAGTATCGTTTTTTGTTTTGAGATACAGCGTGGAAACAGGCCCACCGAGCCCATACTGACCAGCGAGCCCCGCACATGAACACTATCCGACACACAATACGGACAAGTTACATTCACACCAAGCCAATCAACCTACAAACTTGTACGTCTTTGGAGTGTGGGAGGAAACAGACGATCTCGGAGAAAACCCACAGTCACGTACAAACATTGTGCAGACAGCACCCGTAGTAGTCGAGATCGAACCCGGGCCTATGGCGCTGTAAGGCAGCAACTACAGCTGCGCCACCATGATCCATATCCCTCTATTCCTTGCATATCCATGCGCCTATCTAAACGGCATTATCATATTTGCCTCCACCATCGACCCTGGCAGCGCGTTTCACGTCCTCACCGCTCTCTTGCCCCACACATCTACGTTAATCAAAGTTTGCCTTCTGGTTTGTCCCCTGGGGGAAAAGGTTCTGACATTACCCTAACTATGCTTCTCATAATTTTATATACTTCAATCAGTTCTCCTCTCAGCCTTGAACAGAGAAAGCAATCCAGGTTTGCCAATCTCTCCTTATACCTAAAACTTTCTAATCTAGGCTGTAGAATGATGTAAACCTCGTCAACTCTCCTTCCCCCCGAAACCTTCACGGCCTTCCTGTAATGGGGCAGCTACAACTACACACAATATCATTGTATATTTTCATTGTTGACCTGCTCCAGGTCCCAGAGTCATGGATGTGTAGGAAGCAACTGCAGATGCTGGTTTAGTGTCCTCTCCGACCTCTTTGCCCATCGTCTAGAGACTATCTCCCACCTGCGCCAGTCTGGCACTCCTCCTTAAATGACCCCAATGATGCAGTGTCTGTGCAGACTCCAGGATACAGCTTTCCAGCCATTCACCACTCTGCCGGAAGATATTCTGGTATCCCTCAGTCTTAAATGACCAACGCTTCACCTTGTTCTCTTGTCTGTGGAACCAGGGTCAAGGGTTTGAGGTTAAAGCAGAGGGAGCGGGTCAGGGGTGACTGTACGGAATGAGGGTGAAGGGTCAGGGGTGACTGTGGAGAAAGGGTGAAGGGCCAGAGGTGACTGTGGAGGGAGGGTGAAGGGTCAGAGGTGACTGTCGAGGGAGGGTGAAGGGTCATGGGTCACTGTCCGGAGGGAGGGTGAAGGGTCAGAGGTGACTACAGAGGGAGGGTGAACGGTCAGAGGTGACTACGGAGGGAGGGTGAAGGGTCAGAGGTGACTGTCTAGAGAGAGGGTGAAGGGTCAGAGGTGACCTGTGGAGAGAGGGTGAAGGGTCAGAAGTGACTCTAGAGAAAGGGTGGTCAGAGGTGACTGGAGAGAGGGTGAAGGGTCAGAAGTGACTGTTTAGAGAGAGGGCGAAGGGTCAGAAGTGACTGTCTAGAGAGAGGGTGAAGGGTCAGAGGTGACTGGAGAGAGGGTGAAGGGTCAGAAGTGACTCTAGAGAGAGGGTGAAGGGTCAGTGACTGTCCGGAAGGAGGGTGAAGGGTCAAAGGTGACTGTCCGGAGGGAGGGTGAAGGATCAGAGGTGACTGTCTAGCGAGAGGGTGAAGGGTCAGAGGTGAATGTCCGGAGGGAGGATGAAGGGTCAGAGGTGACTGTCTAGAGAGAGGGTGAAGGGTCAGAGGTGACTGTACAGTGGGAGGGCGAAGGGTCAGAGGTGACTGTGTGGAGAGAGGGTGAAGGGTCAGTGGTGATTGTGGAGAGAGGGTGGTCAGAGGTGACTGGAGAGAGGATGAAAGGTCAGAAGCGACTGTCTAGAGAGAGGGTGAAGGGTCAGAGGTGACTGGAGAGAAGGTGAAGGGTCAGAAGTGACTCTAGAGAGGGGGTGAAAGGTCAATGACTGTCCGGAGGGAGGGTGAAGGGTCAGAGGTGACTGTCCGGAGGGAGGGTGAATGGTCAGAGGTGACTGCCTGGAGGGAGGGTGAAGGGTCAGAGGTGACTGTGTGGAGAGAGGGTGAAGGGTCAGAGGTGATTGTGGAGAGAGGGTGGTCAGAGGTGACTGGAGAGAGGGTGAAGGGTCAGAAGCGACTGTCTAGAGAGAGGGTGAAGGGTCAGAAGTGACTGTCTAGAGAGAGGGTGAAGGGTCAGAGGTGACTGTGGAGGGAGGGTGAAGGGTGAGTGGTTTCTAGAGCTCCCCTGCCTGCGCTGTACAAGGTGGGTATTGAGGATGTGTACTGAGCCGGTGTGGTGATGTTGGGAGTGTTGGTGGGCTGTACCACCCTGTAAGGGGACCAGACCTGTCTCTGCCATTCTGCCCCTCGGTCTGTGCTGGTAGATGGTTGTGTCTGACCCTGGTATCCAACAGTTAAGCAGTTTGGGGAGAGGTGCAGTAGGGAATGCTGGTGGGGTGGTGGTACCCATGTATGATGACCAGCCTCTCTGCCATTTTGCCCCTCTGTCTGTGCTGGATAACAACTCATGATCCCCAGCAGTGGTCTGGCCAGCCTCCTGCTTGACCAGCTTTTTCTCAACATGTTTTTGTTTCCGCAGATATTCCAGAAATCCCCGAGAGTATTAAATTCTGCAAGTCTCTGGAAATCGCTGACTTCAGTGGGAACCCTCTCTCCAGGTACAGTGAACTGTTTGCAAATGTCTGAAGAAGGGTCCCGACCTGGAACAGGCGACCATTCCTTCTCTCCAGAGATGCTGCCTGTCCCGCTGAGTTACTCCAGCATTTTTTGTCTATCTCTGGTTTAAACCAGCATCTACAGTTCCTTCCTAGACGTGCTTGCAAAGCAAACCACCCCAGGCTCACTGACCCACTGACATACCACCCACAACACCAGTACCACCCCCACCAACACACCACCACACTGACTCCCTCCCCCCCCATCCAGGCTGGAGGTCATTGACCCCTGACCCCCAGGGTGGACTATGACCCTTGACACCCACTTAACCAATCCCACCACCTCCCAGACTGGGCACTGACCTCCAGACTAGACACTGACCCCCCAGAATGGGCACTGACTTCCAGACTGGGCACTGACCCCCAGAATGGGCACTGACCCGCCCCAGACTGGGCACTGACCCCCAGACTGGGCACTGACCCCCAGACTGGAAACTGACACCCCTGACTGGGCACTGACCCCCAGACTGGGCACTGACCCCCCAGACTGGGCACTGACCCCCCCAGACTGGGCACTGACCCCCCCAGACTGGGCACTGACCCCCAGACTGGGCACTGACCCCCAGACTGGACACTGACCCCAGACTGGGCACTGACCCCCCCCCCCCATACTGGACACTGACCCCCAGACTGGGCACTGACCCCCCCAGACTGGGCACTGACCCCCCCCACGACTGGGCACTGATCCCCAGACTGGGGCACTGATCCCCAGACTGGGCACTGACCCCCCCAGACTGGACACTGACCCCCCCAGACTGGGCACTGATCCCCAGACTGGGCACTGACCCCCAGACTGGACACTGACCCCCCAGACTGGGCACTGACCCCCCCAGACTGGGCACTGACCCCCCCAGACTGGGCACTGATCCCCAGACTGGGCACTGACCCCCAGACTGGGCACTGACCCCCAGACTGGGCACTGACCCCCCAGACTGGGCACTGATCCCCAGACTGGGCACTGACCCCCAGACTGGGCACTGACCCCCCAGACTGGGCACTGACCCCCAGACTGGACACTGACCCCCCACCTGGGACTGGACACTGACCCCCCCCCCCCCCCAGACTGGGCACTGACCCCCCCCAGACTGGGCACTGACCCCCCCAGACTGGGCACTGACCCCCAGACTGGGCACTGATCCCCCAGACTGGACACTGATCCCCCCCAGACTGGGCACTGACATCGAGACTGGACACTGACCCCCCCAGACTGGGCACTAACCCCCCAGACTGGACACTGACCCTCCCAATAGGGACCCTCTCTTCAGCTACAGAGAACTGCTTGCCTGACGCACTGACACTTCATAACCTCCTCTTGCGTCTCATTGCAGTGGAGAAGGCAGTGAGGCCACTAGAAGGGGGAGATCAGGGAGACTTCCAGTGTTGCTGGTGATCACGGGTGTGGGATGTGCGTCCAGCTGCAGCTGTTGGCTGGAGTTACAGCTGGATGTATTCAGGATCACCGGGATGTGAGAGTGTCACAGTAGTTATGGTGAGGTGGTCACAGCTCAGGTGCAGCGGCAAAGTGGGCGGATTACCATCGTGGGAGGGGTAGACGGAGGCAGGAATCCCCTGGGTCGCCTCAAATACACAGATAGCCTTTTGGATCCTGTTGGGGGAGATGAGGGTCAGGAGAGAGCAGCAACAGCAGTCATGTCTAGATCACTTTGAGGCACGGTCAAGTAGGGTGCAGTCAGATGCGGCTAGGGAGACAGGAGACTTGATAGTAAGGGAAACACCGGACATTCTGTGGCAGCAAACAGGACTGTGATGGTGTGTTGCCTCCCTGATGCCAGGATGAAGGATGTCCCTCAGTGGCTGCACAATCTCAAGGTAGAGGGAGGATGAAGGGTCACAGGTGACTGGACAGAGGGAGGGTGAAGGGTCAGAGGTGAGTGGGCAGAGGGTGAAGGGTCGGAGGTGACTGGGCAGAATGAGGGTGAAGGGTCGGAGGTGACTGGGCAAAGGGAGGGTGACGGGTCGGGGGTGACAGCAGAGGGAGGGTGAAGGGTCGGAGGTGACGGCAGAGGGAGGGTTTGTGATCTCTTTATGGCAAATAAGTTGGTGTAGACAGATGACTGCCCGGGTTCCTTGCTTTGTGTCTTCATGTACCCTCACTCTCTGCTGCCTGCTGTGCTCACAATGTTTCTCCTGCAGGTTGCCTGATGGATTCACACAGTTACGGATTCTGGCTCATCTCTCCCTCAATGATGTCTCGCTGCAATTTCTGCCGAACGACATTGGCAAGTAAGTGAGCTGCTTCCATTCGCCGGCACGTGCACACGTAAAGAGCAACGGGCCAGATAGTGACGACGCGATGGCTCCATCTGCACAGGGCTATTGTGTCAGGGCATTGAGAACCAGCACAGGGCCACTGGTCGCGACATCAGGTCACAAATGTGTATGACATGAATGAGACCACGCACAGTATTGTGTGCTGTTCTGCTCACTGAGTTATCGGAAGGATGTCATTAACCTGGAAAGTATGCAGAAAAGGTTTCATCATTCCAACCAGGACAGGAGGGTTGAGTTACAAACAGAAATGGTGGCGCAGCAGTAGTGTTGCTGCCTTACAGAGCCGGAGACCCGGGTTCAATCCCGATTACGGGTGCTGTCTGGACCAAGTTTGTACCTTCTCCCCATGGCCAGCATGGGTTTTCTCCGAGATTTTCGGTTTCCTCCCACACTCCAAAGCCTGCAGGTTTGTAGGCTAATTGGCTTGGTGTCAGTGTAAATTGTACCTAGTGTGTGTAGGATAGTGTTAGTGTGTGGGGATCACGGGTCGGTGCAGACTCGGTGGGCCGAAGGGCCTGTTTCTGCGCTGCATCTCTAAACTAAACAACTAAACTAAACTGGATGGGCTGAGACGTTTTTGTCTGGAGTGCAGGAGGCTGAGGAATGACCTGAGAGAAATATATAAAATCATGAGGTGTATGGATAAGGTGAACAGTCAGAATACTTACCCCAGTGTAGGGGGGTTCAAAACTCGAGGCCATAGGCTTACGTTGAGAGGGGAAATAATTCAAGGGGAACTGAGTGGCAACGTTTTCACACAGATGGGTGGTGGGTACATAGAATGAGCTGTCAGAGCAAGCTGTAGAGGTTAGTTTAGTTTATTGTCAAGTGTCCCTAGGAACAGTGAAAAGTGTTTTTGTCGTGTGCTATCACAGTGGAAAGGCTATAAGTGATTGCAATCAAGCCGTCACACTGTTCAGGTACAATATAAAGGCAATAACGTTTAGTCTAAGATAAAGTCTCGTAAAGTCAGATTAAAGATAGTCTGAGGGTCTCCAACGACGTAGATGGTAGATCAGGACCGTTCTCTGGCTGGTGATAGGATGGTTCAGTTGCCTGATAAAGCTGGGAAGCAACTGCACCTGAATCTGGAGGTGTGCGTTTTCACACTTCTGTACGTCGAGCCTCACGGGAGAGGAGAAAAGCGGGAGTGTCAATAATAATGTTTCCAAGACATTAATACAATACGTTTAAAGCAGTGATCCACAAACTTTTTGAGATCACGGAACACAGGTATAATAATGTTACACTTGTTAGACTTTGCAGACTCCCCCCCCATCTCCAGACTCCCCCCCCCCCCATCTCCAGACTTCGCCCCCCATCTCCAGACTTTCCCCCCTCTCCACACTTCACCCCCCATCTCCAGACTTCGCCCCCATCTCCAGACTTCGCCCCCATCTCCAGACTTCCCCCCCATCTCCAGACTTCCCCCCCATCTCCAGACTTCCCCCCATCTCCAGACTTCCCCCCATCTCCAGACTTCCCCCCCATCTCCAGACTTCCCCCCCATCTCCAGACTTCCCCCCATCTCCAGACTTTCCCCCCATCGCCAGACTTCGCCCCATCTCCAGACTTTCCCCCCATCGCCAGACTTCGCCCCCATCTCCAGACTTCGCCCCCCATCTCCAGACTTTCCCCCTCTCCAGATTTCGCCCCCCCCATCTCCAGACATCGCCCCCATCTCCAGACTCCCCCCCCCCATCGCCAGACTCCCCCTCCCCCTCCATCGCCAGACTTCCCCCCCCCCATCGCCAGACTCTTCCCCCCCCCCCCCCCCCCCCCATCTCCAGACTTCCCCCCCCATCTCCAGCCCCGCCCCCCCATCTCCGGGCTCCCCCCACACCACCAGGCTCCCCTCCTTCCCCATGTTTTGTGGCCGGGCAGCTGGACGAGCCATTGGTGGGAGCGGCGATGTGGAAATCGTGGCCTCCAATGGGGGCCGAGGCCGGGACGCTCCCGTCTCCGCGCAGCTGCCCGCTCGGCCAATGGGAGGCGGTGCCCCTGCAGCCACGCACTAATTGCAGGAGAGAGTTGTCAGTGTCAGAGCTGTCAGTGATGGGGGGGGGGAGAGAGAGGGGGGAGCAGTAGCGGAGGGAGAGAGTGAAGGGGAGAGTGAGTGAGGGGTAGAGTGTGCGGGGGGAAGAGTGAGGGGTGAGAGAGAGAGAGTGAGCACCTTGTGCCTTCCGAAGAGTCCACCAGGGACTATACTGGGTTGGACAATTTTATACTGGACAATTTTTAATTTACCAAGCCAATTAACCTACAAACCTGTTCGTCTTTGGAATGTGGGAGGAAACCAAAGATCTTGGAGATAACTCGTACATGTCATGGGGAGAACGTACAAACCCTGTACAGACAGCACCCGTAGTCGGGATTGCACCTGGGTCTCCGGCGCTGCATTTTACAGTAAGGCAGCAACTCTACAGCTGCGCCACCATGACCGTCGTGAGGGGGGGTAAAGTGAGTGAGCTGTGGTGTTGGGGGGTGGGGGGAGTATACAGAGCGGGGAGAGAGGAGAGAGTGAGGGGGCGAGAATACGGAGGTGGGGGGGGTAGAGTGAGTGTGAAGGGGGACATTGAGGGGGGTTGACCCTGACACTGAGGGTTGCACGGCTGTAGAGGGTGGGGACAATGAGTGAGGGGGGCAGTGTGGGAGGGGCTGACATTGAGGGCACATGGCAGTAGAGGGGGAGGGAGAGGCAGAGAGTGACGGGGGACATTGGGGAGGGGTCGGACACTGTCGCTGACACTGATGGTGGCGCAGGTGTAGAGGGTACGGGGGCGCGGGTGTAGACCGTACAAGGGAGGGTGGACAGACGTTACTCTTGTGGCCACCATGTTTTACTTGCTGGTGTGTCCTGTGGCCAGGATTCCTGGTCCAGCCTATGACTCTGGCTTTGAGCTGCTGCTGTGTTTCCATCCCTGCTACTGGGACTGGATCCACGATCCGAGGACTGGATCCCTGATCATAAGTGATCAGGCCATTCGGCCCATCGTCTACTCGGCCATTCATTCATGGCTGATCTATTCCTCCTAACCCCATTCCCCTGCCGTCTCCCCATAATCCCTGACACCCCACCTGTAATTGGGTCCCTGATCCTGCGCCTGGGTCCCTGCTCCTTGGGATTGGAAACAGACCTTATGTGATTGTTTTTTAAATTGTGGCCCACACAGAATGGCTTGCAAGGTTTCAATCCTCGCCACTCTCATTCCTTTTACAGTTTATCGAACCTGGTTACCCTGGAACTCCGTGAGAACCTCCTGAAGACACTGCCAACGTGAGTAGCACCATATCCTGTTGCCAGGACTCGGCAGGCAGGCCAAGACCTCGAGCACAGGAGTCTCGGGATGATCTTACAGTGCTGTATAAAACCATGAGGGGAATAGATAGGGTGAATGCACAATACAACAATACAATGAACTTTATTTTTCCGTTGGGAACATTGGTTTCTGCAGCCATATAACAAAAGGAAATAACTACACACAACCAACTCAATTCACACAAACATCCATCACAGTGAGACTCCTCTTCACTGTGATGGAAGGCAAAGTCTTGTCTCTCCCCTGCTCTTCATCCTCTCCCAATGTTAAAGCCTCCGGTGTGCGATGGCAAGTCCCTTTGCCGTTAAGGCCGCGCCGGCAGTGCAAGGCCCCACTCCGGGTCTTAATGTTGGAGCCCCCACGGGCGATGGCATGTCCCGCGGCCGTTAAAGACGCGCCGGGCGATGTCAGGCCCCGCTCTGGGTCGCCTTCAACCCCGCAACTCGGGCGGGAGAGCTCCCGATGTCACCGTCCACAGGCCTGCAGCTGGAGCCTCTGCAGCCACAACTCTCCACGCTCTAACGCCGGCCAGCCCCACGACGGCAAGTCCGCAGGCTCTGCGACTAGAGCCCCCAGGTCGTTCCGGCTGGAGGCCGCTCCACGGTGCTAGGCCCCAACGACAACGGAGACCCGACAGGGAAAAGGTGCAGGGAAGAGATTTAAAAGTCTCCCCCCCCCCCCCCCCTCCCCCCCCCCGCACCCCTACATACACACAGTTAAACACAATATAAAATCCGCAGCAAACGGGACAAAAAATTTTTTTTAAAGAGTCCTATCCAGTCTTTTACCCAGCGTAGGGGAATCAAGGATCAGAGGACGCACAGTGCCCTCCATAATGTTTGGGACAAACGCCCACCATTTATTTATTTGCCTCTGTATTCCACAATTTGTAATAGAAAAAAAATCACATGTGGTTAAAGTGCACATTGTAAAATTTTAATAAAGGCCATTTTTATACATTTTGGTTTCACCATGTAGAAATTACAGCAGTGTTTATACATAGTCCCCCCCATTTCAGGGCACCATAATGTTTGGGACACATGGCTTCACAGGTGTTTGTAATTGCTCAGGTATGTTTAAATGCCTCCTTAATGCAGGTGTAAGAGAGCTCTCAGCACCTAGTCTTTCCTCCAGTCTTTCCATCACCTTTGGAAACTTTTATCGTTGTTTATCAATGAGGATCAAAGTTGTGCCAATGAAAGTCAAAGAAGCCATTATGAGACTGAGAAAGAAGAATAAAACTGTTAGAGACATCAGCCAAACCTTAGGCTTATCAAAATCAACTGTTTGGAACATCATTAAGAAGAAAGAGAGCACTGGTGAGCTTACTAATCGCAAAGGGACTGGCAGGCCAAGGAAGACCTCCACAGCTGATGACACAAGAATTCTCTCTATAATAAAGAAAAATCCCCAAACACCTGTCCGACAGATCAGAAACACTCTTCAGGAGTCAGGTGTGGATTTGTCAATGACCACTGTCCGCAGAAGACTTCATGAAGAGAAATAAAGAGGCTACACTGCAAGATGCAAATCACTGGTTAGCCGCAAAAATAGGATCGCCAGGTTATAGTTTGCCAATAAGTACTTAAAAGAGCAACCACAGTTCTGGAAAAGGGTCTTGTGGACAGATGAGACGAAGATTAACTTATATCAGAGTGATGGCAAGAGCAAAGTATGGAGGAGAGAAGGAACTGCCCAAGATCCAAAGCATACCACCTCATCTGTGAAACACGGTGGTGGGGGTGTTATGGCTTGGGCATGTATGGCTGCTGAAGGTACTGGCTCACTTATGATGATATTGATGATCCATCTGCTGATGGTGGTAGCATAATGAATTCTGAAATGTATAAACACATCCTATCTGCTCAAGTGCAAACAAATGCCTCAATATTCATTGGCCGGTGGTTCATTCTACAGCAAGACAATGATCCCAAACATACTGTTAAAGCAGCAAAGGAGTTTTTCATCACTCGATCTGAACGCAATTGAGCATGTGTTTTATATGCTGAAGAGAAAACTGAAAGGGATTATCCCCCAAAACAAGCATAAGCTAAAGATGGCTGCAATACAGGCCTGGCAGAGCATCACCAGAGAAGCAACCCAGCAACTGGTGATGTCCATCATTCGCAGACTTCAAGCAGTCATCGCATGCAAAAGATATGCAACAAAATACTAAACATGACTACTTTCATTTCCATGACATTGCTGTTGTAATGTCTGCTGTATGGCCCTGTTGTGGCTAGCACAATGAATAGACGTCCGACATTGCTGTGTCCCAAACATTATGGTGCCCTCAAATGGGGGACTATGTATAAACACTGCTGTCATTTCTATTGTGGAGCACAGAGGCAAATAAATAAATGATGGATCTTTGTCCAAAACATTATGGGGGGGCACTGTAGATTTGAGGTGAGAGGGGAAAGATTTAATCAGAAGCAGAGTGGCAACGCTTTCACATAGATTATGATGGGTAAATAGAATAGACAGCCAGATGAATAACATTTAAAAGACATTTGGAAAGGAAAGGAAAGTGCTGTACAACTGAAACATCTCCAATTAAACACAGGCATTAGTAACCGATGCAGCACTTGAACAGACCCTTCAGCCCATTGAGTCTGTTGACATTCACCACCCATTTACACATCCCATTTTTTAATTCTTCCCACCTCCCCCTCCCCAGATTTTACCCATTACACACAGGGTGGCAATTTACATCAGCCAATTCACCCCCCAACACTTGTCCATTTGAGATTTTAGTTAGGCTGTTGCTGTTAGGCTCCAGTTGTCCAACAACAATTGTTGGACAAATGGAGGTCAGTCAGAGGAGAGCTACAGTCCCATTCCCCACTCTTTACCCGTACTTCTATACTTCCTTGTTCAAAGTCTGCCTCGACATTTCCCACCCTGTAAGGGGATGTGTTCCACGTGAAAGTCCCTTGCTGCCTGCGGATGCGATTCCTCATGTCTCCTGTGAATTAATTTGGCTTTAAGTCTGTCTCTTCTGGTGTTACATAGAAACATAGAAACATAGAAAATAGGTGCAGGAGGAGGCCATTCGATCCTTCGAGCCAGCACCGCCATTCATCGTGATCGTGGCTGATCGTCCCCTATCAATAACCCGTGCCTGCCTTCTCCCCATATCCCTTGATTCCACTAGCCCCTAGAGCTCCATCTAACCCTCTCTTAAAACCATCCAGTGACTTGGCCTCACTGCCCTCTGTAGCAGGGAATTCCACAAATTCACAACTCTCTGGGCGAAAAAGGTTTTTTCTCACCTCAGTCTTAAATGACGTCCCCTTTATTCTAACACTGTGGCCCCTGTTTCTGAACTCGCCCAACATTGGGAACATTTTTCCTGCATCTAGCTTGTACAGTCCTTTCATAATTTTATTATTTTCTATAAGATACCCCCTCATCCTTCTAAGCTCCAGTGAATACAAGCCTAGTCTTTTCAATCTTTCCTCATATGACAGTCCCGCCCTCCCAGGGATCAATCTCGTGAACCTACGCTGTACTGCCTCGATCACAAGGATTTCCTTCCCCAAATTTGGAGACCAAAACTGTACACAATACTCCAGATGTGGTCTCACCAGAGCCCTATACAGCTGCAGAAGAACCTCTCCACTCCTATACTGAAATCCTCTTGTTATGAAGGCCAACATTCCATTAGCTTTCTTCACTGCCTGCTGTACCTGCACGCCAACTTTCAGTGACCGGTGTACAAGGACACCCAGGTCTCGCTGCACCTCCCCTTACCTAACCTAACCCCTTTGAGATAATAATCTGCCCCCTTTTTGCCACCAAAGTGGATAACCTCACATTTATCTATATTATACTGCATATGCCCTCACACTCAACCTGTCCAGGTCATCCCGCAACCTCTTAACATCCTCTTCACAGTTCACACTGCCACCCAGCTTTGTGTCATCCACAAACTTGCTAGTGTTGCTCCTAATTCCCTCTTCCAAATCAATATACAGTGGCTTGCAAAAGTATTCATACCCCTTGAACTTTTCCACATTTTGTCACGTTACAACCACAAATGTAAATGTATTTTATTGGGATTTTATGTGATAGACCAACACAAAGTGGTACATAATTGTGATGTGGAAGGAAAATGATACATGGTTTCCAAATTTTATTACAAATAAAAAACTGAAAAGTGTGGCGTGCAAAAGTATTCAGCCCCCCTGAGTCAATACTCTGTAGAACCACCTTTCGCTGCAATTACAGCTGCAAGTCTTTTGGGGTATATCTCTACCAGCTTTGCACATCTATAGACTGAAATTTTTTCCCATTCTTCTTTGCAAAATAGCTCAAACTCAGCCGGATTGGATGGAGAGCGTCTGTGAACAGCAATTGTCAAGTCTTGCCAGAGATTCTCAATTGGATTTAGGTCTGGACTTTGACTGGGCCATTCTAACGCATGAATATGCTTTGATCTAAACCATTCCATTGTAGCTATGGGTGTATGTTTAGGGTTGTTGTCCTGCTGGAAGGTGAACCTCCGCCCCAGTCTCAAGTCTTTTGCAGACTCTAACAGGTTTTCTTCCAAGATTGCCCTGTATTTGGCTCCATCCATCTTCCCATCAACTCTGACCAGCTTCCCTGTCCCTGCTGAAGAAAAGCATCCCCACAGCATGATGCTGCCACCACCATGTTTCACAGTGGGGATGGTGTGTTCAGGGTGATGTGCAGTGTTAGTTTTCCACCACACATAGCGTTTTGCATTTATGCCAAAAACTTCAATTTTGGTCTCATCAGACCAGAGGACCTTCCTCCACATGTTTGCTGTGTCCCCCACATGGCTTGTGGCAAACTGCAAACGGGACTTCTTATGGCTTTGTTTCAACAATGGCTTTCTTCTTGCCACTCTTCCATAAAGACCCGATTTGTGGAGTGCACGACTAATAGTTGTCCTGTGGACAGAATCTCCCCACCTGAGCTGTGGATCTCTGCAGCTCCTCCAGAGTTACCATGGGCCTCTTGGCTGCTTCTCTGATCAATGGTCTCCTTGCCCGGCCTGTCAGTTTAGGTGGACGGCCATGTCTTGGTAGGTTTGCAGTTGTGCCATACTCTTTCCATTTTCGGATGATGGATTGAACAGTGCTCCGTGAGATGTTCAAAGCTTGGGATATTTTTTTATAACCTAACCCTGCTTTAAACTTCTCCACAACTTTATCCCTGACCTGTCTGGTGTGTTCCTTGGGCTTCATGATGCCCAAGGAACATTGTTTGTTCACTAATGTTCTCTAACAAACCTCTGAGGCCTTTACAGAACAGCTGTATTTATACTGAGATTAGATTACACACAAGTGGACTCTATTTACTAATTTGGTGACTTCTGAAGGCAATTGGTTGCACTGGATTTTATTTAGGGGTATCAGAGTAAAGGGGGCTGAATACTTTTGCACGCCACACTTTTCAGTTTTTATTTGTAAAAAGATTTGAAAACCATGTATCATTTTCCTTCACAATTTTGCACCACTTTGTGTTGGTCTATCACATAAAATCCTAATAAAATAAATTTACGTTTGTGGTTGTAACGTGACAAAATGTGGAAAAGTTCAAGGGGTATGAATACTTTTGTAAGCCACTGTATATGGTAAACAGTTACGGCCCCAACACCCAGCCTTGCGGCACTCCACTCGCCACTGCCTGCCATTCTGAAAAGGACCCGTTCACTCCTACTCTTTGCTTCATGTCTGCCAACCAATTTTCTATCCACGTCAACACCCTACCCCCAATACAATGTGCTCTAATTTTAGTCACCAGTCTCCCGTGCGGGACCTTATCAAAGGCTTTCTGAAAGTCTAGATACACTACATCCACTGGCACCCCTTCATCCATTTTACTTGTCATATCCTCAAAAAATTCCAGAAGCTTAGTCAAGCATGATTTCCCTTTCATAAATCCATGTTGACTTGGACTAATCCTTTTACTGCGATCCAACTGCCCCATTATTACCTCTTTAATAATTGATTCCAGCATCTTTCCCAACACCGAAGTCAGGCTAACTGGTCTTTAATTCCCCGTTTTCTCTCTCGCTCCTTTCTTGAAAAGTGGGATAACATTAGCTATCCTCTAATCCACAGGAACTGATCCTGAATCTATTGAACATTGGAAAATGATCACCAATGCGTCCACTATTTCTAGAGCCACCTCCCTGAGGACCCTGGGATTACAGGAACAGTTTTATCATCTCAGTACAGGCAGCTTATTGCATAGCTCTGTGTACATGTCTGTTACACCTCACCACGACCTTTGCTCTGCGGGCACAACAACAGTTTCTATCCCTGTAATATTAGCTCCCTGAAGCCATTCCTTTACACGTTCGCTCCGCCAATGTTAGCCCACGTTCCCCGTCTGTGGTTCAATGGCACTTTATCGTCACCTCGACCGAAGTACAGTGACATTATTTTGTTTGCATACTGTTCAGTGACAATCTAAGGCATAATCATCAATGGCAACCTTAGGCATAATCATGCTAAGTACAAGAGTGTAAGTCAGTGGACCACAAACAATCAGTACACATGAGAACCATCCTGTATCCTTCAAATGTGAACATTTAAAAACATGTCACAGTCTTAGCTTGGCCATAAAGGCCTGTTGTCCTGGCGGCAGCACTGGGTCAGCCACAAGGGTCAGCCTAATCCAGGTGACGATCTGACCTCTCTCCTCTCTCCTCTCTCCTCTCTCTTCTCTCTTCTCTCTTCGCTCTTCTCTTCTTCTCTCTTTCTCCTCTCTGTGTCGTGCCCCCAGTCTCTCTCTCTCTGGGTCTGCCAATGTGTCCAGCCCCCAGTCTCTCTCTCTCTGTGGGTCTGCCTGTGTGCCCTGCCCTCTGTCTCTCTCTCTCTGGGTCTACGCCATCTCCAGGCCAGTGTGTCCTGCCCTGTCTCGGGGCTGGGGGACAGTCCTTGCGTGTAGGGTTTGTTGGTCCTGGTGCTGCTGTCTCCTGGGGTCCTGCACTGGTAATGGTTGATGTTCTCTCTGCAGGTCGCTGTCTTTCCTGGTGAAGTTAGAAGAGTTGGACCTGGGCAGCAATGAACTTGAAGTCCTGGTAATGAGTCTGTTTACATATTTTAACCCTCACTCTGCATCAGGTCACAAACACTGCCTGCAGTCCACAGTAACCAGAAATAACCCAGAGTACTTGAAGCACTGCAGGTCAGGCAACAACTGGGCAGAGGATTGTGGAGAATGTTTTGGGTGGAAGACCCTTTGTCATGCTGGCTGAGTGTTTTCAGCTGGTTTTGTTTTTTATTTTTATTTGCAGTTATTTAATTGTCAAACCTTCTGCCGCATCTATTGTGATTCTGATGCTTGTTTGAGGATCCAGCTGAAGAAGAATTGGGCAGAAAGATAGACACAAAACGCTGGAGTAACTCAGCGGGACAGGCAGCATCTCAGGTTAGAGGAATGGGTGTCGATTTGGGTTCTTCCGACCTAGATGACTCGGGCAACCTGAGTGGATGGACAAGTGTGGAGTAACATGGCTAAATGTCCCGCTAGAACCACAGAAAGGCCAAGTGCTGGAGGAACTCTGCTGGTGAGGCAGCATCTGTGGAGGGAATCGACAGACAACATTCAGACTGATGGAGTATGGGGCAGGTAGATTGGAGTAAGAGGTGGAGTGGGACAAAAGCTAACAAATGATAGGAGAATGCAGATGTGGAGGGTGATTGGCAGATGTGTGGAGTAAATGACAGGCTAGGGGTGAAAGGGTGACCAAAGGGTGCCAGATAAGGAGAGAAGAGCAGGTGCAATGTGAAGCTGGAGGTGGGGATATGGGTGATGAGCGTAATGCGGAGATGAAAGGAGCAGGGTGACTGTGGTGGTGGGGGAAATGAGAGTGCAAGAGGGGGAGGGGTGCAGGGGAAAGAGGTTGTATTGGGGAATGTTATTTGAAATTGAAGAATTCAATGTTCACACCGTTGGGCTGTTAGCCTCCCAAGCGGAATGCGAGGCACTTTTCCAACAGTTGTGTGTTTACTGTCGCTGACACCAGATGTGCAGGTGCACAAGACACACACTGCATGGCCCTGCCTACAGGAGGCTTGGAGTGGGCGAGCAGGAATAGGTGCTGTACAGTGACTGCAGGTGCCATTGCACATCAGTGGGAGGACCAGAGGGGGAGGTGGACCAGGCTGATATTCGCTGGAGCTGATAAATGAGAGAGGGTCTTACTGATATTGAGGTGTACAAGATCATGAGCAGCAGAGATAAAGGAAACTCTCATACTAAAAGCTGAGAGGCAATATGTTACTGAACGTATCTATCGCCTCAGAGTCAATTATAAAAGATGAAATAGCGGTACATTTGGATAGCAGTAACAGGATCGGTCCGAGTCAGCATGGATTTATGAAGGGGAAATCATGCTGACTAATCTTCTGGAATTTTTTGAGCGAAATGGACAAGGGAGAGCCAGTGGATGTAGTGTACCTGGACTTTCAGAAAGCTTTTGATAAAGTCCCTCATAAGAGATTAGTGGGCAAAATTAGGGCACATGGTGTTGGGGGTAGAGTGCTGACATGGATAGAGAAGTGGTTGGCAGACAGGAAACAGAGAGTATGGATTAACGGGTCCCTTTCAGAATGGCAGGCAGTGACTAGTGGGGTACCGCAAGGCTCGGTGCTGGGACCGCAGCTATTTACAATATACATCAATGATTTGGATGAAGGGATTCAAAGTAACATTAGTAAATTTGCAGATGACACAAAGCTGGGTGGCAGTGTGAACTGTGAGGGGGATGCTATGAGGATGCTGGATGACTTGGACAGTTTGGGTGAGTGGGCAGATGCATGGCAGATGCAGTTATGTGGATAAATGTGAGGTTATCCACTTTGGTAGCAAAAACAGGAAGGCAGATTATTATCTGAATGGTATCAAGTTGGGAATGGAGAAGTATGATGGGATCTGGGGGGTCATTGTTCATCAGTCACTAAAAGTAAGCATGCATGTACAGCAGGCAGTGAAGGAAGTGAATGGCATGTTGGCCTTCATAACAAGAGGAGGAGTATATGGGCAAATAAGTCCTTCTGCAGTTGTACAGGGCCCTAGTGAGACCAGACCTGGAGTATTGTGTGCAGTTTTGGTCCCCTAATTTGAGGAAGGACATTCTTGCTATTGAGGGAGTGCAGTGTAGGTTCACAAGATTACTTCCCAGGATGGGAGGACTATCATATGTTGACAGAACGGAGCGACTGGGCTTGTATACACTGGAATTTAGAAGGATGAGAGGGGATCATATTGAAACGTATAAGATTATTAAGGGATTGGACACACTAGAGGCAGGAAACATGTTATCGATGTTGCGGGAGTCCAGAACCAGGGGCCACAGTTTAAGAATAAGGGATAGGCCATTTAGAATGGAGACGAGGAAACACTTTTTCACAGAGTGTCGTGAGTCTGTGAATTCTCTGCCTCAGAGGGCGGTCGATGCCGGTTCTCTGGATACTTTCAACAGAGAGCTAGATAGGGCTCTTAAAGATAGTGGAGTCAGGGGATATGGGGAGAAGGCAAGAACGGGGTACTGATTGTGGATGATCAGCCATGATCACAGCGAATGGCGGTGCTGGCACGAAGGGCTGAATGGCCTATTCCTGCACCTCTTGTCTACGGTCTATTGACGTACCGTTAGAAAGGAGATTAGGAAGAATTTCTTTAGTCAGAGGATTGTCAGAGAATCTAGAATTCATTGCCAGGGAAGGCAGTGGAAACCAAGACAATTGATATTTTTTAGGCGGAGAGTGACAGATTCTTGATTAGTAAGGGCATCAGGGGTTATGTGTGGTTATCAGGGGTTATGTGGAAAATGCAGGAAAATGGGATTAAGCGGGAAAGATAAATCAATAATGATTAATGTGTAAGTGCAGATGCTGGTTAAACTGAAGATAGACACAAAAAGGTGGGGTAAGGTTCACTTGCGCCTCTTCCAACCTCATCTTCCGTATCTGTGGACTCTGATACATCGGTGAGACCAAACGCAGACTGGGAGATGGTTTCGCGGAACACCTTTACTTAGCCCATGTGAACCAATCATTCCTACACAGACCTTTCTGTCGCAGGTCCCCTCCATTGAGTGAGGCTAAACGCAAATTGGAGGAACAGCATCTCATATTTCCCTTGGGCAGCTTGCAGCCCAGTG
The DNA here is from genome assembly GCA_035221665.1 of Okamejei kenojei. Taxonomy (NCBI): domain Eukaryota; kingdom Metazoa; phylum Chordata; class Chondrichthyes; order Rajiformes; family Rajidae; genus Okamejei; species Okamejei kenojei. The sequence continues at coordinate 155,490 of JAVHYY010000473.1, read as the reverse complement.
GTATGAATATTGATTTCTCTCACTTCAGGTAGCCCCGACATTCCCTCTCTCTCTATCCCTCCCCCACCCAAGTCGCACTAGCTTCTCATTTTCACCCTACAAACAGCCAACAATGGCCTGTTTCCTTTATCATCGTTACTTTTTTTCATATCTTTCATTCATTGTTCTTTATCTCTCCTCATCATTGTCTATATCTCTTGTTTCCCTTATCCCTAGCTAATCTGAAGAAGGGTCTCGACCCGAAAGGTCACCCATTCCTTCTCTCTCAATGTCCCACTGAGTTACTGCAGCTTTTTGTGTCTATCTTCGATCAATAATGATTGATTGGCATCGTAAAATTGATGGGCCGAATGCCCTAATTCTGCTCCTGTAGCTAATAAATATAGACCCAGGTCGTCGTGGTGTAGCCCTGAAGGGCTGAATGGCCTACTTATTCAATTTTTCTAATTTTCTATCACTGGAATATCCCGAATGACTTTCAGTGGAAGCAACTTTGGGAGCTTTTCCCCAAGAGCCGTGTTATATTTGGACAAGTTGGTGGACTTCTGTGCTCCGAGTCTGACAGTGACAACTTGTGCATTTGTTTTGCAGCCGGACACACTGGGAGCCCTGCCGAACCTCCGGGAACTGTGGCTGGACAGGAACCAGCTGACTGCACTGCCACCGGTAAGAACACACAAAGATACAGGAGCCTGGTGTCTCGTAGACTGGGGGGGGGGGGGGGGGGGCAGCTTCAGTGTTGTACAGGGCGTTAAACTGCCACATCCACCAGCAACACAGCAGTGAAAGTCTCACCTGCTGCTGCTTTACAGTGCATTAACATAACACATAAATATGCAGGAATCAGTAATACTGGGTAACCAGACCGTAGTAGTGCAAGCCAGAGTAAGCAGTGCATCCTAAACCAAGTCACAACCATTCACATAGCTGAGGTGGGGTCTTGGTTAGTGATGTGAACGGCGGTTCAAGAACCTGATGGGTGCTGGCAAGCTGGAGCTCATGAACCTGGAGCTCATGGTTTTCAGGCTTCTGTACCTTGCTCCTGATGGTAGCAGTGAGATGAGAGTGTGACCAGAGTGGTGTGGCTCTTTGATATTTATCATAGAACATTACAGTACAGGAGCACAATATTTGTGCCAAACATGATGCCAAGTTAAACTGGTCTCATCCGCCTCCATATCTCATGCTCTATATCCCTCTGTTCCTCGCACTTCCATGTGCCTATCGACAAGCCTCTTAAACACTACTGTCATATCTGCCTCCAACGCCACCCCATGCACTGTTCCAGCCCCCATCACTCTGTGTAAAAAATAAAATGGTTCCGCACATCATTACATTTATCCCTCTTCCCCTTATAGTTATGCCCTCTAGTGCTGGGGGAAAGGGTCTGACTGTCTACCCTATCTATGCCTCTTATGATTTTATAAACCTTTATCAGGTCTACCCGCAACATCCGACGTTCCAGGGAAAACTATCCCAGTAGCTGAAACCCTCTAATCCAGGCATTACGTATCATTCTGGTAAACCTCCTCTGCACCATCTCCAAAGCCTCTGTGGCCTTCCTGTAGTGATACAACATAATAAATGAAACACTGCACATAATACTCCAAATACGGCCAAACTAATGACCTCCAGACCCTTACACCCAGTGCCTCGACCAATGAACTCAAGTATACCATACACCTTCTTAATCACTCTTATGATATTGCTTTCAGAAAGCTATGGACCCCAAGAAACCTCTGTCAGTGCTGTTAAGGGTCTTGTCATTAACTGTATACTTTCCGCTTATATTTAACATCTCAAAGTGCAACACCGCACACTTGCAATTAGATTGGGAAGATACAGGGCTGTGGGAAAGAGCGGGGCATTGGGATTGATACAGGGCTGTGGGAGTGTGGGGGTGGGGAGAGAGGAGTAGTGGGGGGTTAGTTCATGTGGGATTGATACAGGGCTGATAGGAGTGTGGGGCAGTGGGATTGATACAGGGCTGTGGGGGTGTGGGGCAGTGGGATTGATACAGGGCTGTGGGAGTGTGGGGCAGTGGGATTGATACAGGGCTGTGGGAGTGTGGGGCAGTGGGATTGATACAGGGCTGTGGGAGTGTGGGATTGACAGGGCAGTGTGGGTGGGATTGATACAGTGTGGGGCAGGGCTGTGGGAGTGTGGGATTGATACAGGGCTGTGGGAGTGTGGGGCAGTGGGATTGACACAGGGCTGTGGGAGAGAGGCAGTGGGGTTACTTTGCTTGTGTGACGTGGCATGTGCTATTTGTTCCAGGAGCTGGGGAACTTGAAGCGCCTGGTCTGTCTCGATGTTTCAGAAAACAAGCTGGAGACACTCCCCAACGAGATTAGTGGGCTGGTGGCACTGACAGACCTGCTTCTGTCCAAGAACCCTCTGGAATCAGTGCCTGATGGCATCGGTGAGTGCAGTACCTGGCAAGCTTACACACGAAGGGGTTGGCTGGGAGGGTTCCTCATCGTCTGGGCCCAGGTCTTGGGGAGGGGTTGAGAATGGAGGCCTGAGCTATGGCCTGCCCTGTGGACCTCTCCCTACGTGGAACATCCATCGTCTGACTGGTGAGTAGAGGGCAGTCTTTGGCCCGCTCGCCTGGCCCGCTCGCTAGGCAGACTCTGCTTGAGGTCTCTGCCATCTCGCTGCCTCTCCCCATTGCATTGGATCACTTGGACATGTATGACAAGTAGTCAGGCTGCTTGCTGTTCATCGACTACACTCAACACCATCTCCTCCAAACAGCAAACTCAAGAGAGCTGGCTCTCTGCCCATTGCTGTGTAATTGGATCCTTGACTTCCTCAGCAGCTGAGCACTCTCACCAGCCCTTCAACACTGTCCAACACCAACCTTCCTCAGTAACACAGTGTCATAAAGCATGGAAACGGGTCCTTCATAAGTTAAAGATGATAGGAGCAGAATTAGGTCATTTGGCCAATCAAGTTACTCCGCCATTCACTCATGGCTGATCTATCTCTCCCTCTTAGCCGCATTCTCCTGCCCTCTGTCCATGAGCCCTGAGATCCGCACTAATTGTATCCGTATTCCGCATCTTGCCAAGATTGGGGAATCGAGGACCAGAGGACATAGGCTTAAGGTGAAGGGGAAAAGATTTAATAGTAATCCGAGGGGTAACTTTTTCACACAAAGGATGGTGGGTGTATGGAACAAGCTGCCAGAGGAGGTAGTTGAGACTGGGACTATCCCAACCTTTAAGAAACAGTTAAACGGGTACATGGATAGGACAGGTTTGGAGGGATATGGACCAAACATGGGCAGGTGGGACAAGTGTAGCGGGGACATGTTGGCCAGTGTGTCCAATTTGGGAGACTAATCAAGAATCTATCAATGCCATAAAAATATCCATTGATGGCCTCCACGGCATTCTGTCGCATTGAATTCCACAGATTCACTACCCTGAGACTAATGAAATTCCTCCTCATCTCCTTCCTGAAGGAACATCCTTTAATTCTGAGGCTATGACCTCTATTCCTAGACTCCCCCACTAGTGGAAACATCTTCTCCATATCCACTTTGCCAAAGCCTTTCATTAATCGGTAAGTTTCAATGAGGTACCCCCCCCCCCCCCCCCCCCCCACCCGTTCTAAACTCCAGCGAGTACAGGTCCAGTGCTGTGAAACGCTCATCATCTGTCAACCCACTCATTCCTGAGATCATTCCCATAAACCTCCTCTGGACCCACTCCAGTGTCAGCACATCCTTCCTCAGATATGGGGCCCAAAATTGCTCACAATATTCCATATGTGGTTCGACCAGTGCTTTATAAAGTGTCAGCATTACATCCCTGGTTTTGTATTCTGGTCCTCTATGAAATAAACTTGCATTTGCCTTCCTACGGTACTACCGTTGCGGCTTGGGCAAATAAACCCCTTTGGGAATCCTGTACCTGCACTTCCAAGTCCCTTTGCAGCATCTCCAATTACTGGGATTTTTCACCCCATTGGGAAGAAAATAGCCTCATCCTTTATTCCACCCCCCCCCCTAACCAAAATAAGGCGTGACCAAAAATGGGCAGACGAGGGCCACACTTTACTACACTATTTCCATCTGCCACTTCTCTGCCCACTGTCCCACCCTGCCCAAGTCCTTCGAAGAGTCCCTACTTATTTTACACAACCTGCCCCTTCACCTAGGGGCCAGTATTAGCGGCATATTTAGCCACAAAGCCTTCAATCCCCTCATCCAAATGATTAAAATACAATGTGACGATCAGCGTCCCCAGCACCAACCCCTCGGAACTCCTCTAGTGAACTGCAACCAACCCAGAAAAAGCCCCCCTTTATTGCCATTCTGGTCATATTCTGCCTTCTTCCATCCAGCCAACCTGATTGCCTTATCTCTCCACATCACCTCTATATCTCTCCGTTTTTTTCCCTGGATCCCTGAGTCAGTCTGGAAGAAGGGTCATCGACCCGAAACGTCGCCTATCTCCTTCGCGTCCTAAGATGCTAGCTGCAAAGCTGCCCGCTGAGTTTTTCTCCAGCTTATTTTTTGTGTAACCCTCAAAGAAGAAATAGAAGATTCTCCAGCAATTGCAGTTCCTTCATTAACAACCTGATAACCATGCTAGTATCTCATCCTAGCCTTTTGATATTATGGGCTCTCTTCTTCCTTAGCAACTTCTTCTTCTCTGGGCGGCCCAACTTTGCTTGCCCAGGCTAACCAACATGCCCCATCTAAAGTAGTCCCACCTGCCTGCATTTGGCCCATATCCCTCTAAAACTAGCCAATCCATGTACAAGTCCAAATGTTTCTTTGAAAACTTTAGCATTCTTACCCTGCTTCAAAACTGGAACTGAAAACAAACACCCTCCTGCGGGCAGGCTGCGTTCCAGACAAACCCAGCCCTAGCCCGCCTTTTTGTGTAAAAAGTTACCACTCTAAAGTTCCCCATTAAAATCTATTCCCCCCCCAGTTACATTTCTTTTCTATTTCTCGATCGGGGTTCTCGATTTCCCCTACTCTGGGCAACGATCTGCATTTACCTGATCTATGCCTTTCATGATTTTGACCACCTCTTTAAGATTACCCTTCATCCTCCTGCGCTCCAAGGATAAAGCCCTGCTCAACCTCTCCTTATAGCTCAGTTCCTTGAATCCTGGCAACAACCTGGTAAGTCTTCTCTTCTTTTGGGTTCCCATGACGATGAAACACTCGTTCTCTTGCCTTTTGCAGGCCAGCTGAAGCAGTTGTCCATCTTGAAGGTGGATCAGAACCGGCTGACGCGACTGACAGAGGCAGTGGGGGAGTGCACTCATATGACCGAGCTGATCCTCACCGAGAACCTGCTAATGGTGAGTGCCACATCCTCAGTGGGGTACTGGGGATGGGGATGGGGGAGTGGGGGAGTGGGTACTTGGGGGAGTGGGTACTGGGGGAGTGGGGTACTGGGGGAGTTGGGTACTGGTCGGTGGGTGTACTGAGGAGTGGGGTGCTGGAAGTGGGGTACTGGGGGAGTGGGGTACTGGGGGAGTGGGGTACTGGGAAGTGGGGTACTGGGGGATGTGGGTAATTGGGGGAGTGGGTACTGGGAGTGGGGTACTGGGAGTTGGGTACTGGGAGTGGGGAGCTGGGAAGTGGGGTACTGGGGAGTGGGGACTGGGGGAGTGGGTACTGGGGAGTTGGGTACTGGGGAGTGGGGTGCTGGGGGAGTGGGAACTGGGGGAGTGGGTACTTGGGGGAGGGGGTAACTCGGGGGATGGGTAATGGGGAGTTGGGTTACTGGGGAGTGGGGGTACTGGGGGAAGTTGGGTACTGGGGGAGTTGGTCCTGTGGGAGTGGGGCTGGGGAGTGAGGGTACTGGGGGAGTTGGTACTGGGGGAGTGGGTGCTGGGGAGTGGGGTACTGGGGAAGTGGGACTGGGGGATGGGGTACTGGGGGAGTTGGGTACTGGGGAGGGGGTGCGCTGGGGAGTGGGGTACTCTGGGAGTGGGGACTGGGGGAGTGGGGTGCTGGGGGAGTGGGGTACTACAGGGGGAGTGGGGTACTGGGAGTGGTACTGGCGGGGAGTTGGGTACTGGGGAGTGGGGTACTGGGGACGCGGGGTACTGGGAGTGGGGTACTGAGGGAGAGGGGGCACTGGGGAGTGGGGCAGTGGAAGTTGGGGTACTGAGGGAGTGGGGGAGTGAGTACTGAGGGAGTGGGTACTGCGGGCGTGGGGTATTGGGGTACTGAGGGAGTGGGGTACTGGCGAGTGGGGTACGAGGGAGTGGGATGGAGAGTAACGGAGGAGTGCGGGTACTGAGGGAGTGGTGCACTGTGAGTACTGGGGAGTGGGGTATTGGGTACTGTAGGAGTGGGGTAGCAGGTGAGTGGCGTACCTGGGAGTGGGTACTGGTGGAGTGTAGTACTGAGGGAGTGGGGTGCTTGGGGAGTGGGGTGCTGGGGAGTTGGGGTACTGGGGAGTGGGGTACGAGGGAGTGGGGTACTGTGGAGGGGGGTAATGGGTGAGTGAGGGTACTGGGGAGTGGGGTGCTGGGGGAGTGGGGTACTGGGGAGTGGGTACTTGGGGAGTGGGGTACTGGAGGGATGGGGTGCCTGGGGGAGTGGGGTACTGGGGAGTGGGGTACTGGAGTGGGTACAGGGGGAGTTGGGGGTACTGGGTGACTGGGGTACTGAGGGAGTGGGGTGCTGGGGAGTGGGGTACTGGGGAGTGGAGTACTGTGGTAGTGGGGTACTGGGGAGTGGGAGTACTGGGAGGGGGTACTGGGGTGTGGGGTACTGAGGGAGTGGGGTACATTGGGAGTGGGGTACTGAAGGAGTGGGGTACTGGGAGTGGGGTACTGAAGGAGTGGGGTTACTGAGGGATGGGTACTGGGAAGTGGGGTACTGAGCGAGTCAGGGGTACTGGGGTGTGGGTACTGTAAGAGTGGGGTACTGAGGGAGTGGGGTACTGGGGAAGTGGGTACTTAGGAGTGGTGTATTGGGGAGTACTGAGGGAGTGGGGAACTGGGGGAGTGGGGTACTGAGGGAGTGGGGGAGTGGAGTACTGAGGGAGTGGGGTACTGGGAAGTGGGTACTGAGGGAGTGGGGGAGTGAGTATCTGAGGAGTGGGTACAGAGGATGGTGCAGTGAGTACTGGGGGAGTGGGGTATTGGGGTACTGAGGGAGTTGGGGTACTGGGGAAGTGGGGGTGGGAGATTTAACTGAGGAGGGGGGAGTGGAGTAGATGAGGGAGTGGGGTACAGGGGAGGGGCGGATACTGAGGAGCAGCCGCAGAATCAATTCCCTCAGCACTTCCCAGGGTTTACACTCTTCCTTTCCCACCCAAACCACCCCCTTCCCCAGGAACTTTCCTCTACAAAGTGCACGGTAAGTGGGACTAAGGGGAAAACAAATGGGTCGGCATGAACGGGAAGGGCCAGAGGCCTGTTTTCCATGCTGTAATTGTTATATGTTAAAATGTTACAACCGCAGGAGATGGCAACACCTGTCATAGAGTCCATAGAGTGAATGCAGACACACTGGAAAACAGCCTTCAACTCCCAAGCTTGCCCACACCGGCCAACTGTCCTAGCTACCCTAGTCCCACTTACCTGCGCTTGCGTCCATACCCTCCAAACCTGTCCTATCCATGTACCTGTCCAACCGTTTTCTTAACGATAGGGAAGTCCCATCCTCTACTCCTCCTTGGCAGTCTTGTTCTCCATACACCCACCACCCTTTGTTGAAAAAGTTATCCCCTATCGGATTCCCTATTACACATCTTTTCGCCCTTCACCTTGAACCCATGTCCTCTGGTCCTCGATTCCCCTGCTCTGGGCATGAGACTCTGTGCATCTAACCAATCTATTCCTCTCATGATTTTGTACACCTCTATAAGATCTACCCTCATGCTTCTGCGCTCCATGGAATAGAGACCCAGCCTACTCAGCCTCTCCCTATAGCGCGCACCCTCTAGTCCTTATACTTCCTCCCTCAACTCCATGCAGGGACCCCGAGAGTCCTTTCAGGTGAGGCAGAGGTTGCCTTGCACCTCCTCCAACCTCATCTACTATATTCGTTCTCAGTGTGTGCTCCGATAGACTGGGTGGGCCATCGTTTTGAGCCTGAACACTTACGGTTCAGTGTGCCTTGGGCCACATGATCTCTCGTTTCCATACTGTGATCGCCCTTCCCATTCAGTATTGGACCTTTCTATCCTGTCAGAGTGATGCCAAACGCGAATCATGACAGACAAGCACCTCTATTTTTTTGCTTGGGCATTTATACCCCAGACGTAGGAAGCATTGACTTCCTCAGTGACCACTGCATTGCCTTTCCCCCCAACCAACCCCCCCCCCCCCCACCCCCCCCCCCCCCCCCCCCCCCCCCCTCCCACCATCCCTAGTCATCCTACTAGTTCCACTGTCACATTCCTGTATCCTTTCGTTCATTATCACCACAACACGAATGTTCCCAACCCAACAATCACCCCGCGGACACAGCTCCACCCTTATGCGTGCTTGTTAGTCATCTGTTGCCGGCCCTGATTTGTTCTGGCCTTTTCCTACCTCCAGTTCCCGCCCCTCTACTTTCAGTCTGAAGAAGGGTTCCGACCTGAAACGTCACCCATCCGTTTTCTCTAGAGATGCTGTCTGGCCCGCTGAGTTACTTTGTGTCTATCTTCAGTATAAACCAGCATCTGCAGTTCCTTCCTCCACTGCTCCTGTGCTGTACTGTTAAATGTTCTATTATGTCTTACATCTTACTGTCAGATTGTCTGGCAATTTGGAGCATCTCCCTGCATGTAGAACTGCAATCATTATTCAAACTGTGTTTCATTGCCACATGCACCCGCAGTGGAACAATGACATTCTTATGGCTGCAGCCTTACAGGCTCATTAAAGCGGCAACGCACAGATAAATATAACAATACATTGACTGAATAATCAGTACTACCAGTAACCGGACTATAATAATGCAAAATGAAAAGTATAAATGCAATGTTTTATCTGTTGTCAAAAAGGTTCCGATACACAGTTAATGTTACACTATGGGCTGCTGGAAGTCTATCTCACGTTTAGAGGGGTAGTACACAGTGCACCTTATACTGTGGGCCGCTCTATATCTCACGTTTAGAGGGGTAGTACACAGTGCACTTTTACTGTGGGCCGCTCCTATATCACCACGTTTAGATGGGTAGTACACAGTGCTCCTTATACTGTGGGCCGCTCTATATCTCACGTTTAGAGGGGTAGTACACAGTGCTCCTTATACTGTGGGCCGCTCTATATCTCACATTTAGAGGGGTAGTACACAGTGCTTATACTGTGGGCCGCTGTACGTATATCTCACGTTTAGAGGGGTAGTACACAGTGCTCCTTATACTGTGGGCCGCTCTATATCTCACGTTTAGAGGGGTAGTACACAGTGCACCTTATACTGTGGGCCGCTCTATATCTCACGTTTAGAGGGGTAGTACACAGTGCTCCTTATACTGTGGGCCACTCTATATCTCACGTTTAGAGGGGTAGTACACAGTGCTCCTTATACTGTGGGCCGCTCTATATCTCACGTTTAGAGGGGTAGTACACAGTGCTCCTTATACTGTGGGCCACTCTATATCTCACGTTTAGAGGGGTAGTAACGACAGTGCTCCTTATACTGTGGGCCGCTCTATATCTCACGTTTAGAGGGGTAGAACACAGTGCTCCTTATACTGTGGGCCTTCTATATCTCACGTTTAGAGGGGTAGTACACAGTGCTCCTTATACTGTGGGCCACTCTATATCTCACGTTTAGAGGGGTAGTACACAGTGCACCTTATACTGTGGGCCGCTCTATGTCTCATGTTTAGAGGGGTAGTACACAGTGCTCCTTATACTGTGGGCTGCTGTACGTCTATCGCATGTTTAGAGGGGCCGATACACAGTGATAGCAGATGCTATGGCACTTGCCACGGCCCTGGCCCGTGTGGTGAGGTGCTCATGAGCAGGACGGTTGCTGGGATGGAGATGTTCTCAGTATTGTGTTCCGGGTTTGTTCCAGACACTTCCCAAATCCATGGGAAAGATGAAGATGCTGACGAATCTGAATGTGGATCGGAACAGATTGGTGGATCTTCCGGCAGAACTGGGAGGCTGCGCGGGGTTAAATGTGCTGAGCCTCCGTGACAATCGCCTGACCCACCTCCCGCCCGAACTGGCCAATGCCTCAGAGATCCATGTCCTGGATGTGGCCGGCAACAGGTAGGACTGCGAGTGTACGGCAACGGTAGGGCGGTCACTGTGGCGCAGCGGTTGAGTTGCTGCCTTACAGCCAATGCAGCGCCGGAGACCCGGGTTCTGTCTGTACGGAGTCTGTACGTTCTCCTCTGATCTGCGTGGGTTTTCTCCGAGGTCTTTGGTTTCCTCCCACACTCCAAAGATGTACAATTGGCTTGGTAAATGTAAAAAAATGTCCCTAGTGCGTGTAGGATGATGTTAATGTGCGGGGTCGCTGGTCGGCGCAGACCCGGTGGGCCGAAGGACCTGTTTTCGCACTGTGTTCTCTAAACTAAACTCCGTACGTAGGAGTGACTGCGCTGATCCTGCGGCAACCTGTAGCAGTTTATTATGGTCATGGGTATGGAGGTACAGTACATACAGAGGTGTGTACAATAATGAAAGGGATAAATAGGGTCAATACGCAGTAATCTTCCCCCATGGTGGGGGAATCAAGAACCAGAGGTTAGATACATAGAAAATAGGTGCAGGAGAAGGCCATTCGACCCTTCAAGCCAGCACCGTCATTCATTGTGATCAATCAATCAATAACCAGTGCCTGCCTTCTCCCCATATCCCTTGATACCAAAGCCCCTAGAGCTCTATCTAACTCGCTCTTAAATCCATCCAGTGAAATTCACAACTCTCTGGGTGAAAACATTTTTTCTCACCTCAGTCTTAAATGGCCTCCCCTTTATTCTAAGACTGTGGCCCCTGGTTCTGGACTCGCCCAACATTGGGAAACTTTTTCCTGCATCTAGCTTGTCCAGTCCTTTTATAATTGTATATGTTTCTATAAGATCCTTCTAAACTCCAGTGAATACAAGCCTAGTGTTTTCAATCTTTCCTCACAGTCCCCAGGGATCAATCTTGTGAACCTACGCTGCACTGCCTCAATCACAAGGATGTTCTCTCACTGTACACAGAGGTGTACGGTGAGCGGGGAAAGATTTAATTGAACACGAGGGTAACTTTTCACACAGAGAATTGTGGAATGAGCTGCCTGAGGAGGTAGTTGAGACAGGTATCAAATCTTTAAAATACATTTGGACTGGTACATGAATAGGAAAGGCTTTGAAGGGTATGGGCAAAATGGGACGAGCTTAGATGGCACACGATTCCCAAAAAGTTACCTTCAAGGCGAATCAGTAGTAAGGAAGGCAAACGCAAAGCTAGCATTTATTTCAAGTGGGCTAGAATACATAAACAGGGATGAAATGCTGAGGCTCTGTAACGTGCAGGTCAGGCCACGTTTGGAATATCGTGAGCCATATTGGGCACCATATCTGAGGAAGGATGTGCTGGCTCTGGAGAAGGTGCCAAGGAGGTTTACAGGAATTATCCCAGGAATGAGTGGGTTAACGTATGATGAGCGTTTGTCGGCACTGAGCCTGTACTCGCGGAAAGTCTGAAAGTCTAGAGGGAAAGTCTGGGACTAGAGGTCTTAGCCTCAGAATTAAAGGACGTTCTGTACACAAGGGGCGGTACAACAATGACAATCGCTGGCTGAACACTGGGCTGAAGGGACTGCTGCTGCTGACACTGCTGAAGGGGCCTACACTGTGCTGTACACTGGCTGCTGGGCTGAAGGGCCTACACTGCTGTACACTGGGCTGTACACTGGGCTGTACACTGGGCTGAAGGGCCTACACTGTGCTGTACACTGGGCTGCCTTAAAGGGGCTGCTGACACTGAGGGCTTACAACTGCTGTACACTGGGCTGAAGGGCCAACCTGTACACTGGGCTAATGCTGTACACTGGGCTGAAGGGTACACTTGCTGTACACTGGGCTGAAGGGCCTACCTACACTGGCTGTACACGTGCTGTACACTGGGCTGAAGGGCCTACACTGCTGTACACTGGGCTGAAGGGCCTACACTGTGCTGTACACTGGCTGAAGGCCTACACTGGCTGTACACTGGGCTGAAGGGCCTACTGTCTGTGCTGTACACTGGGCTGAAGGGCTACACTGTGCTGTACACTGGGCTGGTGCTACACTGTGCTGTACACTGGGCTGTACCTGTGCTGTACACTGTACACTGGGCTGTACACCACACACTGTGCTGCTGCTGAACACCTGTGCTGTACACTGGGCTGTACACTGGCTGTACACTGTGCTGTACACTGGGCTGTACACTGGGCTGTACACTGGGCTGTACACTGGGCTGAAGGGCTTACTCTGTGCTGTACACTGGGCTGAAGGGCCTGTTGCAAGGTTGTACTGTTCCATGTTGTGTGCTTTCTCTGCTCTCTGCAGGTTGCTGAATCTGCCCTTTGCTCTGACCAACCTGAACCTGAAGGCCCTGTGGCTCGCGGAGAACCAATCGCAGCCAATGTTGAAGTTTCAAACTGAGGACGATGAGAAGACGGGTGAGAAGGTTCTGACCTGCTACCTGCTGCCACAGCAGCCTTCCCCCAGTCTGGGTAAGTGTCTGCCATAGCTGAAGGGAGTTAACTTTATCCCTGGCCTCATCATCTTGTACACCTCAGTAAGCCTTCTACGCTCCAAAGAAAAACGCCCCAGCTTATCCAACCTCGAACCCAAGCCCACAAGCCCAGGTAACATGCGGGTGAATCTTCATCTGGGTGAATTTAATGACATAGAAACATAGAAATTAGGTGCAGGAGCAGGCCATTCAGCCCTTCGAGCCTGCACCGCCATTCAATATGATCATGGCTGATCATCCAACTCAGTATCCTGTACCGGCCTTCTCTCCATACCCCCTGATCCCTTTCGCCACAAGGGCCACATCCAACTCCCTCTTAAATATGGCCAATGAACTGGCCTCAACTACCTTCTGTGGCAGAGAATTCCACAGATTCACCACTCTCTGTGTGAAAATTGTTTTGCTCATCTCGGTCCTAAAAGACTTCCCCCTTATCCTTAAACATCCTTGCTATAACTGCGCACACAACAAATGTGGTTTCTCCACATGTAGTATACAGCTGTATCAGGATGTCCGAATCATTGTACCCTTCCCAATGAAGGCAGGCGTGCCAGATGCCTTCTTCACCTGACACACCACTTTATGTAGTCCCAGATGTCGGTTCCACACACTCTCAAGGCCTCTACCATTTACCGTGTAAGTCCTGGCCTGGTTTGACATACCAAAGTGCAACACCACACATTTGTCAGAGTTCCATTCCTTGGCCCACCTTCCCAACAGGTCTAGATCTTGTTGTAAGCTTTGATATCCTTCCTTACTTTTTATTACACAACTAATTTTGGTGTCATCTGCAAATGTACTTACAACGTTAACTACGGTGTCATCTAAACCTTTAATGTCAATAACAACAGAGGACCCAACATCGACCCCTGGGGAAGGCCACTGTTCACGGGCTTCCAACCCCCACAACTACCTATTGACCCTCTCCTGCGAGCCAATTTTGAATCCTGTTGACTTGCTCACCTTGGATCCCATGTGATCTAACCTTGCAGATCAGCAGACCTTGCCAAAGGCCTTTCTAAAGTCCATAGACAACATCCACTATGCTGCCCTCCTCAATCCTCTTCGTGAGCTCTTCAGAAAGCTCAAACAGATTTGTGAAACAGGATTTAGAACCATAGAAGGGGGTACACAAAATGCTGGAGAAACTCAGCGGGTGCAGCAGCATCTATGGAGTGAAGGAGATAGGTAACGTTTCAGCCAAAACCCTTCTTCAGACTGATCATAGAAACATAGAAATCTAGTTGCAGGAGTAGGCCATTCGGCCCTTCGAGCCATTCAATACGATCATGGCAGTACCCAGTTCCTACTTTTCCCCATATCCCTTGATTCCTTTAGCCCTAAGAGCTAAATCTAATTCTCTTTCCCAGGTATAAAGCCATGCTGAGTACCCTGATGAGTCAAAATGCTGGGTCGACCTTGGGAATCCTCTCCAACACCTTTCCCAAGCTGCCCTGGGGCTCACCGGCTTGTTGTTCCCTGGCTTGTCCTTACTACCCTGTCAACAGTACAAGGTCTGATACAACATCAGCCACCCTCCAGTCTTCCGAAACTTCAGCTGTGGCTAACGATGCTGCAGATATATCTGCAACAACCTCTGCGATTTCCTACCTAGCTTATCGCAAGGTCCAGAGGTGTACTTAGTCAGGCCCTGGATATTTATCCATCTTAATTAGCTTTAAAACCGCCGGCTGTGAGCCCTGTGCTGTGAGCCCTGTGCTGTGGGTCATGGGCTGTGGTCCCTGGGCTATGGTCCTTGAGCTGTGGGCTGTGAGCCCTGGGCTGTGGTCCCTGGGCTATGGTCCTTGAGCTGTGGGCTGTGAGCCCTGGGCTGTGGTCCCTGGGCTATGGTCCTTGAGCTGTGGGCTGTGGGCCCTGGGCTCTGAGTCCTGTGCTGTGGGTCCTGGGCAATGGCTGGTGCCGTGCTCCCTGACTGTGCTGGGTTTGATTGCAGAGAACCTGTTGACGGACAGTGTGGATGAACCATGGCAAGAGCCCAACCTGAACCGTGTCAGTGTGATCCAGTTCCAGGAGGAGCCCAGAGACGGCGAGGACATGGAGGAGGAGGCAGAGAGACGCGTGAGTCACTCTGCGGTGCAGGCCGGGCTGTGCCAGGATGAGATGGGTTAGGGTGGGCCGGGCTGGGACGGGCTCTGCCGTTCCATGATGAGCTGGGCCAGGCTGGGGTGAAATGGGCCGGGTGAGCAGGGATGGGCTGGTGAGGGGCCAGGTTGTGTGAGCTGGGTAGGCTCTGCTGCACCAGGATGGGTTAGGATGAGCTGTGGTTGGATGTGCTGGGACGAGACGGGCTGGGATGAGTTGGGCCAGACTAGGAATGCTTGGGAAACCCTGTGTAACCATTTTGGAACATTAGTGAGCAGCTGGGGTTAACCAGCTGATTTAGCAGGAACCGGAGGGCAACATTTCCATAATGTGGGTGGTAGGATATGGAACGAGCTGCCTGCGGTGGTATTTGAGGCAGGTACAAGAACAACAGTTAATAGCCATCAGACAGGAGACGTTTAGAGGCTCTTCCTGGTCGCTGCGCCTACAGCGGCAATGCCAACACGAGTGCCTGCCGGAGGGTGGCAGTGGGTCAGGCAGCATCCGTGGAGGGAATGGGCACACGATGGAACAGTGTGGCTGTCGGCTCTGATGATTGTTCATTGTGCCCCTGGTGCAGGGCCGGTTACAGCGCCGGGCAACTCCTCACCCCAGCGAGCTGAAGGTGATGAAACAGGCCATCGAATACCGCAGGGGCGAGCCACTCACCGCCAGGGCAGAGGACTCGCCTCCCTCACCAGATTCTCCAGAGCCCCAGGTCAGCACTGTGTCTACAGCCAGTGGAGGCGTGGGGCAGGATCCGAGGGATGGGTAGAGTGGTGGGGGACGGGGATCTGGACATGGGCGTGGGGAGGTGGGGCAGGTTAGGGTGGAGGGAGGGAGACATGAATTAGGTGGGGGGGGGCAGGATAGGTAAAGGTGAGGGGTACGTGGGTGGGGGGGGAGAGGTGGGGGCTGGGATCTGGGTGTGAGGGTGGGGGTGGGGATTTGACAGTGGGGAAGAGGGGAGAGTCATTGGGATGTGCGGTGGTTGGGGAGGGTCAGCAATGGCCACAGTGATTGAAGGGAGGGTGGGAGAGAGGCAATGACGGTTCAGGGGGAGAGAGGGCTGACTGGCATGGGGTTTGGGCAAAGGCTGGGGTGCCAGGACACGGGCCGACGGGTGGAGACTGGGGATCTGGGACGATTGATGGCTGAGATCTGGAGTGGCTTGGATTAGGGATCGGCATGGTGGAAGGTGGGGCAGAGCAGTAGGTGTCCTTGAGGTGGAGGGGGTAGGGAGGTAGGAGGTGATGGGCTCAGAGGTGGGAGGTGAGTGAGTGTTCCTGAGGTGAGAGGGTGCAATGGGACAGGTGGGAGTGTGAGTGGGAGTGTATATGTGGGTTTGTGTGTGTGTGTGGTGTGTGGTGTGTGTGTGTGTGTGTGTGTGTGTGGAGGGGTGTGTGTGTGCGTGTGGGGGCAGTGTGTATGAGTGTGGTGAGTGTGTGTGTGTGAGGGTGTGTGTGTGTGTGGGGGGGGTGGTGTGTGTGTGAGTGTGTGTGTGTGTGTGGGGGGGGGGCAGTGTGTGTGAGTGTGTGTGTGTGGGGGTGTGTGTGTGTGTGGGGTGTGTGTGTGGTGTTGTGTGTGTGTGTGGGGGTGTGTGTGGGGTGTGTGTGTGTGTTGTTGTGTCGGGGCAGTGTTGTGTGTGTGTGCTGTGAGTGCAGTGTGGGGTGTGTGTTGAGAGTGTGTGTGTGTGGTGTGTGTGTGCGTGTGTGTGTGAGTGCAGTGTGGGGGTGTGTGTGTGAGAGTGTGCGTGTGTGGGTGAGTGTGCGTGCGAGTGTGTGAGTGCAGTGTGGGGTGTGTGTGTGAGAGAGGTGTGTGTGTGGGTGAGTGTGTGAGTGCAGTGTGGGGTGTGTGTGTGAGAGTGTGCGTGTGGGTGAGTGTGTGTGGGGGTGCAGTGTGGGGAGTGGTGCGCTGAACTGTGTTCTGTGCAGAAGAGGCTGCTGGACTGCCACCTGTCGAATGGAGAGGTGTGCCCCGCCACTGGGGAGCCTGCGCTCATCACCAGCCGACTGACTGAGGAAGAGGTTGTGGAGGAACAGAACAGGAAGCTGGAGGGGCAGAATGAGGAGAAAGACGAAGAAGATGATGAAGATGGATACTTTGAGGTAAAGAGCTCAGCATTTGTCAACCCCGTAGTGTGTAGACTGAGTCATACAGTGCAGAGCTGCCTTCTTTCTGCCATGGATGCTGCCGGGTCCGCTGAGCTGGTCTGCTCCAGCACTTGGTATTTGGACTACAGCTGTAGGAGCATCCAGCTGCAGGCCTTGACTGGCCGTGTCGAGTGGCTGGAGCTGGTAACCTCAGCATGGTCCTGGGGAATGTGGGCGTGGGACGTGATCACAACTGAGGTGCAGGCAGAGGGAAGATGGGTGATTACCTGGAGAGGGAAAGGGAGGAGAGAGGCAGGAATCCTCCAGGGCTATTCCCCTCCACTACAGGTAGACCACTTTGTATACTGTTGGGGACATGACGGGTATGGGGAAAGTAGCAGGGGTCTGGGGCACCATGGCTGGCTGTGGCACAACGGGCAAGGTGGTCAGGCAGGGGCATAATGCTAGCGGACTCCTTAGTTGGGGGGGCACACAAGAGGTTCGATGCCAGCAATGGCGTCCCCAGAATGGAGAGCTGCCCCCCCCCCTGGTGCGAGGGTTACCAAAAACCAAGTGTGTGCATATCACATCACTGTCACAGTGTAGTGTAGTTACCCCAGTGTGTGTCACAGTGTAGTGTAGTGTTACCCCAGTGTGTGTTACTGTCCCCAGTGGTGTGCACGTGTTACCTCCCCCTTATGTGTCACAGTGCTTGCAGTGTAGTTACCCCAGTGTGTGTCACTGTGTAGTTACCCCAGTGTGTGTCACTGTGTAGTTACCCCAGTGTGTGTCACTGTGTAGTTACCCATCCACCCCTGTTAATGATTAGATTACCCCTGTGTGTGTCACTGTGTAGTTACCCCAGTGTGTGTCACTGTGTAGTTACCCCTGTGTGTGTCACTGTGTAGTTACCCCATGAGTGTGTCCCCACAGTGTGTGTTACAGTGTGTAGTTACCCCAGGTGTAGTTTCTAGTCACTGTGTAGTTACCCCAGTGTGTGTCACAGTGCAGTGTAGTTACCCCCAGTGTGTGCAGTACCCCGTGTGTGGTAGTTACCCCAGTGTGTGTCACATGTGTAGTTTACCCCAGTGTGTGTGTGTGTTACCCCAGTGTGTGTCACCGCCCGTGCATGTAGTTACCCCAGTGTGTGTGCCCCCCCCCAGTGTAGATACCCCCACTACCACCCGCCGCCCCCCGTTACCAGTGTGTGCCCCACCCCCCCCCCCCCCCCCCAGCCACCCTGTTCACTTGTTGTAGTTACCCCAGTGTGTGTAACCAAAACCACCCCCCCAACCCCCACACAGTGTAGTTACCCCCAGTGTAGTTGTGTGAGCTGTAGTTACCAGAGTGGCAGTGTGTGTGGTATTACCACCCAGTTTGTGTCACAGTGCATGTGACAGTGTGGTGTCACTGGTGTATTTACCCCTACCAGTGTGTGGTCCTGTGTAGTTAGTGTGTGTCAGTGTAGTTTTACAGTCATATAGTGTAGTTACCCCCAGTGTGTGTCACCAGTGTAGTTACACCCCGTGTGTCACAGTGAGTTAACCCCAGTGTGTGGCTGTGTATTACCCCAGTGTGGTGTCTCAGTGTAGTTACGCCCTGTAGTGTGTGCACTGTGTTACCACCATGGGTGTCCAGTGTAGCAGTGTGTATTACCCCAGTGTGTTTCCACCCTGGTGTGGTGTCACTGTGTAGTTACCCCCTACCCCAAAGTGTGTCACAGTGTAGCAGTGTGTGTGCACAGTGTCCAGTGTGTGTCACAGTGTAGTTACCCCAGTGGCAGTGTAGTATTACCCCAGTGTGTGTCACAGCGTAGTTACCCCAGTGTACCCTCAGTGTGTCACAGTGTAGGTTAAAGTGTAGTTACCCCAAGTGCGTGGCTGTCACACAGTGTTGTTCAGTGTGTGAAGTATACCCCAGTGTGTGTAGTTACCCCTGTGTAGTTACCCCTAAGTGTGTGTCACAGTGTAGTTACCAGTGTTGTCACCCCAGTGTGTGTCACAGTCAGTAGTTACCCCAGTGTGTGTCACAGTGTAGTTACCCCAGTGTGTGTCACAGTGCAGTGTAGTTACCCCAGTGTGTGTCACAGTGTAGTTACCCCAGTGTGTGTCACAGTGCAGTGTAGTTACCCCAGTGTGTGTCACAGTGTAGTTACCCCAGTGTGTGTCACACCCCGTGTGTGTAGTTTGCAGTGTGTGTGTGTAGTTACCACCCAGTGTGTGTCAAACATGTGCAGTGTACCCCTACCCCAGTGTTGTACCACAGTGTAGTTACCCCAGTGGTGTGTCACACAGTGTAGTTACCGCCAGTGTGTGTCACAGTACCCAGTGTAGTTACCCCAGTGTGTGTCCAGTGTAGTTAGTAGTCCTACACATGTAGTTTACCCCCAGTGTGTGTCACTGTGTAATTACCCCAGTGTGTGTCACAGTGTAGTATACCCCAGTGTGTGTACAGTGCAGTGCAGCCTGTGTGTCAGTGCAGTATTTACCCCAGTGTGTGTCACTGTGTAGTGTATTACCCCTAGTGTGTTGTCACAGTGTGTTACCTACCCATGTGTGTATACCCCTGTAGTTACCCCCAGTGTGTCACTGTGTAGTTACCCCAGTGTGTGTCACAGTACCACCAGTGAGTGTCACAGTGGTGTGTAGTTACCCCTGTGTGTGTCACACAGTGCAGTGTATAGTTACCCCAGTGTGTGTCCCAGGATAAGTGGTTGTGTCACTGACGTGTAAGTTACAGTGTGTGTCCATGTGAGTGTAGTTACCCCTGTGTGTGTCACTGTGTATTTACCCCTTGTGTGTAGTTACCCAGTAGTGTGTATACAGTGTGTGTTCACTGGGTGTGTCCAAGCAGTGTAACCCAGTTCCCACTTCTCCAGTTACCCCTGTGTGTGTCACTGTGTAGTTACATGTGTGTCCCTGTGTGTGTCACAGTGCAGTGTAGTTACCCCAGTGAGTGCACAGTGTGTCACTGTGTAGTTACCCCAGTTGTGTTGTGTGTGTCACAGTGTTACACCCTGAGTGGTCACAGGCCTACCCCAGTGTGTGTTAACCTGTGTGGTGTCACAGTGTAGTTTACTGTCACTTCCCCCCTTTGCCCGACACACAAGCCAGCCACGCTGGACTGTGAGTATGCCTGTGTGCGTTAGCCCTCAGATGGCCCATGGGATAATGATGGTGGTGTGTGGTTCACAGCCCACCGTGCGGTTCATGGAGGATACAGTCGTGCGCGGAGAAGAGGAGGGGGCTGGCGAGGGGGAGTTCTTTGTGGCCGAGAAGCAGCGTCTGATCCGCAAGGACACCCCTCACTACAAGAAACAGTTCAAGATCCAGAAGCTGCCGCGGCCGGAGGCAGTGCTGGCCATACTGCAGGGGCTGAGCAGCCCTGAGCTGCAGGAGGAGGGAGAGCAGGTCCCAGCGCCAAGCCTCAGCTCGCCGCTGCACCACCTGCAGGAGGTTAGAGATGACAGGCTCTCCCAGCCCCCCGTGAAGGTAGGATGCAAGCCTGACACCTGGCCCGGCGGGAGGGGGGTAGGAGGGTGGGGGCAAACGTTCCATCCTTAACCCACTGTCACGACACCCAGTTGCGAGCACAACATGGAGTGCTGGCGGACTCAGCCGGTCAGGCAGCGTCTGTGGAGGGAATGGACAGATGATGTCCAGGTCTGGACCCTTCTGCAGAGGGCGAAAACTGGAAAAGAGGTGGGGTGGCAAAGCCTGGCATGTGATATGTGCCCACTATATCGATGACTGCATCGGTGCTGCCTCCTGCATCCATGCAGGACTTATTGGTTTTATCAACTTTACCACAAACTCCCACCCGCTATACAAATTTACCCACTGTCTCTAACACTCTCCCTTTCTTGATTTCTCAGTCTCCATCACAGTGGACAGAATATTGACTTGCGTCTACTACAAACCCATGGACACTACCTATCACTTGCCAGGCTTTGTCCTGCCCCCACCTCTCTGTTCAGCTTCCCCTCCACCATCAGTGAGGAAGGGTCCCAACTCAAACATCGTCTGTCTACTCCCTTCACAGACGCTGCCTGAACGGCTGGGTTCTTCCAGCACTGTGTGTTTTGCTCAGGTTGCAGCATCTGCCGTTCCTGTGCCTCTGTGGTGTCTGGATAGGTCTCACAGCAGCAGAGCAGCTGCTGAATGTGGAGCAGGCACGGGGTATGGTGGGAGGAGGTGAATGTCAACTGAAGACAGCTCTGTATGTGGACAGCACCAGAGGCCGGTGGAACTCAGGAACTGGCCCGTGTGTCTGTGTGGTTCAGGGTATGTGGGGCTCCTGGTGCTGTAAATAATCTATTCCCTGCCACTGCTGCTCACAGGAAGTCGGGAGTGGGGCGATGTGAGCAGAGCTGGATCAGTGAGCAAGGGTTGTACACACAGCGGCTCACTCTCAACAGGTACAGCACTGTGACTGAGTCCCAACCACTCACTCTCTCCCTGGTGCCCCTGTGTTGAAGTTACTGAGAGAGTTTAGCTCCCTGGTGTCTGACCTGTAGCTGGCATTACACGTGGTCTCCTGCATGTGTGTGGTCTCGCTGCTCGCATACTCCAGGAGCAACTGCATGAACTAAACCCATCAGCGCTGTGTTACTGCAGATTGCACCATTTCATGCCTCTCCGCGCCTGCTGTCCTTCCCAGCTTCAGTCTCCCACACAGACACCGGCATCAATATCCATGCTCTTCCCTCACTCCTGTACATCCCCCCCTCTTTTCCCATCAACTCTTCTCTCTCTCCCCCTCACTCTCTCTTCTTCCTCACTTTCTTGCTCTTTCCGCCTCCTACCTCACTCTATCCTGTTCCTACCCTCACCTTTTCTCCCTCTGCCCTCTCCCTCCCTCATTCCCCCTCTCACATTCTCAGCCTTCCCTCTCTCTCCCATTCATTGTCTCTCTCTAGTGCCAAGAGGATGCAGTTTGTCAGGAAGGTTTTACTGTTGTGCAGTGTGTTGGTGAAGCTGTGCACACAGTGTTGGTCTCCTTACCTATCATAGGATCGGGTAGCGCTCCAGACAGTCCACCGGCTATTCGCCGGGCTAATTCTGACTGAGAGTTTTGTCCTGTTTACTTTGGTTCTGTATTCGTTGGAATTGAGAAAAATGAGAGGTGATCTCATTTGTGCAGATGAGGATGCCGATGTGGAGAGTGATGAGTGACAGCATGTGGTTGCACAGTCAGGTCGCACAGGCCTGATTACTGCTGCTGGCAGCTTCCCTGCGAATACCCCTTTGTGAACAGTTCTCTTGTATCAGCGATCACCACCCTCACTTTGGGGCACTCGGAGAGTTTAGGATGTTTTCCAAACTGACTGGGAGAATCTATCTCTGTACACGTGACAACAATAGACGTTGCCCACTGTTAACTTTCTGCATTTGCAGACTTGGTGAAACCTCCCCCAGTGTTTCGGCCCCACTGCTGCCCAATGGATGTTCCAGAAATTCCTGCTCTCAGAGTGTGGTGAACCTCTGGGGAACTGCCCCTCAGGGGTGGTGGAGGCCGGGTCAGTCCATGTATTTCAGGGGAGATGAGGAATTGGGTGTTATGGGCAACTGGCATAGAAGGGGCTAGGATAGGTCAGCCATAATCATGTTGAGGCTGAGAGGCCTCCTGCTCCCATTTTATTCTGTCCCTCTTCCCCCTCTCTTACTTTCCCTTTCATTTCTCCCTCCCTCTCTTCCTCTCATCTCTCTCTCTCTCTCTTTTCCAACCTTGCACTCTTTCATTGCGACCTCTCCCTCTCCCCTTGCATTTTCTCGGATACAGTCATTCTTTCTCAGTCAAACTGTCTGGTGTTGTGTCTGGTGTTGTTTGCTGGCTGTTACCATTCCACCCTGCCCCTGCCTCATCTACCCTTCGCGCCCTCCCCCCCCCCCCCCCCTCCTAACCTGTTGTAACGTAGATTATTAACGGTGAAGCTATCAGAAGCACGCAGACTAACTGACTAACCGTATTCTAACTTGGCGAGTGGTTGATGGAGTGTTCCTCAGTGTGTACAGACCTTGAGAGTGGCAGCCTGCTGCCCGCCTCCCAGCCAGTCCGGTCCCCGGCCTGGGCCGCTGACGGAGCCATGAGTTGTTTGTTGTTTGTTGGGAGTAGACAGAGCCTGTGTGGGCGCAGCCCATCGATGGCCTGCACCAGCAGCGTGCTGAAGGCTGCATGTCAATGCTGCAGTCTGTGGGCAAAGGAATGAACCAAAGGGCTCGAGCAAAGGGTTAGCACAAGCACAGCGGGCCAAAGGGTCTTCCTGTGCACATGATTGTGAGCAGAGGGTTTAGTCTAACACGTGAATGGTGCAGTTACCCGCGTGTGGACTCCTTTACACGCTCCTGCTGCGAGCCATGAGACGGTACCTGTTA
This sequence comes from Okamejei kenojei, assembly GCA_035221665.1. Lineage (NCBI taxonomy): Eukaryota > Metazoa > Chordata > Chondrichthyes > Rajiformes > Rajidae > Okamejei > Okamejei kenojei. The sequence goes on along the minus strand of JAVHYY010000473.1, from coordinate 132,254 downwards.
GCATGACGCATGCTTCCTGACAGGTGGGATCCACTCCTTGGCGTGTGTCAGCCTCTGCGGGTGGTGGCTGCTCGTCTCCAGACTGACATCTCATTCAGTGAAGGTGATCATCTGTTTAAGCGGAATGTTGCACATGGAACGTGAGGAATGCCGGGACATGGGCTGGTGAGAACGGACAAGCACCATGTGCAGCTGATTCCAGCACTGCCTACTCTTCACTCTTTCTGCATCTCCTTCCAAGCCCTCAACACATTGGACTGGAGGTTTGCAGTTTCATTGACGGATTCTCTGGGCTCTCAAATTCTAGTGAAGGGCTGTTAGATTCCTGAGCTCTGTGTCTCTCTGCATCGGAGAATGACTCCCCCCCCCCCCCCCCACCCCCCCTTTCTCCTGTGCTGCCCCCTTGCCTCACACACCACCCGCTCTTCCCCTGCACCTGCTGCTGGCTGTGTCTTCGTACTTCTGGGGTGTATGTACCTGATGCCTGGAGGGGTTTGTGTGGGGATTGCAAGCACACGAGCTGTGTGTGTCAGTACACGTGTGTCTGGATGTGCGTGAGAGAGAGTGGAGATTACCGGCACTTGGGCTGTGTGTGTAAGTGAGAGAGTGGGGATTTGTGTGTGTGTGTGAGAGTGTGGGTGTGTGTGTGAGTGGGGTGTGTGTGTGAGTGGGGGGGTGTGTGTGAGTGGGGGTTGTGTATGAGTAGGGATTGGGGGTGTGTGTGCGCAGGGATTGGGTTTGTGGGTGGGGATTGTGTGGGTGTGTGTGAGTGGGGGGGTGTTTGAGTGGGGGTGTGTGTGTGTGAGTTGGGGTATGTGTGTGTGTGAGTGAGGATTGTGGGAGTGTGTATGTGTGTGAGTGGGTTGGAGGTGTGTGTGAGTGGGAATTAGGTGTGAGTGTGGATAGGGGTGTGTGTGAGTGGGGATTGGGGGGGTGTGTGAGTGGGGACTGGGTGTCAGTGTGGATGGATGTGTGTGAGTGGCGATTGGGGGCGTGTAGGTGTGTGAGAGATAGGGAGGGGATGGTGGGCTTGAGGTCTGTGTACCTGTACACATGCGTGTGAGTGAGTGAGTTTAGTTTAATGTCACGTGTACCGAGGTACAGGGAGAAGATTTTGTTGCGTGCTAACCAGTCAGCACGGAAAGACAATACATGATTGCAATCGAGCCGTCCACAGTGTACAGATACAGGATAAAGGGAATAACGTGAAAAACGTTTAGTGCTGGGTAAAGCCAGTAAAGTCCGATCCAAGATAGTCTGGGGGTCTCCAATGAATTAGATAGTTCAGGGCTGCTGGTCCTGTGTGTGGACTGTGGTCCTGTGGCCTGTCTGTACATGTGTGGTAGTGTGTGTATCTATACATGTGTGGTAGTGTGTGTGTCTGTACATGTGTGGTAGTGTGTGTGTCTTTACACGTGTGATAGTGTGTGTGTCTGTACATGTGTGATAGTGTGTGTGTCTGTACATGTGTGGTAGTGTGTGTGTCTTTACACATGTGATAGTGTGTGTGTCTGTACATGTGTGGTAGTGTGTGTGTCTGTACATGTGTGGTAGTGTGTGTGTCTTTACACGTGTGATAGTGTGTGTGTCTGTACATGTGTGGTAGTGTGTGTGTCTGTACATGTGTGGTAGTGTGTGTGTCTTTACACGTGTGATAGTGTGTGTGTCTGTACATGTGTGGTAGTGTGTGTATCTGTACATGTGCAGAGATGCCAAGTGTCCCGGATTCGCCGTATTTTGTCCCGGCGAAATAACCTTTTTACGGTGTTCCGGCAGCCAAACATGCTGTTACGGAACACCGCCGCGCCGGTGTTCCTCCCGTGGTGAACGCCGGCGCCATGTGTCCCCGGTTTGCCGGCCCGCGCGATCAGCGGCACTTTGCCGGGCCCTAGTGTCCGCGCCTGCGCGGTTGGGGAGGGTTGCCGGGCCCCAGTGGCCGCGCGTGCGCAGTGGGGGAGGGTTGCCGGGCCTGGCGCCATTTCGAGCCACGCCACGCCCGGCCCAGAGCCCGGGCGGCGCCGGCCCGCGCGATCAGCGGCACTTTCTTGCCGCCAGCCGGCCGCTCGCGGCAGCCCCATCACCGGGCCTCCCCCCCCCACCCCCACCCAGTGCGCAGGCGCAGACCCGCCGGCAACCTTGCCAAGTGCGCATGTGCCGCACCCGCCCGCCGGCAGCCCGCTGATCTGCACCAGTGCGCAGGCGCAGACCCGCCGGCAACAACCCCAAGTGAGTACGGAGAGAAATGCATTTAACCCCATTTGTTACGGACAAATGGGTTGAATGTTACTGTGAACTAAATTTAGGGTTGGCATCTCTGCATGTGTGGTAGTGTGTGTGTCTTTACACGTGTGGTAGTGTGTGTGGCTGTACACGTGTGGTAGTGTGTGTACACGTGTGGTAGTGTGTGTCTGTACACGTGTGATAGTGTGTGTATCTTTACACGAGTGGTAGTGTGTGTGTGTGTACACGTGTGGTAGTGTGTGTACACATGTGGTAGTGTGTGTGTGTACACATGTGGTAGTGTGTGTACACGTGTGGTAGTGTGTGTGTGTCTACATGTGTGGTAGTGTGTGTGTCTGTACACGTGTGGTAGTGTGTGTACACGTGTGGTAGTGTGTGTGTCTACACGTGTGGTAGTGTGTGTGTCTGTACACATGTGGTAGTGTGTGCATCTACATATGTGGAGGTGTGTGTGCCCATGGCCTGTGTGTGTATATCTGTGGATGTGTGTGGCTATGGTTAGCGTGTGTACACACTGTGGAGGTGTGCTGCCACGTGGCCCTGTGTTTATACATGCAGTTGTGTGCGGGCTCATGGTCTGTGTGTACACATGTGGAGGTGTGCGGGCCTGTGGTCTGTGTGTGTATGCACGTGAAGGTGTGCGGGCATTTGGCCCTGTGTGTACACGTGTGGAGGTGTGCAGGCCCGTGGTCTGTGTGTGTATGCACGTGTGTAGGTGTGCGGGATCGTGGTCTGTGTGCGTACACGTGTGGAGGTGTGCTGGCCCGTAGCCCTGTGCTGGAGAGTGCATCACTCACCTGCTGGCCTCTCCAAGGGAGAGTGTGTTCACTCCGGTGGCAGTCCCTGGTCATGGGTTCTGGTGACAGACCCTGGCCTGGCTGCATCCCCGCAGTCCCATGTGCTGCCTTCCCCAGAAACCCGCACACCTCACCATGCAGCCTGCCCTTCCCTCCCGCCCACCCACACACACGCTGACACCACCTGCCACTTGCGGGCGTGACTACAGCCTGGCCTCCCGTCTCCCTCGACCACCACCTCTGCCTGTCCCACAGGCAGAGCCACCCCTTTTATTCCGTGCTCCAGGCTTGCCTGTGTGTGTGGACCAGTTCGCCTCCCCTCATCCGTCAGTGGTGAGCTTCAGCCAGGATACGGTGCCAGTAGCGTTTGGCTGGACAAAGCCTAGGCATTGATGTGGCCGGACCCCCCACACACACACACAGTACTGTGCTGTCTTACGCCCAGCCTCAGTGAACTAGCCGCGGCCTGGAGCCCACCTTCAGAGCAAAGAAAATCCACTCACGCTTCTCTTTATCACCTTAGGGTTATCCTCAATGTCAGGGTGAGAATTTGTGAGCCCAGGGTTGCGTCTGTCTGTGTGTACATCTGTCTGCGTCTGTCTGCCCCCCCTGCCTGTGTGCCTGGTGCTATCCTCAGTGCTGTGTCTGGGGCTGTGTTTTGATTGGGGTGAAGCTATGCTCCACTAATCCGCATGCCTCTGCTGGTTCCTATCCTAACAGGGGGTCTCCTTTGATCAAGTCAATAATCTGCTGATCGAGCCTGCTCGAATTGAGGAGGAAGAGGTCTGTACTGTTCCCTTTCTATACCAGCTCTACACATGCATGCCCAATCTGTGATGTGGTGGGTTTACCCTGAACATGTGCAAGTGGCAAGGCGCTGGGTGTAAAGCCATTCATTCCCCTGACGCTTCATTCTTTAGTGGGGGTTCACTTTAAAGTGTTGAGCCCATGGGGTAGAGAGAGAGAGAGAAGAGAGAGAGAGAGAGAGAGAGAGAGAGAGAGAGAGAAAGTGGATCCAGCAGTTTGAGTACAGATGCCTTTGGCAACGAACAATGACATTCATACTTGCTGCAACTTTACAGGCCGATTAATGCAAGAACACACGGATAAATATATAATAATATATAACGTTAATCAGTAATAATAAGTAACCATGATAGTGCAAAATCAAATTCCGTGTTGCAACCAAAACAAAGACCATAGTCGCTGAAGTGATGGTTAGTGTTGTGCAGGGTGGTTCAAGAGCCTGCTTGTTGCTGGCAACAAGCCGTGGCACGGTTTTCGGGCTCCTCTATCTTCCTGGTGAAAGAAATGAGATAAGAGCGAGGCCGGGGTGGTGTGGGTCTCTGATGATGCTGGCTGCCTTTTTTGACGCAGCCCCTCCTGTAGATCCCTTGGATGGTGGGGTGGTTGGTGCCTGTGATGGACGCACAGTGTCCACCGCTCTCTGTAGTCTCCTTCGTTCCCTGGCGTTTAAGTTGCCAAAGCAGGCCGTGATGCAACCAGTCGTTGTGTTCTCCACTGTACACCTGCCGAGGTTCAGTCAGTTGTCAAAGGGTGAGGTTTAGTTTAGTTGAGTTTATTGTCAGGTGTACCAAGGTACAGTGAAAAGCTTTTGTTGCGTGCTAACCAGTCTGTGAAAAGACAATACATGATTACAATCCAGCCACTCACAGTATACAGATACATGAAAAGGGAATAACATTTAGTGCAAGATAGAGCCAGCAAAGTCCGATCAAAGGTAGCCCAAGGGTCTCAAATGAGGTAGATAGTAGTTCAGCACTGCTCTCTAGTTGTGCCAGGATGGTTGAGAAACTGTCCCTGAATCTGGAGGTGTGCACTTCTGTACCTCTTGCCTGGTGGGAGAAGAGGGAGTGGCCAGGGTGTGACTCATCCATGATTATGCTGCTGGCCTTGCCGAGGCAGCGTGAAGTATAAATGAAACGGAGGTTGGTTTTGTGTGATGGTCTGGGCTGCGTCCACAATTCTCTGCCATTTCTTGTGGTCTTGGATGGAGCTGTTCCCAAACCAAGCTGTGAAGCGTCCTGATAAAATGCTTTCTACGACAAATCTGTAAAAGTTGCTGAGAGTTTTTGGCGACTTGCCGACTTGCCGAACTTCCAAAGCCTTCCAAGGAATTAGAGGCGTGGTGTGCTTTCATGCTCGTTGCTTCAATATGGGTGGTCCAGGGGAAGTTGTTGGTGATATTTACTCTTAGGATTTAGAAGCTTTTGACCATCTCAACTTTGTCGCCGTCATTACAAGCTGTCCTAAAGTCCTGAAGTCAATCACTATCCTTTGTCTTGCTGGCATTGAGAGAAAGGTTGTTGTCTCGACACCAGGACACGAGGTTCTCAATCTCCTACCTGTTCTTCTCCCTGGCTCCTAGCACCACCTCACACTTCTCAGCCTCCTCCACCTTGAGCACGGTCTTTCATCTCTGATCCTCAGTGAACACGTTGCAGTGATCTTGTAGGTGGGGAGGAGAGGGATGGATGGTGGTTGGGTCTGACAGTCAGGGGTGGAGAGGAGAGGAGAGGCAGAATTGTAAACTAGTGCCAATAGAAGAGGGACTTTACTGTATAACCATATAACCATATAACAATTACAGCACGGAGACAGGCCCTCTCGGCCCTTCCAGTCCGTGCCGACCATTTGTTTTCCCCTAGTCCCATCTACCTGCACTCAGACCATACCCCTCCATTCCCTTCACGTCCATATACCTATCCACTTTACTCTTAAATGTTAAAATCGATCCTGCCTCCACCACCTCTGCTGGAAGCTCATTCCACACGGCCACCACCCTCTGAGTAAAGAAGTTCCCCCTCACGTTACCCCTAAACTTCTGTCCCTTAATTCTCATGTCATGCCCTCTTGTTTGAATCTTCCCTACCCTCAATGGGAAAAGCTTATCCACGTCAACTCTGTCTATACCTTTCATCATTTTAAAGACCTCAATCAAGTCCCCCCTTAACCTTCTGCGCTCCAAAGAATAAAGACCTAACTTGTTCAACCTTTCTCTGTAACATAGTTGCTGGAACCCTGGCAACATTCTAGTAAATCTCCTCTGTACTCTCTCTATTTTGTTGACATCCTTCCTATAACTAGGCGACCAAAATTGTACACCATACTCCAGAATTGGTCTTACCAATGCCTTGTACAATTTTAACATTACTTCCCTACTCCTATATTCAATGCTCTGATTTATAAAGCCCAGCACACCAAAGGCTTTCTTTACCACATGTTGAGGCTGGCCCGTCCACCTCACCGTCTGTTCCACCTCGCCACTATCGCACCGCTCCTACTGTTCACCCCTTCCCCGTTCTCTTCAACCTCCTGTAAAAGCTGTCCCGTTGTTCACTGGATCAGCAACCTGCCTCACTTGGGCAACGGGCTTGCTTTCTCTGGTTTAGTCTTACCGCTGTCACGCGGTGTTTGATCGCCTTCATTGGTGCTATTTTGTTAAATTATCTCAGTCACGCTATCTCTGCGCCAGCGCCTGCTGCTTATTGGTACAATGCGTTGAGAATGTCTCTGATGTTATTGCACACGCTCGTGTGTGCCCAGCCATCCCTCATGAAACAGTGGTCATTATCACTCTCTATCTGCACAGTCCATCACCAGGACTGCAACATTGACAGTAGTCCTGGATCAACCCAGCTGATCGGGCAGCATCTGTGGAGGGAATGGGCAGAATGAAGTAGTCACAACCAGTGTTGCTGCCTGATTCACTGAGTTCCTCCAACACAACATTCCAGTATCTTGTGTCCCAATAATATAATTCTCACTTGTTGCAGCTCTATAGACTCATTAACACAACACAATAAATAAATATAAAATAAATCATCAGTTACTCTAGGTAACCAGGCCATAGAAGTGGAAGCCAAAGTACATCAGGCACCATCTGCGGAGGATATGTTTCAGGTCAGGGTCTGAAGAAGGTTCCTGACCTGAAATCTGTATCCTCCACAGATGCTGCCTGACCCGTTGTGTTTTACTCAAGGTTCTAGTGTCTGTAGTTCCTCGCGCCTCTTTTATTCGATGTACAGAGTGGTTTGGTGTTGAGGTAGGGTTGTGCAGGTGTTTGAGGGGGAGAACCTGATCGAGGAGCTCTGCTGAATCGTTGCTGCCGCCCCTCGGTGGGCTCCCAGCACAGGGGTCTGCTCGGGAAGCTGCTGGACAAGAGGTGGTGGCGTAAATCCTGTCCTTGATTGAACACCTGCACAAACAAGTTACTATCTCCTCTTCCTCGTGCATTCTTTACAGATTAGTTGCACTTTCTGTTGGTAATGCTTTCTTTGAAAAATACCGGATCTTTAATGTTCATGTGCTTCGGATGTCCAGAGAAACAAAAGGTGTTTTGTCAGTTGATTATAGGGTCCAAATCTGATACTGTGTTTGTCGTGTTTCAGGATTTCTTACAAATATTTCTTCCTATTCTTTCAAGAACATAGAACAGTACAGCGCCGGAACAGGCCTTTCGGCCCACGATGTCTGTGCTGTTGATGAGGCCAAATTAACTAATGTTCTCTGCATGTGATCTATATTCCCTGCATATCCACTCCAATCTAAAAGCTTGTTGAACGCCACTGTTGTATCTGGCTCCACCCATTGCTCTCGGACCGATGATGGAGGTTCACCTGTGCCCAGGGCAGAGCTGTGGAGAATCAGTGTGGGAATGTTTTTCCGCTTGGTGCTGAGTTGGAGGAGTGTGGTTTGGTGCAGAGGGAGCCGCAGCTGGTCACTGCTGGCTAAAGAGGAAGGAGAAGTTGGAAGTGGCATTACAAGCCGGCTGATCACCGAGTCCACCAGCAATATCCAGGGAGAGGCTGCTGGCCGACACCTCGGCTCCGGTTCATTCTGTGATGGCTGTTCACACTGGGCTGCTCATCCACACCTTTGGCATCGCTCTCCAATACAACAACTCGGCAAAGAAACGTCCCCAGCACCGTCCTGCTGTGGGATGATTGCAGCCAGGGGTGTGGGGTGGCTTCATGCCCAGGCTCCCACCAGGCCAGTTGAACAAGGCTGAGAGATGATCCTGGCAACCTGTCTGGAGATCAACATCTGACAAAGGAGACGTCCAGCATTTGCATCTAGTTTACATGGCAGGCACATATGTCCACTTGAACACGCTGCTAATCTTCACCTGGTCAGACAGCAGCTGCGGGGAGAGAAGCAGTCATTAAAGTTTTGAGATACTGCATGGAAACAGGCCCATCAAATACCCACTCTCACTTGTTCTACATTATCCCACTTTGCATCCATCCCCCACACAATAGGGGGGATTTACAGAGACCACTTAACCTCCAAACCCACATGTCTTTGGGACGTGAGAGAAACCCGGAGCACCCGGCAGAAAGCCACGCCGTCACGGAGAGAACGTGCAGACTGCACACGGACAGCGCCCGCGCTCAGGTTGGAACCTGGTCTGTGGCGCTGTGAGGCTACAGCTTTTCCAGCTGTGCCTCTGTACCATTGTTCAGGGTGATGACCATTCATCAACAGTGGGAAATGTTAGCAATCTAGCATGTGTTGCAAGAAAAGAGAAGGCTGGAGGGAAGAAAGGGAAATCTATGCCAGGCTGGGGATGGAAAGGGACAGTGAAGCAAAAAGTGGTGGCTGGCAGAGAGAGCGAGGAGGCAGCTGATGAATGATGCACAGCAGGTGTCATTCTTGATAACTATTAATTATATACAATACCATCTCTGTTAGCGTCATCTGCAACTTTACTAATAATGTCTTCTGCACATTCTCATCCAAATTGTTAATGTAGACAAATGGCAATGGTCCCAGCAACGAACCCTGAGGCACACCACTAGTCACAGGCCTCCAATCCAAAAAACAACCTTCCGTGTCACCCTCTGCATCCTTCCATAAAGCCAATTCTCTATCCAATCGGCTAGCTATCCCTGGACCCAGTCCCACACTGACCGCCCCACACTCACCCAGTCCCACACTGACCGCCCCACACACACACCCAGTCCCACACTGACCCGGTCTCACACTCACCCAGTCCCACACTCACTCAGTCCCACACTCACCCAGTCCCACACTCACCCAGTCCCACGTTCACCCAGTCCCACGCTGACCCACCCCCATGCTCACCCAGTCCCACACTCACCCAGTCCCACACTCACTCAGTCCCACGCTGACCCACCCCCATGCTCACCCAGTCCCACTCTCACCGTCCCACAATCACCCAGTCCCACACCACGCTGACCCACCCCCACGTCCCCCCACTCACCCAGTCCCACACTCACCCAGTCCCACGCTCAGTCCACCTCACACCAGTCCCACACTCACCCAGTCCCACACTCACCCAGTCCCCACACTCACCCAGTCCACACTCACCCAGTCCCACACTCACCCAGTCCCACACTCACCCAGTCCCACACTCCCCCAGTCCCACACTCACCCCAGTCCCCACACTCACCCCCAGTCCTCACACTCACCCAGTCCCCAGTCCCACACATTACCCACCCAGTCCCACACACACTCCAGTCCCACACTCACCCAGTCCCACACTCACCCAGTCCCACTCACGCCCACCACATCCAGTCCCACACTCCAACCCAGTCCCACACTCCCACTCACTCACCCAGTCCCACACTCCCCACACTCACCCAGTCCCACACTCACCCATCCCACACTCACCCAGTCCCACACTCACCCAGTCCCACACACTCACCCAGTCCCACACTCACCCAGTCCCCACACTCACCCAGTCCCACACTCACCCATCCCACACTCACCCAGTCCCACACTCACCCCGTCCCACACTCACCCAGTCCCACACTCACCCAGTCCCACACTGACCGCCTCACTCTCACCCAGTCCCACACTCACCCAGTCCCACACTCACCCAGTCCCACACTCACCCACCCACACTCACCCAGTCCCACACTCACCCAGTCCCACACTCACCCAGTCCCACACTCACCCAGTCCCACCTCACCCAGTCACCCACACCTCACCCAGTCCCACACTCACCCAGTCCCACACTCACCCAGTCCCACACTCACCCAGGTCCTCACACTCACCCAGTCCCACACTCACCCAGTCCCACACTCACCCAGTCCCACACTCACCCAGTCCCACACTCACCCAGTCCCACACTCACCCAGTCCCACACTCACCCAGTCCCACACGTCACCCAGTCCCACACTCACCCAGTCCACCACACTCACCCAGTCCCCACTCACCCAGATCCCACACTCCCCCACACTCACCCAGTCCCACACTCACCCAGTCCCACACTCACCCAGTCCCACACTCACCCAGTCCCACACTCCACCCAGTCAACCACACCCAGTCACACCCAGTCCCACACTCACCCGTCCCACACCCAGTCCCACACTCACCCAGTCCCACACTGTCCCACACTCACCCAGTCCCACACTCATCCAGTCCCTCAGTCCCCACACTCACCCCACCCTGTCCCACACTCACCCACACTCACCCAGTCCCACACTCACCCAGCCACATCACCCAGTCCCACACTCACCCAGTCCCACACTCACCCAGTCACTCTCATCCAGTCCCCACTCCACATCCAGTCCCACACTCACCCAGTCCCACACTCTCACCCTCCCACACTCACCCAGTCCCACCCACTCACACACACCAGTCCCACACTCACCCAGTCCCAACACTCACCCAGTCCCACACTCACCCAGTCACCCAGTCCCACACACCCAGCCCACCACCTCACCCAGTCCCACACTCACCCAGTCCCACACTCACCCAGTCCCACACTCACCCAGCCCCACAGGGACCCAGTCCCACACTCACCCAGTCCCACAGGGACCCAGTCCCACACTCACCCAGTCCCACACGGACCCAGTCCCACACTCACCCAGTCCCACACTCACCCACTCACCCAGTCCCACACACCCAGTCCCACGCACCAGTTCCCACACTCGCCCAGTCCCACACTCACCCAGTCCCACAGGGACCCAGTCCCACACTCACCCAGTCCCACACTCACCCAGTCCCACACTCACCCAGTCCCACGCTCACCCAGTCCCACACTCACCCAGTCCCACACTCACCCAGTCCCACACTCACCCAGTCCCACACTCACCCACCAATATTCTCTGCAGAATGGACGGAATTGGAGCTCAATTGGAAATTGTTATGATACAGGCAATTCAAAATAAACGGATTAAACATAGAAAAATAGGTGTAGGAGTAGGCCATTCAATATGGTCATGGCTAATAAACTAAAATCAGTACCCCGTTCCTGCTTTCTCCCCATATCCCTTGATTCCTTTAGCTATGAGCTAAATCTAACTCTTGAAGACATCCAGTGAATTGGCCTCCACTGATTTCTGTGGCAAAGAATTCCACAGATTAACAAATCTCTGGGTGAAAAAAGGTTTCCTCATCTCAGTCCTAAACGGCCTACCCCGTATTCTTAAACTCTGGCACCTGGTTCTAGACTCCCCCAACATCGGGAACATTTTTCCTGCATCTAACCTGTCCAATCCCGTAAGAATTTTATATGTTTCTATCAGATCCCCTCTCATCCTAAATTCCAGAGAATACAAGGCCAGTCGACCCATTCTTTCATCATATATCAGTCCTACCATCCCGGGAATAAGCAAGTCCGGTATTCCGAAAAACGCAAGGAATCATGGGATTTGTCAAAGGTCACTCGCCGTAAACATTCTCGGCAACTGTGCTGCTGAATGAATACAGACTGATGTTTCATCCGTCGTCAGAAGCTCTGTTGAATTGCTACTGGACCGAGCCCGTCCCCTCCTGAGTGTCCCATCCCTGTCCGAGGGTGGGCGGAGGTGTCCGGGGTGACCCTGAACTGGCGGGGTGTCGGCCCGTTGCAGTGGCGGCCCAGACTTACAGCCAGCGCGAAGAAGCATTAACTCCAGCTCAATTATGTAATATGAGTTAATTGTGTGCCTTGGTTTTTCCAAGTTTGTATGACTGCAGAGACTTAATTTTGTTTGAATTAAGTTCAAATGGCAATAAATAGCATTCCATTCTGCCTGTCCACAAGGGGGTCTGCACAACAAGATCGCTACTAACCTACAAACTAACAAGGCCTACAAACTAATATTTAATCAGGACAGTGAAACTAGTCAGAGAACTTGGCTGGGGGAGGGACGGAGAGAGGGGGAATGCAGGAGTTACTTGATGTTGGAGAAATCCATATTCATACCACTGGGTTGTAAGGCTCTTGCACCCGAATATGTGGGATGGCAGGAACACGGGCCAATCAGCCTATCCGAAACTTCCAGGCACCTTCCTGTAACAGGGTGAACAAAACTGCATGCAATACCCCCAGCTGCAGACTAGCCAAAGTCCTATGGAGCTGCAGCAAGACCATAAGGCAGAGGAGCAGACAGACCATTTGGCTCATCAGGTCTGCACCACCGTTCGATCATGGCTGATTTCCGCGCTGTATCTCTGAACTGAACTAATCCTTCCTATTTTCATAGCAAAAGGATTTGAGTACAAGAGCAGGGAGGTTCTACTGCAGTTGTACAGGGTCTTGGTGAGGCCACACCTGGAGTATTATGTACAGTTTTGGTCTCCTAATCTGAGGAAAGACATTCTTGCCATAGAGGGAGTACAGAGAATGTTCACCAGACTGATTCCTGGGATGGCAGGACTTCCATATGAAGAAAGACTGGATAGACTTGGCTTGTACTCGCTGGAATTTAGAAGATTGAGGGGGGGTCTCATACAGATTTACAAAATTCTTAAGGGGTTGGACAGGCTAAATGCAGGAAGATTGTTCCCGATGTTGGGGAAGTCCAGGACAAGTGGTCACAGTTTAAGGATAAGGGGGAAGTCTTTTAGGACCGAGATGAGAAAATATTTTTTCACACAGAGAGTGGTGAGTCTCTGGAATTCTCTGCCACAGAAGGTAGTTGAGGCCAGTTCATTGGCTATATTTAAGAGGGTAACCCCCCTTGTGGCTAAAGGGATCAGGGGGCACTGAGAGAAGGCAGGTACAGGATACTGAGTTGGATGATCAGCCATGATCATATTGAATGGCGGTGCAAGCTCGAAGGGCCGAATAGCCTACTCCTGCACCTATTTTCTGTGTTTCCTCATTACACAATACCCTGTCTAGGGTGGCCTGCCCTCTAATTTGTTCTTCTACATATTGGTTTAAAAAACCATCCCGTATACATTGCAGGAAATCCTCAACGCTGGTACCAATTTGGTTGGCCCAATCTATATGTAGATTAAAGTCAGCCATGATAACTGCTGCACCTTTGCTCCCCACATCCCTAACTCCCGCTTGATGCTATCCCCAACCTCCCCACTGCTGTTTGGTGGTCTGTTATACAACTCCAACAAGCATTTTCTGCCTTTGGCTATTTCACAGTTCTACCCAAACCGAAACATAGTTGTTGGCTATAAAAACAATATAGCACTCTGCTCTGTGAACAAGTGTGTTCGGCAGCTGAGAGAAGCGATTGAAAGAGATTGTAAAAGTACGTGGTTACACTTGGGAATTCTGGTTACACGTGTAGCCCTCTGGAGGTGGAATTACAACTGAATCCAACCCCATCATCTGTACTTTTCACCCTTCTCGGCTGAGGTGAATGGAGACACTAGGCACTGCAGATGCTGGTTTTTAAAAAAGACACAAGGTGCTGGAATAGCTCATGGATAAAGTGCTGGAGGACATGGATAGATGACCTTTTGATCAGGACCCTTCTTCCCTCCTAGTACAATCAGTCTGAAGAAGGGACGCAAACAAAAACTTTCATTATACCTCGATACACTTGACAGTAATAAACTAAACTAAAAGCTAAAATGTTACATTTTTTGTCAGAGAAAATTAATTTCTCAAATGTACTGAAATCCCACTGATATTCCTCCAATCATACTATTGGAAATCACTCTCCAGTCTATGGCCTTATACAGAACCTCTTGGTTGCCTTACACACAACCTCTTTGTCACTTAGTGTCTCAGAGTTAAACGGCACGGAAACAAGGCCCTTCGGCCCAACTTGCCCATGCCGCCCAAGATGACCCATCTTCACGAGACACACTTGCCTACGTATGTGTCACTTAGACGTTGTCTAAGCTTTCCTTTCCAAGTACTTGTCCAAGTGTCTTTTAAATGCTGTTGTGGGACCTATCTCATCTGCCGAGCAGTAACCTTTTCACATAAAGGGTGGTAAGTGTATGAAATGATCTGCTGGAGGAAATAGTTGAGGCAGATGCTATCACAACATTTAGAAAAGTAAATGGATAGGACAGGTTTAGAGGGATATGGGCCAAACGCAGGCAGGTAGGACTAGTGCAGATGGGGCATGTCGGCCGGTGTGAGCAATTTGGGCCAACAGACAAAGATCTTTCAATATGAAGTTTTTTTTCCCAATATCCAGCATTCTTTGGTTCCTTGAATACATAGTAGTCTAGGTGATATACAGTAACCCTTTCGCTATACGTTATTTAAAGTACACTGTTCACAACATTGAGCATTCCATCTCATGTTGAAGAGATTCTCCTGCACATAATATTAGCTTTAATACGCAACAATCTCTTCATTCCGTTCTCTATGACGCAATCTCTCAAATATATCACAATCTTTCATGATGTGTTGTAAAGCATATTCTTTAATATGTATTATAATCACACAAATATCTCTGAAAGAAACAGCATCACCTCTATACAGGGATCTATTAAATATCCATTTCATGCAGAATATTCAGCACTGGCATCTCCTCTGACATCGAGAAGATATATAATTCTCTCCAGTGCTATACAATAATTCTACAAGCGACTGTTATCTTAATGCTTTATGTACTTCCATGCTCCTCGCATCTCTGCCTTGTGCAATCGAGATCTCAGTCCTACATGGTATTGTCATTGCATCAAGATACTTCTTCAAAATAGAGATCCAGAAATGATCCAATTTCCACCGTTAACATGGTGTTATTAAAAAGCATCATAAACAATGACGTTCTCCCCTTGCAGAATGCTCTATTCCCCTCCTCCGAGATGTCTCAGCTGCCTCACAGCGCCAGAGACACGGATTTGATCCTGACTACGGTACTGTCTGTGCGGAGTTTATACGTTCCCACGCTCACCCAGACCTCCGCTCATCCAGACTGGGCACCGAATGTCCCCATGCTGACCCCGGGAGGCACCATTGACACTCCCCACCCCACCCAGTCACTGGTGACCATCCCCAACCGCTAGTAACCCACTCCCACCCCCCGGACAGTGAGCCCACTTGCCATATTGGTGGTGGGACTGCCAGTGGAAGGCTACAGTGCTGTGCCCGTGTGGCAAAGGCGAGATGGGCGGATACAGTTGGTGTGAGCAATACTCTGGTGCCAGTTGCTGGATCTCCCTCTTCACCCGCTCCCCTCTCTGGAGGGTGGGGATGAGTGGAAATGAAGCAGTGATGGTTCAGTGTTTCTGTCGTCAGTAAATCCACCGACTGGCCGCAACCGGCTTGCTACTGAATTGTTGTTGCTCCCTTGTCCTGTGTTTCTGTGACTGCACTGTATGTCGCCTCAGCCACATAGGCACAGCACTGTAGCCTTCCTCTGGCAGACTCACCACCAACATGGCAAGTGGGGTCAGTGTCCGCGGGGTGGCCTGTGTTTCTGTGGCGACCACGGTGTGTATCGTGGGTGTGTGTCTGCTCTGTGTGAGCGGGATGAGTGTGACCCCTATCAGTGCTGACTGTGACTGGGGGTAGGAGAGAGGTACATGGGGAGATACGTGTGGTGGGGTTCGGCTATGTGAGAGAAGTTAAAGGTCAAGACTGTCTTATTATAATATATCCCAGACAGATCAATAGAATTCTTACTTGCAGCAGCACAACAGAATATGTAAACATAGTACTCTGAACAATATAATAAACGAGAAAAAAAGTTCAGTGTGTCTCTGTGTGCCCCCAAGTCTATGCAGTTCAGAGCTTATTTGCAGGTTGTAGTGTTTAATAGCCTGATGGCTGTGGGGAAGAAACTGTCCCTTTACCTGGACGTTATAGATTTCAGGCTCCTGTGTCTTCTTCCCGATGGCAGGAGTGAATTGTGTGTGTGGCCAGGGTGGTGTGGGTCTCTAATGATACAGGCTGCCCTTCTGATGATGCAGAGGCAGCGACTCCCTTCGATTGTGGGGAGGTCAGTACCCTCGATGGACTGGGCAGTGTTCACCACTTTTTGCGGTCTTCTTCGATCCTGGGCATTCAAGTTGTCGAACGATGCCGTGATGCAACCGGTCAGCATGCTCTCTACTGTACACCTGTAGAAGTTCAAGAGAATCCTCTCTGACATACCGAATCTCCATAATCTTGTCAGGAAGTAGAAGCGTTGATGGGCTTTCTTTATAATTGCATCAATGTGCTGGGCCCAGGAAAGATCATCAGAAATATATAAATACACATCCAGGAATTTGAAGCTTTTGATTCTCTCCACCATCGTCCCGTCGATATAGACAGGTTTGTGGATCGTCAACATTCCTGTTCCAAAGTCCACAATCAGTTCCTTGGTCTTAATGACTGAGAGCCAGGTTGTTGTGCTGGCACCATTTGGTCAGTCCATTGTGTAATCTGACTCATCATCATCTGTAATTCGTCTCACAACGGTGGTGTTGGCGAAGTTGAAGATGGAGTGCGCACTATGACCGGCAACACAGTCATGAGTATAGAATGAGTAGAGCAGGGGGCTGAGAACGCATCCTTGAGGTGCTCCCGTTCTGATGGTTATCGGGGAAGAAGTATTGTTGCCAATTCATACAGACTGGTCTGTTGATGAGGAAGTCGAGGATCCAGTTGCAGAGGGATGCGCAGAGACCCAGTTCCAGGAGCTTGATAACCAGCTTGGTATCAAAAATAATTCAATTAATTTCGAGCATGATACAAAAAACAAAACCATGGTGACATACCCACCACCATATTACAAAATCACCAAACTATTCATACATTAAATGACAAACAACTATTACAAATAACACCACCTGGGCACGGACGTAACCCCGGTAAGAGGAGCAAGCATCTGGCTCGGGCAACGCCCTCTTCTGCCTGCCGTTGTGAATCGTGGATGGCCAGCTTGGTCAGGCCTAGGAGCAACCCAACCAGGACATCTTCAGCCCTACCCTCTCCCTAGATCCTGTCACCAGTCCTTCGGTCACTGACAGCAGAGCCACTCCTCCACTTGCGGACGCTAGGTGGAGTGGCGGTGCTCCTTGCCCTCTGGACCCTGGCTACAAGGGACGCTCTACTGGTCCCTCTACCCTCAACAGGAACAACGCTGCTCTTGTTCTTGGTGTCCTTCTCCAGGTCGTCCAAGAAGGACCTGAGCTGACGCCGGTCGTTCCCCTTCACCCCCTGGACCTCCTTGCCCCTCCCCTGATAACCAGCTTGGAAGGAATGATAGTATTGAACACCGAGCTATAGTCTATAAACAACAGACTTAAGTGTTTTTATTGTCCAAGTGGTCCAGTGCGGAGTGGAGAGCCAGTGAGATTGCATCCTCCGTTGACCTGTAATGGCGGTAGGCAAATTGTAATGGGTCGAGGTTCTTGTTGAGGTAGGAGTTGATATGTGCCATAACCAACTTCTCAAAGCACATCTCACCATGGACGATAGTCGTTGAGGCACGTCACCGGTATTATTGATGCCCTCTTAAAGCAGGTGGGGGCCCTCGGTAATGAGAGGCTGAAGCTATCGCAAATACTCCAGCCAGTTGTTCTGCACAGGTTTTAAGAACACGACCAGGTACACCATGAGGTCCAAAAGCTTTCCAACTGTTCACTCTTCTGACATCGGCCTCTGACTGATTGCAATACCACTGGGGGCTATGGGGGCATGGGAAGACACATCAGCATTCTCCCTATCTTAAGCATGAAGAGATGGATTGAGCTTGTCTGGGAGTGATGCTTCGTTGTTGCTTGAACTGCCCCTGATTTCGCCGTGTAGGAAGTGTTGGTATTCAACATCCACCTTGTCCTTCAGCTTAGAGCAAAAGTCCCTTTTAACCTTTTTGATGGCCTTGCCAAGGTTGTATCTGGACTTGTTTACCTCTGTGTCACCAAACCTGAATGCCTAGGATGTGGTCGTCAGATGAATGCGGATCTCCTGGTTCATCCAAGGTTTCTGGTTAGGAAGCGCCTGATGGTTTTTTGTGGGAACACACTCCTCCACACATTTTCTTATGAAGTCGGTAACTGGCGTATAGTTCAGATCTGTTGCCGAGTGCTTGAACATTGCCCAGTCTACTCTCCAAGCAGTCCCGTAGTTGCTCCTCTGCCTCCCCAGGCCAGCTCTGTACAGTCCTCACCTCTGGGGGTGCGCTCTTCAGTTGCTGCCTGTATGTAGGAAGAAGCAGCACGGCTGAATCGTGAGATTTCCCAAAGTGAGGGTGAGGGATAGAGCGATAGGCGTCTCTGATGGTCGTATAGCAGTGGTCAAGGGTTATTAATCCTCTGGGGCTGCAGGAGACATGTTGGTGGTAGTTATAGGGAGATTTCTTCAGGTTGGCTTTGTTGAAGTCCCCAGTTACATTGGTAAAGGTTTCGGGGTTCACTGACTGTTGTTTCGTGACCACGGCATGCAGTTCCAGTGCGAGACGGACGTCTGCCTGGGGTGGGATGTAGACCGCGGTCAGGATGATGGAGGTGAATTATCTCGGGAGGTAGATGGGGCGGCACTTCGCCGCCAGATGTGGGGAGTAAGAGTTGGACAGGACTTGCCATGTCTGAGCACCATGAAGTATTGATGAGGGGGTGAGTGTGTGTTTATGTGGGAGTATGTCTTTATGTGTTGTATGTGTCTTTATGTGCATCGGTGTGTGCCTGGTCCTTCGCAGCCGGTGTCTGCATACATATCTGTGCCGATGTGTGCAGTGTGTGTGTGTGTGCCTGTCCATGTCTGTATGTGTATGTCTGGACATGTGTGTGTGTGTGTGTGTTGGACATGTCTGGGTGTGTGTCTGGACATGCTTGTGTGTGTATGTCTGGACATGTGTGTGTGTTGGACATGTCTGGGTGTGCGTGGACATGTCTGGGTGTGTTGGACATGTCTGGGTATGTACATGTCTGGGTGTGTGTCTACAGATGTCTAGGTGTGTGTCCAGACTTGTCTGGGTGTGTGTCTGGACATGTCTGGGTGTGTGTCTAGACATGTCTGGGTGTGTTGTTGGACATGCCTTGGTGTGTGTCAGAACATGTCTCTGTGTGTCTGGGTGTGAATTGGACATGTCTGGATGTGTGTCTGGACAAGTCTGTGTGTTTTTCGGCATGTCTGGGTGTGTGTCTGAACATGTCTCCGTGTGTCTACATGGTTGAGTGTGTTGTTGGACATGTCTGGGTATGTTGGACATGTCTGGTGCACGTGTGGACATGTCTGGGTGTGTTGTTGGACATGTCTGGGTGTGTGCCTAGACTTGTGTGTGTCTAGACATGTCTGGGTGTGTTGGACATGTCTGGGTGTGTCTGGACATGTCTGGGTGTGTGTCTAGACATGTCTGGGTGTGTTGTTGAACATGTCTGGGGGTGTGTCTAGACATGTCTGGGTGTGTTGTTTGACATGTCTGGGTGTGTGTCTGAACATGTCTCTGTGTGTCTACATACATGTCCTGGTGTGTGTCTGGACATGTCTGGGTGTGTGTCTAGACATGTCTGGGTGTGTGTCTGGACATGTCTGGGTGTGTGTCTGAACATGTCAGTGTATGCCTACATGTCTGGGTATGTTGTTGGACATGTCTCGGTGTGTGTCTGGACATGTCTGGGTGTGTAAACATGTCCGTGTGTGTACACAAAATGCTGGAGAAACTCAGCGGTTGCAGCAGCATCTATGGAGCGAGGGAGATAGGCAACGTTTTGGGCCGAAACCCTTCTTCAAACTGATGGTGGGTGGGGGAAAGCGGGGGGGGGGGGGGGGGGGGGAGGAGGGAGGAGCCCGAGGACTGAGGGAGAGGTAGGGATGGGAGGAGATAGCAAGGGTTAACAGAATGGAGAGAATTCAATGTTCATGCCAAGAGGATGCAAACTCCCCAAGCGGAATATGAGGTGCTGTTCCTCCAATTTGTGGTGTTGTTCACTCTGGCCGTGGAGGAGGCCCAGGACAGAGAGGTCAGATACGGAATGGGAGGGGGAGTTGAAGTGCTGAGCCACCGGGAGGTCGGGTTGGTTATTGCGGACCGAGCGGAGGTGTTCGGCGAAACGATCGCCAAGCCTCCGCTTGGTCTCACCGATATAGATCAGTTGACATCTAGAGCAGCGGATAAAATAGATGAGGTTGGAGGAGGTGCAGGTGAACCTCTATCGGACCTGGAACGACTGCTTGGGTCCTTGAATGGAGTGGAGGGAGGAGGTAAAGCGACAAGTGTAGCATCTCTTGCGGTTGCAAGGGAAAGTGCCCGGGGAAGGGGGGGAGCGGGAGGAAAGGGCAGAATTGACAAGGGAGTTGCGGAGGGAGCGGTCTTTGCGGAAGGCAGACGGGGGGGAGATGGGAAGATGTGGCGGGTGGATGGGTCACGTTGGAGGTGGCGAAACTGGCGGAGGACTATGTGTTGTATGTGCCGGCTGGTGGGGTGAAAGGTGAGGACCAGGGGGTCTCTGCCCTTGTTGCGAGTGGGGGGATGGGGAGAGAGGGCAGTGTTATTGGGTATGGAGGATACCCTGGTGCGAGCCTCTTCTGTGGTGGGGAGGGGAATCCCCGTTCTCTGAAGAATGAGGACATTTGGGATGCCCTGGTGTGGAACATCTCATTCTGGGACCAGATGCGGCGTTGACGGAGGAATTGGGAATACGGGATGGAGTCCTTACAGGAAGCAGCGTGGGAGGAAGAGTAGTCCAGGTAGCTGTGGGAGTCAGTTGGTTTGTAGTGGATGTCGGTCAGGAGTGTGTACCCTGCGATGGAGATCGTGAGGTCAAGGAATGGTAGGGAAGTGTCGGAAATGGTCCAGGTGTATTTGAGTGCCGGATGTCTGTGTGTGTGTTGGACATGTCTGGGTGTGTGTCTGAACATGTCTGTGTGTGTATCTGGACATGTCTATGTGTGTGTCTGGACATGTCTGGGTGTGTTGGACATGTCTGGGTGTGTTGGACATGTCTGGGTGTGTTGGACAAGTCTGTGTGTGTCTGGATGTCGGGGTGTGTTGGATATGTCTGGATGAATTGGACATATCTGGGTGTATTGTTGGACATGTCTGAGTGTGTGTCTGGATGTGTTGGACATGTTTGGGTGTGTTGGACATGTCTGGGTGTGTATCTAGACATGTCTGGGTGTGTTGTTGGACATGTCTGGGTATGTGTCTAGACATGTCTGGGTGTGTGTCTGGACATGTCTGGGTGTGTTCTTGGGCATGTCTGGGTGTGTGTTTGAACATGCCTGTGTGTCTACATGTCTGGGTGTGTTGTTGGACATGTCTGGGTGTGTGTTGTACATGTTTGGGTGTGTGTCTGGTCAAGTCTGTTTTCTTGGGCATGTCTGGGCATATGTCTGAACATGTTTCTGTGTGTCTACATGACTGGGTGTGATGTTGGACATGTCTGGGTGTGTTGTTGGACATGTCTGGGTATGTGTCTAGACATGTCTGTGTGTGTGTGTGTGTGTGTTGTGCAGACATGTCTGGTGTGTTGGACGTACCTGGGTGTGTCTAGACCTGTCTGGGTGTGTGTCAAGACATGTCTGGATGTGTTGTTGGACATGTCTGGGTGTGTGTCTGGTCAAGTCTGTTTTCTTGGGCATATCTGGGCATGTGTCTGAACATGTTTCTGTGTGTCTACATGTCTGGGTGTGATGTTGGACATGTCTGGGTGTGTTGTTGGACATGTCCGGGTATGTGTCTAGACATGTCTGGGTGTATGTCTAGAAATGCCTGGGTGTGTGTTTAGACATGTCTGCGTGTGTTGTTGGACATGTCCGGGTGTGTGTCTAGACATGTCCGGGTGTGTTTCTAGACATGTCTGGGTGTGTATCTAGACATGTCTGGGTGTGTATCTAGACATGTCCGGGTGTGTGTCTGGACATGTCTAGGTGTGTGTATGAACATGTCTCTGTCTGGACATGTCTAGGTGTGTGTTGGACATGTCTGTGTGTGTGTGTGTGTGTCTGAACATGTCTGTGTGTGTTGGACATGTCTGGGTGTGTGTCTGAACATGTCTGTGTGTGTTGGACATGTCTGGGTGTGTGTCTGAACATGTCTGTGTGTGTTGGACATGTCTGTGTGTGTTGGACATGTCTGGGTGTGTGTCTGAACATGTCTGTGTGTGTGTCTGACATGTCTGTGTGTGTGTGTTGAACATGTCTGTGTGTGTTGGACATGTCTGGGTGTGTGTCTGAACATGTCTGTGTGTGTGTCTAGACATGTCTGGGTGTGTTGATGGACATGTCTGGGTGTGTGTCTAGACATGTCTGGGTGTGTTGTTGGACATGTCTGTGTGTGTGTGGACATGTCTGGGTGTGTTGGACATGTCTGGGTGTGTTGGACATGTCTGCGTGTGTGCCTGTACATGACCGGGTGTGTGTGTGGACATGTCTGGGTGTGTTGGACATGTCTGGGTGTGTGCCTGTACATGACCGGGTGTGTGTGTGGACATGCTGGGTGTGTGTCTCTGGTGCTGTACCCTGGTGTGTGCGGTGGGTGGGGAGCTGGTGCTAACCCACTGTGTTTCCTGTAGCTGACGCTGACCATCCACCGGAAAACAGGGGGCCTAGGTATCAGCATCGCTGGCGGCAAAGGCTCTACACCCTACAAGGGTGAGGACGAGGTGAGCTCACAACCCAACCACGCCCCACCCCACCCTCACCCCGCCCCACCCCACCCACGCCCCCACACCGCCCCACCCTCACCCACCTCACCCACGCCCCCACCCTCACCCACGCCACACCCCACCCCAACCTCACCCACACCCCACTCCTCACCCAACTTCACTCCACCCCATCTGCACCCACTCCACATCCCACCTTCTCCCTCCCATCCACCTCACCTCTCCACCTCTGCCTCACTCCTCTCCCTCACCTCTTCACCTCACCCCTCTCCCTTACCCGTGCCCTCTCCCTCACCTTTCCCCTCACAATAGACAATAGGTGCAGGAGTAGGCCATTTGGCCCTTTGAGCCAGCACCGCCATTCACTGTGATCATGGCTGATCATCCCCAATCAATCAGCCTCACCTCACCCTTTCCCTATACATCACCCCCTTCTCCTCCCATCTCTCCCACCCTACTGTGCCCCTTCTCCCTCTCCACTCTTCTCTACTACCATTTCCCTATCACCTGTACCAACCTGTCCAGCTTTGTCCCACTCCCAGGTTTTCCCCTCTACTAGAGTCGCTGTGAAGAAGGGTCCTATGGTGGCCGGTATGTTCTCCCCGCTGAAGCTGCCTGACCCACTGCATTCCTCCAGTACTTTGTGTTTAATGCTAGATTCCAGTGTCTGGTGTTCCTTGTGTCTCCTATGTTCCCTGGCCTTTGCTACCTTCATAGGTTACAGGAGCAGAATTACCATTGAGTCTACTCCGCCATTCAATCATGGCTAATCTATCTTTTCCTCTTGACACCATTCTTATGCCATCAGCGATGATTGAATGGCGGAGAAGACCTGATGGGCTGAATGGCCTTATTCTGCTCCGCAGACTCTAACCGAATCAAAGGATATAGGGAGAAAGCAGGAACAGGTTACTGATTTTGGATGATCAGCCATGATCATATTGAATGGTCGAGGGGCAGAATTTGATTTGATTTGATTTTATTACTTGTCATTCGAACCTCAGAGAGGCTCGAACGAACCTCCGTTTCTACAAGCCATACAAACAGAACAATTTATTAAAAAAACACACAAACAATTCAATTCACACAAACATCCATCACAGTGAATCTCCTCCTCACTGTGATGGAAGGCAAAGTTCTTCTCTCTCCCCTGCACCATTTCTCTCCTGATGTCGAAGCCCCAGGCTAGCGGTGTTAGGGAGTCCCACGTTACAATGAGGCCGTGCCGAGGCGGATGTACTGCGGGGGACGGCCCCGCTCAAGGCCCAAAGTCACAAAGTTGGAAGCCCACGGCGGGCGCTGGAATGCCCCGCGGTCCCCATTAAAGCCGTGCGGGCGATGCTCGGCGGCCCCGCTCCGGGTCGTTCCTCCAACCCCCCCCCGTGACATGGGCTGGAGAAGTGGGTTGTTGCGGGAGCTCCAGAGAGTGGTCTCCCACCCGGGAACCCCCCCCCGCAATCTCCGCCCCCCAATCCCCATCCCCCCGACAGTCCAACACGGCAGTAAGCTGGAGCTGGAAGCTCCGGAGTCGGGCTGCAGCTGGAGCTGGAGCTGGAGCTCCGGAGTTGGGCTGCAGCTGGAGCTGGAGCTGGAGCACCGGAGTTGGGCCACAGCTGGAGCTGGAGCTGGAGCTCCGAAGAAGTCGGGCCACAGCTGAGCTGAAAGCTGGAGCTCCGGAGTCGGGCTGCAGCTGGAGCTGGAGCTGGGCACCGGAGTTGGGGGCCGCAGCTGGAGCTGGAGCTGGAGCACCGGTGTCGGGCCACAGCTGGAGCTGGAGCTGGAGCCCCGGAGTCGGGCCGCAGCTGGAGCTGGAGCTGGAGCCCCGGAGTCAGGCCGCAGCGGCGATCCACCACCACTCCCCACGCTCTGAGGCGATTCCACCACCATCTCCCCACGCTCCACGGCTAGGAACTAGGCCCCAACGACAACGGAGACCTGACCTCAGGGAAAAAAGTCGTTCTCCCCCCGTGCAGGAAAGAGATTTTTAAAAGTTTTCCTCCTTTCCCCCTCCCCCCCCCCACCAACCCCCCCCACCCCCCACATATACAACAGTTAGAAACAAGAACAAACAAAAAAACACAAACAACTACATTAACTAGACAAAAGACAGACAGGAAGGCTGTAGGGGGGCCCGGGCCGCTGCAGACCGCAGTCCGCGCCCACCCACTTATAGAATTGCCTACCCGCCTGCACATATTTTTCTATATTTTCCTAGCTCCTACAATTTAATGGTCACATAAACAATCACTCAATCAACCATCACCCTCACACTCCATGACAAATACCCTTACTAAATATCAAGAAAGAGTCACTCTCCCCTCCACCTTTGAAATACCTAATGAATTTGGTGCCTTCTCCACAAGACAAAACGATCGCACAAGCCATCTGTTGGTAATAATTCCTCCACATAGTTCCCCGCCACCTCACTGACTAAAGAAATTGCTCCTCTGCTTCTCCTTTTTAAAGGTGCCCTTTATCATCTAAGGCTGTGACCTCACCCCACTCATTTGGGCTTGGGAATCATTCTTGTAAATCTCCTCCTGGACCCTCTCTAGAGCCGCACATCAAGAACCACATCCTTACTCAGAAATGAGGGCCCAAAATGCTCACAAACGAAAAAATTCCACATGTGGTCTGACCAGGAGCGTTATAAAACTGCAGCATTACATCCTATAGTTTTTATAATATTCTAGTCCATATTCAAAATAATTGCCAACATTTGCATTTGCCTTCCTACTGCCCCTCATCTCAACCTTTTTGTAAACCCCTGCAGGCAACCAGCAAGGTCCCTCTGGCATCTCTGATTTCTGTAATTCCCCTCCCCCCCAACCCACCCCACCACCCTTCCTCCCATCTTCCACAGCTCATCCTTCTACTTACCCTCCTATCCTCCAGCCTCCCTTCTCCGCCACCCCTCCTCTACTCCTTCATCCGTTCTTCCCTTCTATCCTTTCTCCCTCCTATCATTCATCTTCCCTCTCGTCCTCGCCTCCCACTTCTCAACCTCCCCTCACTCCTCTCCTCCCCCGTCCCCACCTCCCCTCCTGCTCCTCCCCTTTCCTCCCTCCGAATTCCTCTCCTCACCTCCTCCTCCTCCATCCTCTCCTCCACACGTTCCTCCTCTCTTCCTCCCATCCTCTCCTCCCCCTAATCACCTTCCTCCTCCACCTCTTCCACCTTCCCTCCCCCTCACTTTCCTTCCCCAGCTCCCTTCCTCATCTGCCTGCCCTCTCCAACTTCTTTCTGCATTGTTGCCATCCCTGTTTCCACCCACTGCTCACCTCTCTTTCCCTCTCCCGATCACGCCCGGTGCCCTTTCTGCCAGCCCTGATCCAGCTCTGATGTAGGGGTGGATGGGTAATGAGTAGTTGCCCACCTGTGCGTGGCCTGAGTGGATGGGGGTGACAATGCACCCAGGCTGGACTCCGTCAGGGCCCTGGATTATTGGTTTTCATCCTCTGTCTCTGTGTGTTCCAACCAGCCAAGGGAATCTTTCATTTTTCCCGAGTGTCGAGAGGGCCCCCGCAGCTCAGCTGGTGTGCGAAGTGGGAGACAAAACTGCTGGAGGTGAGGAGAGTCCGCTTACTCCCTCCACTATCAGTGTGGGCAGAGGTGCTACAGCTCGGCCAGTGTAGAGGGGATTCACGCTGGCCAATGTATAGAGAGGGTCACAGGCTGCAGCTGGCCAGTGTAGAGGGGGAGGGTCAACAGCTGGCCAGTGTAGAGAGGGAAAGGTCACAAGCATGGCCAGTGTAGAGAGAATGGTCACGAGAGCGGGGGGCCCAGTGTAGAGAGGGAATGTCACAGACAGCTGGCCAGTGTAGGAGGGGGGTCACAAGCTGGCCATGTAAAGGAATGGTCACGCTAGAGGGTAGGGACTGGTTCACAGCTGCCAGTGTAAGAGGGGAATGGTCACAAGCTGGCCAGTGTAAAGGTGGGGGGGGGGGGGGGGTCACAGCCTGGGCCAAGGTAGAGAGGGGAATGGTCAACAGCAGTCCAGTGCAGAGAGAGGGCACAGCTGGCCAGTGTCTAGTGAGGGAATGGTCCAAAAAACCCCAGCAGGCCAGTGCAGAGCGGGAATGGAACCACCACTGGCCAGTTGTAGAGAGGGAATGGTCACAGTTGGGCCAGTGTAGAGAGGGAATGGTCCACAGCTGGTCCATGTAAGAGGGAATGGTCACAGTTTGGTCCAGTGTTAGAGGAGGAATGGTCACAGCTGGCCAGTGTAGAGAGGGAAAGTACAGTTGGCCAGTTAGAGGAGGGAATGGTCACAGCAGGCAGTTTGTAGAGAGGGGAATTGGGTCACAGCTGGCCAGTGTAGAGAGGAGGAATGGTCACGTTGGCCAGTTTTGGAGAGGGAATGGTCACAGATGTGGTGTAGAGAGGACTAGCTTAGATGGGGCATCTTGGTCAGCAAAGGATGAGTTGGGCCATAAGATCCTTTTCCGTGCTATGTCCCACAATAGCACAATGGATCAGCAGGCAGCAGGGGCTGTGGTCCCAGTCTGCTCCATCCATTGTCCAGGCTGGGTCCTCCTATTGACACACTCCTCCCCCCCCCCCCTCCCCCGTCCCCTCCCCATCCCCTCCCCCCCTTCCCCCCACCCCCCCCCCAAACGTAGGTGAATGACGTAGGGCTGGCTGCAGGGACAGGGAGCCTGGTCCTCACAGGCCGCTAGTCCTCCCGCCTGGTTCTCCCACATGGGTCCAGTGGGCCAGTCCTGTGACCTGGTCCTCCACAGTCCGTGCCTAGTCCTCTGCCGGGTTTCCCACAGCCGTTCCAGTCCTGTGACTTGGTCCTCCACAAGTCCGGCCTAGCATCCCGCCTGGTTCTCCCACAGTCCGGTCCAGTCCTGTGACCTGGTCCTCCCACAGTCCGGCCTAGCCCTCCCGCCTGGTTCTCCCACAGTACGGTCCAGTCCTGTGACCTGGTCCTCCCACAGTCCGGCCTAGCCCTCCCGCTGGTTTCTCCCACAGTCCGGTCCGCTGTGACACTGGTCCTCCCACAGTCCGGGGCCTGCCCTCCCGCCTGGTCCTCCCACAGTCCGGTCCAGTCCTGTGACCTGGTCCTCCCACAGTCCGGCCTAGCCCTCCGCCTGGTTCTCCCACAGTCCGGTCCAGTCCTGTGACCTGGTCCCCCAACAGTCCGGTCTAGTCCTCCCGCCTGGTCCTCCCATCGTCTGGTCTAACCCTGTGGCCTGGTCCTCCCACAGTCCGGTCTAGTCCTGTGACCTGGTCCTCCCACAGTCCGGTCTAGTCCTCCCGCCTGGTCCTCCCACAGTCCGGTCTAGTCCTCCCGCCTGGTCCTCCCACAGTCAGGACTAGTCCTGTGGCCTGGTCCTCATAAGTCCGGTCTAGTCCTCCCGCCTGGTCCTCCCACAGTCCGGACTAGTCCTGTGGCCTGGTCCTCATAAGTCCGGTCTAGTCCTCCCGCCTGGACCTCCCACAGTCCGGACTAGTCCTGTGGCCTGGTCCTCATAAATCCGGTCTAGTCCTCCCGCCTGTCCTCCCACAGTCCGGTCCAGGGGCGGAAATCGCTATCAAAACATGGGAAGGACACAATTATGGGGTCCAAGATTTCTTGGTGACCACATGAGCGCACACACACGTGAGGCTTTGAAGGCTTCAGCCGTGGGCCCTGTGGACGGTAACATCAGGAGCTGACCTGGTTAGTGACCAACTCCGAACTCCAGCAACAGCAGCTTCGTCTGCCCCAAATCGTGGGGCTTCAATCGGCCCATTTGCGGGGCCTTTAATCGCCTGGCGCGGCTTAAAATCAGCCTGCGGCGGCTTCAACATCAGGAGCTTTGATAGCCTCGAAACAGCAGTTTGATTTTACACCGCGATGTTAAGCCGCAAAGGCCCCGCGAACGGGCAGATTCAGCCCTTAGGAAGCGTCTGATACCCGCTTGAATCTTTCAAAAGCTACAATGTGATAAATAACATTTAAACAAACAAAACTGAAGGAAACAGAAGAGCCAGCCTTGGAGGAGGGAGAGAGATGGGGGAAAAAAAACAAATAAAGTGAGTGACTGTGAATGAGTGACTTACCTGCAAGCCAGCCAGGAAACCCTTTCGACCGGAGCCCTTAATGACCTGACCCGTTTTAATTCGATACCCGTTTAAATCTTTCCCATCCTCCAATACATCCAATTAGTTCAAATGGTAATTGTACCAGCATCTGACAGCTTTAAGAAATTTTCCGTGAATACCTTCAGTAATACTTGAAGGCAATGATCTTTGTTTGAAGGTCAAAACACAATTGGTGACACATCGTGTTAATCCAGTGTCAAAAGAGGCATTTAACAAGCGCATAACAGCGACACCCCCACTGTCTCTGCAGAAAGCAGAGATTTTAATAGATTTTTTTCACCGAATTTCAAAATCCGGATTACAAAATGTGGGGGGGGGGTGTTGTCCCCCACCTCTCGAAACATCGTCCGGTCTAGTCCTCCCACCTGGTCCTCCCACTAGTCCTGTGGCCTGGTCCTACCACCATCCGGTCTAGCCCTGTGGCCTGGTTCTCCCACAGTCCGGTCTAGTCACCCGCCTGGTCCTCCCACAGTCCGGTCTAGTCCTCCCGCATAGCCCTCCCATAGTCCGGTCTAGTCCTCCCGCCTGGTCCACCCACAGTCCGGTCTAGTCCTGTGACCTGGTTCTCCCACAGTCTGGTCTAGTCCTCCCACCTGGTTCTCACACTGTCGGTTAGTCCACCCCGCATAGCCCTCCCATAGTCCGGTCTAGTCTCCCGCATAGTCCGGTCTAGTCCTCCCGCCTGGTCCTCCCACAGTCCGGTCTAGTCCTCCCGCCTGGTCCACCCACAGTCTGGTCCAGTCCTCCCACCTGGTCCGCCCACTGACAGGACACACTCTCCCTCCCGCAGGTGAACGGTGTGGGGCTGCAGGACGCGGAGCACCAGCGGGCAGTGGAGGCGTTGCGGAGTTCAGGGGGAGTGGTGACCATGGCGGTGCTGCGGGAGAGGATGGTGGAGCCGGAGAACGCGGTGACCGTCACCCCACTGCGGCCCGAGGACGACTACGCCCCGCGGGAGCGGCGGTCCGGCCGGCGCGGTGACACCGGCACCAAGGAGCTGCTCTGCACCTCGCTGGCCCGAGACGACCGTGGCCTGGGATTCAGCATCGCCGGGGGCAAGGGGTCTACCCCCTACCGCACCGGGGAGACGGTGAGTGCAAGGGTGACTGGGGCGAGGGGTCTGAAGGAGCTGAACTGTGTACCTGCACTGCTAGATCCCTCTGCACCACAACACTCCCCAGAGCTCAACCATTCACTGCATAGGTCCTACACAGCTCACATGACTCTGCATTAAATTCCATCAAGCATTCCTCAGCCCACCTGCTCAACTGATCAAGATATTGGGGCAATATTTGACAACTATTGGTAGATAGAGAGGTAAAGAAAGCAGAGTTGCTTTCTTAGGTCAGGGCAGTGATTACAAGAGTCAGTAAGTCATGATGTCGTTTCCAGGACTTTGGTTAGGCTGCATTTGGAGTATTGAGTGCAGTTCTGGACACCCCATTACAGGAAGGATATGGGGTTTCTGGAAAGGGTGCAGAGGAGGTTTACCACATGATGCATGGATTATGGGGTTTTATGGGAGAGGTTGGGCAGACATGTATAAAATTATGAGACATAAACAGGGTAGACGGTCAGAACCTATATCATCAAATATCAAATATTAGAGGGCACAGCGATAAGGTGAGAGGGACGACGTTTAAAATAAACGAGTGGGGTAAGTGTTTTACAGCGAGGGTGGTGGGTGCCAGGAACATACTGCCATGGGTGATGCCAGAGGTACATACAGACTTGGGGTTTAGGAGAGTTTTACATTGGCACATGGATCTGGAGGGAAATGGATTATGCCCAGGCCAATAAGTAATAGGGTTCTTCAGCCACCACAGACACTGGGCTGAAGGGCCTGTCCTTGAGCTCATAAGTGATAGGAGTATAATTAGGCCATTCGGCCCATCAAGTCTACCCCGCCATTCAATCATGGCTGGTCTATCTGTCCCTTCAAACCCCATTATCCTGCCTTCTCCCCATAACCTCCGACACCCGTACAAAGCAAAAATCTATCTATGTCTGCCTTAAAAATATC
The DNA here is from genome assembly GCA_035221665.1 of Okamejei kenojei. Lineage (NCBI taxonomy): Eukaryota > Metazoa > Chordata > Chondrichthyes > Rajiformes > Rajidae > Okamejei > Okamejei kenojei. Next base: position 101,384 of record JAVHYY010000473.1, on the reverse strand, counting down.
CACTGGCGGCCTCTACAGCCTTCTGCGGCAAAGAATTCCACAGATTCATCACCTCATGACGAAATAAATTTCCCCTCTCCTCCTTCCTAAAATAATGTCCTTTAATTCTAAGGCTATGACCTCTAGTCCTAGACTCTCTCACTAATGGAAACATCCTCTCCTCATCCTCTCTATCCAAGCCTTTCACTATTCTGTATGTTTCTTCTCTCATTCTTCTAAACTCCAGCGACTACATGCCCAGTGCCGACAAACTCTCACTGTATAGTGCCCTCCATAATGTTTGGGACAAAGACCCAGCATTTATTTATTTGCCTCTGTACTCCACAACTTGAGATTTGTAATAGAAAAAAATCACGTGGTTAAAGTGCACATTGTTAGATTTTAATGGGCCATTTTTATACATTTTGATTTCACTATGTAGAAATTACAGCAGTGTTTATACATAGCCCCCCCCATTTCAGGGCACCATAATGTTTGGGACGCAGCAATGTCATGTAAATGAAAGTAGTCATGTTTAGTATTTTGTTACATATCCTTTGCATGCAATGACTGCTTGAAGTCTGCGATTCATGGACATCACCAGTTACTGGGTGTCTTCTCTGGTGATGCTCTGCCAGGCCTGTATTGCAGCCATCTTTAGCTTATGCTTGCGTTGGGGGCTAGTAACCTTCAGTTTTCTCTTCAGCATATAAAAGGCATGCTCAATTCGGTTCAGATCGGGTGATTGACTTGGCCACTCAAGAATTGACCATTTTTTAGCTTTGAAAAACTCCTTTGTTGCTTTAGCAGTATGTTTGGGATCATTGTCTTGCTGTAGAATGAACCGCCGGCCAATGAGTTTTGAGATTTGTTTGCACTTGTGCAGATAGGATGTGTTAATACATTTCAGAATTCATTATGCTACTACCATCAGCAGTTGTATCATCCTTGTTTCCTCCATACTTTGCTCTTGCCATCACTCTCATACAAGTTAATCTTCGTCTTATCTGTCCACAAGACCTTTTTCCAGAACTGTGGTTGCTCTTTTAAGTACTTCTTGGCAAACTATAACCTGGCCATCCTATTTTTACGGCTAACCAGTGGTTTGCATCTTGCAGTGTAGCCTCTGTATTTCTGTTCATGTAATTTTCTGCAGACAGTGGTCATTGACAAATCCACACCTGACTCCTGAAGAGTGTTTCTGATCTGTCGGACAGGTGTTTGGGGATTTATCTTTATCATAGAGAGAATTATTTTGTCATCAGCTGTGGAGGTCTTCCTTGGCCTGCCAGTCCCTTTGCGATTAGTAAGCTCACCAGTGCTCTCTTTCTTCTTAATGATGTTCCAGACAGTTGATTTTGGTAAGCCTAAGGTTTGGCTGATGTCTCCAACAGTTTTATTCTTGTTTCTCAGTCTCATAATGGCTGCTTGCACTTTCATTGGCACAACTTTGGTCCTCGTGTTGATAAACAGCAATAAAAGTTTCCAAAGGTGATGGAAAGACTGGAGGAAACACTAGGTGCTGAGAGCTCTCTTACACCTGCATTAAGGAGGCATTTAAACACACCTGAGCAATTACAAACACCTGTGAAGCCACATGTCCCAAACATTATGGTGCCCTGAAATGGGGGGACTATGTATAAACACAGATTATTTCTACATGAACTATTCTGCTTTGCTCCCTTCTTGTGCAGGGGTAATATTGGCTATTTTCCAATCATCTGGGACTTCTCCTGAAATATCACTATCAATGCCTCCACAATCTCTAAAACCACCTCTTTCAGAACACCTGTGTGCAGTCCATCCAGTCCAGGTGACTTATCCACCTTCAGCCCTTTCAGCTTCCCAAGCACCTTCTCCTTAGTAATAGCCACTCCACTAACTTCCACCCCCTGACACGCTTGAATTTCAGACACGTGTCTTCCACTGTGAAAACTGATTCAAAAAAGTTATTCAACTCCACTGCCATTTCTTTATTCCTCACTATCACTTTTCGTGCATCATTCTCCAGTTGTCCAATGTCCACACTTGCCTCTTCCTTACTCTTTATATAACTCTTTTATTTTTTATTTTTTATCTAGCTTACCTTTGTATTTCATCTATTCTCCCCGTGTTGCCCGTTTAGTTACCTTCTGTTGTTCTTTAAAAGCTTCTCAATCCTCTGGCTTCCTACTAATCTTTCCAATGTTATATGCCTTCACTTTTAGTTTTTTTATACTGTCCCTTGTCAGCCACGGTCGCTTCTTTCTCCCCCTAGAATCTATCTTCATCTTTGGAATTAAAAGATCTGCATCTTCTAGATTATTCACAGAAATTCCTGCCATCACTGTTAGGGTCCTTTCCAATCAACTTTGGCCAGCTCCTCCCTCATGCCTCAATAGTCCCCTTTGCTTAGCTGCAATACCGACACATCCAACCTTCTCCCTCTCAAATTGCAGATTAAAACTTATCACGTTGTGGTCGTTACCTCCTAATGGTTCCTTTATCAAATCGGGCACATTACAGAACTCTAAACCCAGAATTGCCTTTTCCCTGGTGTGCTTCACTGCAAGCTGCTCTAAGAATCCATCTCAGAGGCATTCTACAAACTCCCTTTCTTGGGGTCCAGTACCAATCTGATTTTCCCAGTCTACCTGAATTTTGAAATCTCCCAGGACCTTTTATAGCTTTGCCTTTTTTACATGCCAATTGTATCTCCTGATGTGACTTGTACCCTCTATCCTGGCTATAGTGTGGGGGCCTGTAAATAACTCCCATGTGGGTCCTTTTACCCTTATAATTTCTCAGCACTATTCAACTATACTTTTAGCAATGTTACAAAATTGAGATTTAAAAAATCAAGTCTGCAATTTATCCCATCAGATATAGCATAAAAAGAAGTTTAATTTGACACCTAATTCACTTTCATATCTTCAGTATTGTTAAAAGTTATGGCCATTTTCATACTCGGAAATTAGCATCTTGTTCCCTATTGCTTTTCCATTGACAAAACACAAAAGCTGTGATCGAGGACAGTCAAAAGCCCATAACGTTCTTAAAAACTAAGGGAAAGAAATTTTCAGTTATTATAGAAGCATTCTGAAACAAATAAGAAACAATCTTACTTGGATGACCTGAAATTAAAGCATATCATTAGTTAGTTACCTAATTGTAGCTAATTACAAAATTACTAGATCTAAACATCTATCCATTTCTTAAGAAAAGATTAATATTTTTAAATAGCCTAAGTGTCCAAATAACATTCACACAAGAATTCACAATATAACATGATTTTTAAATCTCATTGTCATGAATTTAAAGGCCAAATGGAAGGAATTCAATGTTTAATTCCCGTAAATGAATGGCCTTTTAAATCATCTTGCGAGTGGGTTTTTGTGGAACGCGATCAATTGGAACCCCATATCGGCAGGAAAAACACTGCCGGTTCGTATGGGGCCAAAATCACATTTTAGCCAAGGAAATTTTGATTTAAGTCATCCCAAGAAGTTTTGAAGGCATCCTAAGAAGTTTATATGTAAAATACACGACTTACCTTATGTTTTGTCCCCTACGTGAGATCTGTCCCGTCGTCGGTGTTGATGGCATTTTATTTTACGCCAGCGATTAAATTGTCCCGCGATTTTTTTTTAAAACTTCCAAAAACGGAAGTTGAAACAATTTTTCAGCCTCAGGTAGCAGCCCGAGAAAATATATCTCAGACTTGCAGGAGAAAACGCCGTTTTAATCCCCCCCCCCCAAAGGTGCCAAAGTCGCGCACACGGCCAGTGGCAGAACTGCAGCGCCGCTGAAGGTAAGTATTGTAACATACGTATACTGTTGTATGTTCTAACTCGGGCCATGTGTGTGACGCCACGTGTAACGTGATTTACAGGCCATCTTCATCTCGCGGTTAGCGGAGGGCGGCTGTGCTCACAGGGATGGCATCCTACGTGTCGGTGACTGTGTCATCTCGGTGAGTCTCATCGCATCGGCCCCTCTGTCCTTCCCCCCTCACCCTCCCCCGGCCGCACACCCCCCACCCCTTCCTCTCCGTCTCATTGCTCCTGCCCCTGTCCCTGACTCATCACCTCACTCACCACACCCTCCCTCATTCCATACCCTCCCTCCTCCAAAGCATCCCGCCTACACTCTCCCCCCCACTCTATCCCTCTCACGTGCCCCCCTCCCTCTCTTGCCCACCCACGCGAGCCCTCACTCTCCCTCACATCCTCCTATCCCTCCCACACGCCCTCCCTCCCTGAGTGGGGATGTGGGAAGTGAGGAAGGGTTTGGGGAGTGTGGAGAAGGTTCAGATGTGACCAGTTTCTGCCGCCAACAGTGCATAGGCTCCTGTTCCCCGTGGCTCCCCTGTTCCTGGGCCCCCCTCCCCAGACCCTGCTTGTGTCTCTGGGCACTTTCCCTACAGCGGCCCTGGCTGTTTGCTAACTGTTCTCCTGAGCTGCAGGGTGATGGATGCGTGCCCTCTCCTCTCTCCACCCTGCATGTGTGTGTGGTGGTGGGCTTCTGATTTACTATGCTGGCCTGGTCAACAGCATGGGTTACCAGGCCAGCGGCTCCAGTGAGAGGTGTTACTGTGTGGTCAGTGGTGGCTTCTGTCTGCTCTGCCACATCTCTCTGCAATCCTTTACCCTTGGTACATTCTCCTTGATGGGGTGCTAACCTCTGGGCTATACTCAGCGCTTCCTCTGTGTTCTGTGCATGACTTCAAGATCTGGCCCAGGGTCTAATCCTTCCACGATGCCCGTCATTCTAAATAGACAGAGCGGCAGCCGCTGCCTGTGGCCGTTCCGTGCGCTCTGGTGAACGTGCTGCAGCGAGGGTCTCTGTGGCAAAACACAGGAGTGACGGTCACACAGGAGTGACCTGCAGGAGTGAGGGTCTGGCATCGCTCAGGAGTGACCTGCAGCAACAAAGGTCCCAGCAGCTCACGCAACTTCTAAGCAGGGAGTGGGTAGACGGTGTTTCGGGTCGAGACCCTTTTTAACACTCGCAGATGACATTTCAGTTCAATGTGTATTTGAAGACAAGTGTGTTACGAAGACAAGTAGACCTGGAGCACACGGACCGTAGCGCGGAGATCCACGGGATCAGGGACGGGCCCGGACTGTAACACGGGATCAGGGACTTGACACGGACTGTAGCACGGGATCAGGGACGGGCCCGGACTGTAGCACGGGATCAGGGACGGGTCACGGACTGTAGCACGGGATCAGGGACGGGTCACGGACTGTAGCACGGGATCAGGGACGGGCCCGGACTGTGAGGGACGGACTGTAGCACGGGATCAGGGACTTGACACGGACTGTAGCACGGGATCAGGGACGGGCCCGGACTGTAGCACGGATCACGGGTCAAGACTGATCACGGGATCACGGACTGTAGCACGGGATCAGGGACGGGACACGGACTGTACACGGGATCAGGGACGGGACTGTGGAGGACTGTAGCACGGGATCAGGGACGGGACGGACCTGTAGCACATGGGATCAGGGATGGTCACGGACTGTAGCACGGGATCAGGGACGGACACGGCCTGAATCAGGGAACACGGGATCAGGGACGGGTCACGGACTGTACACGGGTCAGGACTGGATGGGATCAGGACGGGTCTCGGACTGTAGCACGGGATCAGGGACGGGACTCGGACTGTAACATGGGATCAGGGACGGGTCACGGACTGTAGCACGGGATCAGGGACGGGACTCGGACTGTAACATGGGATCAGGGACGGGTCACGGACTGTAGCACGGGATCAGGGACGGGACACGGACTGTAACACGGGATCAGGGGCGGGTCATGTGGCAGCAACACTGATTGTGGAGTGGCTGGGTGATGGGGGCAGAGGTGGAGGGTTGATGGCATTAGTAACCGGTGGTGTACAGCAGTTTTCAGTGCTGAGACCTGCAGCGTTTGTCATTGACACCGGGAGTGAAGGGAGTTGGAGACAGGATTGGGTGCTGAAGGACACGGATCAGTGTCACCTGAGTGTCAGGCAGGGCAGAGACGGATGGAATTCAATCTAGACATGAGCAGGGCAATATTTAGAGTAAAGGGCAGGAGGTGAATGGCAGAGAGGGACCCTGGGTGTAAGGTTACTGCTCCCAGAAAGTGGTGGAGAAGGTGGTGTGGTCGTTGAACTCCATGTATGTAGATATGACCTACCATCAGTCTTGCTCACCTCTTCAGGGCGGCATAGCACCAGAGACCCGTGTTTGGTGGTGAGCTGGGGTGCTGGCTGTGTGGAGTGTGCACATTCTGCAGCTGTTGCGAGCTGGTATGCCGGTGGTGTGAGTGGCTGAGCCGGGCTGACTGTCCGTTTGCGCGTGTTTGCAGATCAATGGGGTAGAGATGGCAGAAGCCAGGCATGACCAGGCAGTAGCTCTCCTCACGGGCACAGCGCCCACCATCACACTGGTCGTGGAGCGCCAGCTGCCCGAGGCTGACCAGCCAGCCGACGGCACTGTGCCCGGCTCCCCCACCCCGGCACCCGGCCAGCCTCCGTCCCCACCCCCACCGGCAGCCTTGCCCGATGACCCCGACAGCCCCGGCAACATCTTCACCACCAATGCTGCAGTCCCAGCAACACCGGCACCTCCAGCGTCATCGGCACTGGGGCTGCCGGCAGCCCTGGAATCACCGGCACCTCCAGCATCACCGGCAGCCCCAGCAACATCTTCACCACCAATGCTGGCAGTCCCGGCAACACCGGCACCTCCAGCATCACCGGCACTGGTGCAGCCGGCAGCCCTGGAATCACCGGCATCTCCAGCATCACCGGCACCTCCATCATCATCGGCAGCCCCGGCATCACTGGCAACATCAGCACTGGCACTGCCGGCAGTCCTGGCATCACCGGGCATGTTGTCAATGCCAGCCCGGGCATCGCCGAGAACATCATCAGCCCCGGCATCACCGAAACCAGCGGCACACAGCTGAACCACCTGGCCACCGAGGACCAGTACCCCGTGGAGGTGAAGAGGGGACGGGGATAGTTGATGGGCTGGGGGAGGGGACATGGAGGGGAAGAGAGGGGGAGCGGGTGAGGGGGCTGCAGAGATGTGTGACAGGCTGGCGAGCGAGCGGGTGGGGCTTGGTGGCATGGGTGACGGATTGGGGGGGGGGGGAGTAACGGGGAGTAATGGGGCATGGGCTGAGGCAGGGGGACAGAGGGATGCGAGCAGTGGTGAGGGGAAGAGTAATGGGTTGGTGATGGAGGAGGGTGGAGTCCCCTGTATGGAGTAACATGCCTGTAGTGATGGGCAGGGAGGCGAGGGGAGGGGAGGGTCAGTGCTGTAGGGCAAGGGGGGCAGTGAGACCCCCCCCCCCCCCCTCAACATGTGGTATCTCTCTGCTCCCAGGAGGTGACGTTACTGAAGACGGGTGGGCCGCTGGGTCTGAGCATTGTGGGGGGCAGTGACCATGCCAGCCATCCCTTTGGCATCTGTCAGCCTGGCGTCTTCATCTCAAAGGTAACTCTCTCTGTCTCTCCCTCTCCCTCTCCCTCTCCCTCTCCCTCTCCCTCTCCCTCTCCACCTGCATCTGCCTTCCCACAGGTGGCGGTGAATGGATTGGCTGCCCGGGTGGTGGGACAGTGGTGGGTGGGGTGGGCGCTCTGTCTCTGACCCCCTCACAGGTGGTTGCTGGCAGGCTGGGGCAGGGCTGCAAGTGGGTCAGTCCTGGGTTGGCTGGGAACGGGTACTGACCACTCTCCCCTCTCCCCAAATGTGGTGCGGAGGGTCTTGCAACCCGGCCAGGGCAGCGTGTCGTGCAGGGTACTGACCACTGTCTCTCTCTGTCTCTCCCCCCCCCCCCCACACAGGTGGTTGCCGAGGGGCTGGCGGCACGTGCTGGGCTGCGGGTGGGCGATCGTATCCTGGAGGTGAACGGCACGGACCTACGGCACGCGGCTCACCAGGACGCGGTGACAGCCCTGCTGACCAACCAGCACCGCATCCAGCTACTGCTCCGCAGGGACCCCCCGCCTCCCGGCATGCAGGTGGGTGACCCCTCCATCCCCCCCCACCACCACCACCACCCCCGACCCGGCACCCTGCCCCCCACCACGACTCCTGGCCCGGCACCCTGCCCCCCACCACCCCCGACACACCACCACCGACCCGGCACCCTGCCCGGCACCCTGCCCCCCACCCCACCCGACCCCTGGCCCGGCACCCTGCCCCCCAACCACCACGACCCCGACCCGGCACCCTGCCCCCACCACCACCACCCCCGACCCGGCACCCTGCCCCCCACCACCACCACCCCCGACCCGGCACCCTGCCCCCCACCCCACCACCCCCGACCCCCCCTACCCACCAACCCGACCCGGCACCCTGCCCCCCACCACCACCACCCCCCACCCGCCCCCACCACCACCACCCGACCCGGCACCCTGCCCCCCACCACGACCCCTGACACCGGCACCCCTGCCCCCCACCACCACACCCCTGGAACCCGGCACCATGCCCCCCACCAACAAGACCCCCGACCCGGCACCCTGACCCCCACCACCACCACCCCTGGCCCGGCACCCTGACCCCCACCACCACCACCCCTGGACCCGGCACCCTGCCCCCCACCACCACGACCCCCGACCCGGCACCCTGACCCCCACCACCACCACCCCTGACCCGGCACCCTGCCCCCCACCACCACACCCCTGACCCGGCAACCCTGCCCCCCACCACCACCACCCCGACCCGGCAACCTGCCCCCACCACACACCCCCGACCCGGCAACCCTGCCCCCCACCACACCCCCGACCGGCACCCTGCCCCTCCCACCACCACCCCCGACCCGGCACCCTGCCCCCCACCACCACCCCCCTGGCCCGGCACCCTGCCCCCCAACCACCCCCGACCCGGCACCCTGACCCCCCACCTCCACCCTGGCCCGGCACCCTGCCCCCCCCACCACCACCCCCGACCCCCCCTGACCCCCCCCACCACGACCCCTCACCCGGCACCCTGATCCCCCCACCACACCCCGACCCGGCACCCTGACCCCCCCCACCACGACCCCCGACCCGGCACCCTGCCCCCACCAAGCACGACCCCGACAACCTGACTCGGCACCCTGACCCCTCCCACGACAATCCCCGACCCGGCACCCTGCCCCCCACCACCACGACCCCGACCCGGCACCCTGACCCCCCCCCCACCACGACCCCTGACCCGGCACCCTGACCCCCCCAAGCACGACCCCGGCCCGGTACCCCCCCCCCCACCACCACGACCCCGACCTGGCACCCTGATCCCCCACCAACCACCCCCCCTGACCCGGCACCCTGACCCCCCCACCACCACGACCCCTGACCCGGCACCGTGACTCCCCACCCCCACCACGCCACCCCTGACCCGGCCCCTGACCCCCCCCCCACCGCGACCCCCCGACCCGGCACCCTGACTCCCCCCCACCACCACGCCCCCCTCCAGGGTGACCCTTATACCTACACCCCCGATCCAGCACCCCCACCCCACCGTGCATGCAGGAGATTTGCACTGCCCCCTGACCCCCTGCGGCTTGGCATGCAAGTGAGTGACCCTCTCCCTCACCGCGACCCACCTCCCCCTGGGATACCCATGTGGCCCGGCATACAGCTGGATATCTGCCACCCCCTGACCAACAGTGTGGAAGGGGAATGGCAGCGTGGTGGGGTAGGGGAGGGCTGGGCTGTCCGTGTAGGAGGAGTTGGGTGGAGGGGGGAGTCGTTGCCGGGACTATAGGGGCTGACTGACCCCTGGTGTGTTTCCCAGGAGATTCGGATCGACAAGTTGCCCGGGGAGAAGCTGGGGATCAGTGTGCGTGGGGGAGCCAAGGGCCACGCGGGCAACCCCTTCGATGCTACCGATGAGGGCATCTTCATCTCCAAGGTGTGTGCCCGGGGGGGGGGGGGGGGGTGGTCTGTGGGTCAGGGGGGGTCGGGTCTGACTGCTGTGTAAGTGTGTGTACACTGTGTGTGTGTATTACACAGTTGTATACACTGACTGTGTGTGTGTGTGGGTACACTGACCGTGTGTATACACTGACTGTGTGTGTACACTGACTGTGTGTACAGTGATTGTGTGTGCGTACACTGATTGTGTGTGTACACTGATTGTGTGTGTGTGCACTGACTGTGTGTGTGTACACTGATTGTGTGCACTGACTGTGTGTGTGTGTACACTGACTGTGTGTGTGTACACAGACTGTACACTGACTGTGCGTACACTGACTATGTGTACACTGACTGTGTGTTTACAGTGACTGTGTGTGTGTACACTGACTGTGATTGTGTGTGTACACTGACTGTGTGTGTGTACACTGACTGTGTGTGTGTACACTGACTGTGAGTGTACACTGACTGTGTGTGTGTACACTGACTATGTGTGTGTGTGTGTACACTGAATCTGTGTGTGTGTGTGTACACTGACTGTGAGTGTACACTGACTGTGTGTGTGTACACTGACTATGTGTGTGTGTGTGTACACTGACTGTGTGTGTGTGTGTGTACACTGACTGTGCGTACACTGACTATGTGTACACTGACTGTGTATGTACACTGACTGTGTGTTTACACTGACTGTGTGTGTGTGTACACTGACTGTGTGTGTGTGTACACTGACTGTGAGTGTACACTGACTGTGTGTGTGTACACTGACTGTGTGTGCACTGACTGTGTGTGTGTGTACACTGACACTGTGTGTGTACACTGACACTGTGTACCTTGGTGCTGTGACTCAGGTGAGCTCAGGTGGAGCGGCGGCGAGGGACGGGAGGCTGCAGACGGGGCTGCGTATTCTGGAGGTCAACAACCACAGCCTGCTGGGGACCACCCACGCCGAGGCCGTGCGCATCCTGCGAGCTGTCGGCGACACCCTCACCATCCTGGTGTGTGACGGCTTCCCCTCCAGCGCTCTCTCCACCACAGCCGTCGAGGTAGGGACCCCGGGCAACGGGGTGCGGGGGGACGGACGGTGAGAGGGGGTGACAGACAGAGGGAGATGGGGTCTGTCTGAAATAGCAAGTGTGGACCAGCGGATGGGGGGTAGGGCCAGGGGGTGGGGGAGGTGGGGGTAGAGCTAGGGGGTGAGAGGGGGTAGGGCCAGTTGAGGGGGTAGAGAGGGTGAGAGGGGGTTAGGGCCCAGGGGGGTGAGGGGGGTGGAGGAGGTAGGGCCAGGGGGTGAGGGGCAGATGGAGAGGGGGGTAGGGCCAGGGGGTGAGGGGCAGATGGAGAGGGGGTGAGAGGGGGTAGGGCCAGGGGGTGAGGGGCAGATGAGAGGGGTAGGGCCAGGGGGTTGAGAGGAGGTAGGGCCAGGGGGTGAGGGGCAGATGGAGAGGGGGTAGGGCCAGGGGGTGAGGGGCAGATGGAGAGGGGGTAGGGCCAGGGGGTGAGGGGCAGATGGAGAGGGGGTAGGGCCAGGGGGTGAGGGGCAGATGGAGAGGGGTGAGAGGGGGTAGGGCCAGGGGGTGAAGGGGCAGATGGAGAGGGGGTTGGGCCAGGGGTGAGGGGCAGAATGGAGAGGGGGTGAGAGAGGGTAGGGCCAGGGGGTGAGGGGCAGATAGAGGGGGTAGTACCAGGGGTGAGGGGGTGAGAGGAGGTAGGGCAGGGGGTGAGGGGGTGAGAGGAGGTGAGAGAGGGGGTAGGGCCAGGGGGTGAGGGGCAGATGGAGAGGGGGTAGGGCCAGGGGGTGAGGGGCAGATGGAGAGGGGGTAGGGCCAGGGGGTGAGGGGCAGATGGAGAGGGGGTAGGGCCAGGGGGTGAGGGGCAGATGGAGAGGGGGGTAGGGCCAGGGGGTGAGGGCAGATGGAGAGGGGGTAGGGCCAGGGGGTGAGGGGCAGATGGAGGGGGGGGTGTCTGACACAGCTGCTGGGGACCAGTGGAAAGGCACGGGCTAAGGAGTGAGTGAGGGGAAGGGGCCAGGGTGGTAGAAGTGCCAGAGAGCGGAGGGAGAGGCTGGGTGACGGAGCTACGATAACGAGGTGTGTGGGGGGGGGGGGGGGGAGAGGAAGAAATAGAGAGGGGATGATGACCTTGTGGGGAGTATGTACACTCTCAAATAGTCAACGAGAATTAGAAGACCAAATATGCCGTGGGATTGCAGACAGCTGCAAGACAAATCGGGCTGTCGTAGTTGGGGAGATGAAGTTTCTTAATATAGACCGGGACTGTGGTAGTGACAAAGGCTAAGATGGGGTGGAATTTGTCAAATGTGTTGAGGAACGTTTTGTCAGGAAATATGTAGAGGGCCCTACAAGGAAGGGAGCAACACTGGGCCTGTTGTTAGGAAACAGGACGGGGCAAGTAACTGAAGAGTGGGTGAATGAGCTCATTGGCACCAGTTATGCAAATAATTCACCTGGCTCTAGATGATATTGATCTTTGAGGAGCTCTTGGCTCAGAGGATTAATGGACCTGTAGTGTCTCTGGGTATTGTGGTGCCAAAGCTATCTCATGTCCTCCCTCTTCTTGCCCTCATGAAGTCTCTCTGAAGTGTACTCCCTACATTCCGTATGGAGATGCAGAATTCACTTAATGCCGGCTGCCTACGTGTGACTAAGCTCCCTGCCCTGTCCTGAGGGAATATTGCAGCTCATTCCTCTCCCAACTCTCCATCCTCCACATGTGTGTCCGTGGTGAATTAATATAATACTTATGTGGGATCCTACTCGTCCCCTGTTTCCAGACACATGTTCCTCCATTCTTTCTCCAGCTTCTACAAGACATTCAGGATTCTCCTCAATCCCATTTACCGGGAAAGTGTGTCCCGTTCCCCCCTCCTGGTTTATTTTATGCATTCTTTCCTACATCCCCGATAAACTTTAAGGACTGACCTCATCCCAATTGCCTTCACCTGACAGACACTTCCTCCTGTAGATAGAGACAAAATGCTGGTATAACTCAATGGGACAGGCAGCATCTCTGGAGAGAAGGAATGGGTAACGGTTCATGTGCACCTCCTCCAACCTCATCTACAGTTCCAGGTGTGGACTCCTCTGTATCGGCGAGACCAAAGGCAGGCTCGGCGATCGTTTCGCTGAACACCTCAGCTTATTCCGCCTAAACCTACCTGATCTCACGATGGCTAAACACTTTAACTATCCCTCCCATTCCCACACTGACATTTCTGTCCTGGGCTTCCTCCATTGTCAGAGTGAGGCCCAGCACAAATTTGAGGAACAGAACCTCATATTTAGCTTGGGTAGCTTACATCCCAGCAGTATGAACAGTGACTTCCCTAACTTCAAGTAACCCTTGCTTTCCCTCTCACTCTCCACCCCCTCCCACTTCCTGGCTCTCCGACCAGTCTGACTGCCCCCTTGATTACATTTTATCTTTGTATGGTTTGCACTTTCTAGCTAACAATGATTTATTCCACATTTTCCTTGACCTTCATCCCCTTTGATCTCTTGTTCTCACATCTCTGTGTCTCCCCCTCCCCTGACATCAGTTTGAAGAAAGGTCTTGACCTGAAACGTCACCCATTCCTTCTCTCCAGAGATGCTGCCTGACCCGCTGAGTTACTCCAACATTTTGTGTCTTATCTTCGGTATAAACCAGCATCTGCAGATCCTTCCTATGCACTTCCTTATTTTTCCTGATCAAATCCTCAGTTTCATTTATAGAAACAAGGAACTGCAGTTGATGGTATACAAAAAAAACCCACACAAAGTGCTGAAGGAACAACAAGTCAGGCAGCATTTCTGGAGAACATGGATATATGACGTTTGGGTCGGGATCCTTTTTTGGACTGGTTGTAAAGGTTGGGGGGGGGGGGGGGGGGAGCTGGAAGAGACGAGGGGTAGGACAAAGCCCGGCAGGTTATAGGTGAACTCAGGCGAGGAGGGGTTTGATAGTTTGTAGATGTTTGGACAAAGGCCAGCGAGGTGGACCAAGTTCATTCTGACCATCTTGGCCTCTCCCCCTCACAGGGTCATACTGACAGCTCAGTCCACACTGCACCCTGCAGACCCAGCAGCCCCCAGCCAGTAGGACTGGGACCACCTGAAGTTTGCCCTTCAAGCCCCACATCGTCCCCACTTGGGAATACTTTACAGTTCCTTCAGCATCGCTGGGACAACATTGTACACTCACAACCCAGCTCACGCCACCTTCTCAAAGGGCAACTAGGGACGGGCAGTGAAATGCTGCATAAAACACAGGGTGCTGGAGTAACTCAGCGGGTCAGGCAGCATCTCTGGGGAATGATGGAGTAACTCAGCGGGTCAGGCAGCGTCTCTGGGGAATGATGGAGTAACTCAGCGGGTCAGGCAGCATCTCTGGGGAATGATGGAGTAACTCAGCGGGTCAGGCAGCATCTCTGGGGAATGATGGAGTAACTCAGCGGGACAGGCAGCGTCTCTGGGGAATGATGGAGTAACTCAGCGGGTCAGGCAGCATCTCTGGGGAATGATGGAGTAACTCAGGGGGTCAGGCAGTGTCCCAGGGGAACGGTGTCGTTTTTGGTCGACCATTCCTGAAATGGGGGCTCAGCCTGTGAAGCCCACAACTTTCAGAAACAAAGTTAGATCTGTAAGTTGTTCCAATTCCTTTTCAGTCCTCTCCCGGAATCATTGTTAACCCTTTTGCTGCTGGGATGGGTCGAAAGAACAGCATGGAGAGCATCTCGTCCATCGATCGGGATATGAGCCCTGAGGAGGTGGACATCCTACAGAAGGTAGGAGTGCGGTGGCTCCGTTTACAGGTAGGGGTGTAGCTTGATTACAGGTAGCAGGGTAGCCCGTTTACAGGTAGGGGTGTGACCTGTTTACAGGTAGGGTGTGGCCTGTTTACAGGTGCAGAGAATGTATGTGTAAATTTGCACAATTGGGAAGTTGAGCCAGTCTATGAAGCAGTATTGTGGTGCGTGTGATTGGGTGGGAACGTGGTGGTGTGGCGGACACATCATCGACGTACAGTGAATAGTCTACACTGCTGGGTGATAGTTATCTGAGACCGCTGTGTGTTGCTTCTAGATAACTCTGGTTATCTCTTTTCAGGAGATTGAAATGGTTCGCGAGTCATCACTGTGGGAGCAGGAAGAGTTGGAGAATGTGGTGAGAACCTTTACTGTAATGCTCGGCTTCATCCTACCGTGGGTTAGTAAGGATCAGGAGTCGCACCAGTGTGTTCCACCGCTCGCTCAGTGTGGTCATGGCTGCCCCGTCTCTGTAGCATAGAGTCGTAGAGTGATACAGTGTGGAAACAGGCCCTTCAGCCCAACTTGCCCACACCGGCCAACAATGTCCCAGCTACACCAGTCCCACCTGCCTGCGCTTGGTCCATATCACTACAAACCTGTTCTATCCATGTACCTGTCTAACTGTGTCTTAAGCAATGGGATAGTCCCAGCATCAACGACCTCCTCTCGCAGCTTGTTCCATACACCCACCACCCTTTGTGTGAAAAAATAGTAAGATTAAACGAGAACTTACCAATTTGAAGTTTTATCTGATTTTACGATGAGCGATTACGTGAAGAAGGCCGTCAGTCCGCTAAGCGCGTCAATCTTCAAAGCAGCGGTGTGAAATCACAGATAACAGTTGTTGCATTGAACATAGAAAGATTAGAGAAGAGTAGAACTACCAGATGATCTTAATAATATGAGGGTTGGGAGCGGTGGGCACGTAATCGCTCATCGTAACTCCTCATAAAATCAAGATCAAACTTCAAACTGGTAAGTTCTCGTTTAATCTTACTCTTACTTCGGAGTCACGTGACTACGTGAAGATTTCAAAGCTCTGTGATTTTACACCAGTTCGAGTCCAGGCGTCACACACTGAATGGATTGACCATGGATGAGTGCGAAAAATTAATGCATTCAGACATGACTTAACTTGTTAAAATGCTGATGCTTTAATCATCCAAAGAAAATAATTGTGACCCCTTTCATCAAGGGGGAACCTATAAAACAGAGTCTTAAAGCAGAGTTGGCAAATACCCCCGGTTACCCAATGGGTTATTTAAAACGTTGGTAAAGTATGTTCGTTTGACCATCCTGCAGCTGCTAGGCTGTGGTCCTGTGGAACGTACATTACCCTTGGAGCTGGGGTAGTAGCAGCCCTGGTGGAGTGCGTGTGGTAAATATTAGTATCAATGCAAGCATTTGCCAGAACCATGGTTTTACCTCCTGGAGATGGTGGAACTAATACTTCTATGAAGTTTTTTGTACCCAACAAACATAGCTAGTGAGGAGCCTTGGAGGCTCTAGGTGACCTAGACGTATAGTGTAAAGTTGTGACCACACATTACCGAAGGTCCAGAGGGTAGCTATGAAACTTGTTTGAGACCTAAGCCCCTGGTTAGTTCTGGTTAATTAAATCAAAAACATAAAATGTTATATATTAGCAGATGTACCATCCTGTCCAGTCGCAATTACGTTATGACTGGACCCGGTGCACTGAGGCCAGTGCCATGAGGACAAGAACCTTAGAGAGCCGGCTAAAGCTTAGAATGTAGCCAGAGCCCCCTGGTAAAGTAATGTTAACACTACGTCTAAGTCCCATACTTCCGTGTTCCCGGGCCTGGGAGAAACTTGTATTAAAGATATCCTTATATTCTGGAGATCGGAGCATGAGGCCCGACAGTGTGGGTCCCACTGCTGCAGCAAATATGATGAGAAAGCACGTTGGCATAGTGAATGGCACTTTCCTAAATTATTGTCATAGACCCATGTGAAAGTGAACTGTAAGACTTCAGTATCCGTGCTGTGTTGTACGTAACATGTATATAAGAACAAAACGGTTCCCATTTCCTGAAGTGGAATAGTACTGCCTTATGGTACCTCCCCTGCACTCTGCATTATGCACTACATGGATCGCCCGGACAACCCGAGCTATAGGCATTGTCGTCTCAGAGTCTGCTAGTCAATTAATTGATTTTCTTGCAGTGGCTGGTTTCCCTTGTCATTGGCAGAACCAGCAAGTGTTATGTTTAGAATGACCGTATTAGGTTCTGTACAATTTCCAACATTAGCTGGACCCGTGGCTGCGTATGCCAGTCAGGCCGTTTGAACGCCTGAGGCGGTGTCTTGTTGGGTTAATTGCAAGACCCGACTGAAGTGGCCGTATGGAGGAAGACATGCAAGAAACATTCCTCCCCAGTGTGGCGATAGTGTATTCTCAACACTGTATGCCATGTATTAACAACTGGAAAAAGAGTCTGGGTGTAAACGTATCAATATTCAGTGTTCTATCGAATCATGATGACATTAAACACTAGTGATCCAACATTCATACTGTGTTGTCATTGATTTCACTTAATGACACAATAGCCTCAAACGAGGTTAGGTAAAATCATGGGATAGTTTAACTTTTTGCACCCATGTGACTAACATATGCCACCACCATGGTGTATCAACTTGGAGTTGAGCTTGCACACTATGCATATTCGCACAATAACCTTTAACCTATAGGATGCACCTAGTGTTATAGGTAGTTGATACCAATAACTGAAAATTGGTGACTGAAGCAACCCATATCCACCTCCATAACTGGCAATGGCAGTCGTAATTCTCATCTTTGAGGACCAGCATCAATTTGTAATTACTGGGGATAACTGGCCAAACTTACTGGAGCAATGCTGAATACTGCCACCATGTGTCTTCGGTAGCTTCAGCTGGGATAGGCCTGGGTCTATTAACAAAGACCTACATGGTACTGAGGGTTAATTCTTACTGATGATGCCCAATTTGCACGGCTGGAACGCAGCTGCTATATTGCCAATTACACTTAATGAGTAGATTGCTGCTTATAACAACGAGGTTGTTACAGGCTTCTGGTAATTCCACCTCCTGCCCCAGGGCGGAGTCCCTGTTAAGTTGATAGTAAAATGTAATCCCAACAGTCAATTGTTCTGATTGGTCTCAACTTAAATTTAACTGGATGGATTAAAGGACCCCAATCCTCAAATATTGTTTGGGCTGTAAC
Source organism: Okamejei kenojei (assembly GCA_035221665.1). Classification (NCBI taxonomy): domain Eukaryota; kingdom Metazoa; phylum Chordata; class Chondrichthyes; order Rajiformes; family Rajidae; genus Okamejei; species Okamejei kenojei. Next base: position 83,498 of record JAVHYY010000473.1, on the reverse strand, counting down.
AGTTAATTTAGTAAAATACAGCGTTTAAAAAACATTACCCAGATAAGTGATAACAATGTTCTAGAGCTGTGAGCAGCCCAAGCACCGGTTTAACTAATTTGGTAAATAAACCTGGGAGCTGAAGTAGCCCATTTGCAACGGTTTGACCCATCCAGATAAATTTCAAATATCTCCAGTGATCCCTGTGAATGGGAAGTGAATAGCATGCATCTTTGAGATCGATGCCTGTCATACAGTTCCTATAGAATCAATAATTGGACAATAACGATGTATCCCATGTTGAAAGTCTATACTGCACACAGGAGATAAATCTGGATGAAGTGACACCCTGCATCTTTCACCCTATCCTGAAAGGCAATCCAGCCCATAATACTGGGCCCATCTCGAAAGACAGCTACGGCTCCAATTCCTAGCCTGCTTGGAACCTGTTTGTTGTGCAGTATAAAGTAATCACATGTTATCATCAGTTTATTAAACCCAGATCCAAATCTCATACAAGCATGGCACTTGTAGAAAAAAACACAAGTGTAAATATTAACAACATGTCTTGGGAGAACAAGATCCACCTACCTCCATGGCTACCGGTGGTCGTATGCTAAGCCGTTAGGCTTTGGTCTGAAAACCCTCATCATACTGAGCCTGCCACGTAAGGCCACAATTCTGAGCCTGCCTCGAAAGGCAACATTGGCCATATTTCCGTGCCCAGCTTTCAAGCTGCCACCGGCTTCAGTGAACCGCTTCCCCAATGGAGGCGTGGGGTGTGTCGTCGCCTGCCAATGAAGCTTTGCTCATCGTCGGCTTTGATTAGTCCGACAGCTTGTGCTTCCACATCCTGGTCTTACCTGTGGGAAAGGTCTTACCTGAAGAGAAGATTCGGCAGCTGGATTCATTTCTTGGAATGCAGCTCTCCAATGTCACCCAGGTAGCGCTGTTCACTGCCGGCACTTGTAGCATTTGCGAGTATCTCTTGAAGCCATACACATGTGCTCCAGTATGTTTCACGGACATACTTCGAATTTGAAGTCAGTGCCATACTGATCACTCGCACTCCCCTCCACAGAGAGAGAGATTCGGAGGCAGCCCTGAAAACAGGTGCTGCCGCAGGCCCCTGAGGATACCTGCACTGACATGGCCCCTCCAGCGGCCCCATGTCAGGTTTTTGCTCTGGGTCAGACTGAAACTGACCCTGAATGCTCCCCTCCTCAGAGAGGGAGACATGTGCAGCCCTTAAAACAGGTGCCGCTGCATGCGGGTTCTCCATATTACCCGGGCTGATAACTCCCTCCTTTGGAGTATATCATTGTGGAGCACCTCTGCATCAGGTGCTCCATGTGGGTTTGAACATTTGAAAAACGTTACTCATGTAGGAGGGGATCCTCTCCGTCAGGAAACCACCAGGCCTGACTCCCGTAGTCCACAGGCCTGACTGTCTTACCTTAGGTTTGACCCCCTTTCTGGGGACCCACAGCCGTCTGGAAGCGGCTGACCGCTATATGTTGGTGGGGTCCCTCCTGGCCTGACGTCCACAGGCCTGCCCCACTGCTGTAGGTTTACCCCCTACCTGGGGAACCACAGCGGTCTGGATATAGCTGGCCCCTGTCGTCGGGTGATGGAATCCACCTGGCCTGGCTTGCAGACCTGCCGGCGTGGTTTGTTTAACCCCCTTCCCGGGGAATCACTGCCGGTCTGGAGCAGATGCCTCCTGTGTGTCGGGGGTACTCTCCTGGCCAGGCCATAGACCTTGCCGGCGTGTGGCTGTTTAACCCCCTTCCGGGAGCCACAGCCGGTCTGGATAGCACTGACTACGATGTCAGTGTCTATCAGGGGCGTCCGCCGGCCGCCGGCTACCCGCACTTCCGCGGTCTCTGTAGCCGGGTTCCCGTCAGTCCCGGTATCCGTGGCCGAGACCGGGATTCCCCGCGGTCCATGACCGGTTCCGCGGCCCGTCCGGACTTCGCCCCGGTCGTGCAGGTACCTCTCTGAACTGAGTCCTGCAAACGTAAAACGGAAGAAAACCTGGAAAAAAGGTAACTTACCGTTTTCTAGTTGAACTTACCGGTGAACAAAGCAAAGCTGCCGCCAGTCGGCTTGTTGGTGCTGAGCTTGTAACGTAATGACGCGCTCAGCAGACTGACGACCTTCTTCACGTAGTCACTCACATGACTCCGAAGTAAAATGACCCCTCGGATTCCTATTAAATATTACTCCTCGGATTGTCTATTGTTCTCCACCCATCTCCATGTCACTCAGCAAAGTAGTTCCTCCTCACCCCCTTTGTAAGAGAGCACCATTAATTCCGAGGCCATGATCCCTGGCTCTAAACTCTTCAACCAGTGGAAACATCCTTTGCACATCCACTCTATCTCTGCCTTTCTCTTCATCCTCACATTCCCACATAGTTTCACATCACCAACAAACCTGGAAACATTACGTTTCATCCCCTTGGCCAAACTGGCTATAGTTTGTGTGTCGCTGCCCCCAAGCCCTGACCCGTGGTGATGGGATCATCCTAACCTGACAGCCTGAGAACCTCTTCTTCATTCCCAACTGTTAACTCGCTCCCAATTCCCACATGAGCACATTATCACTGATTCACTGTCATTTGGACAGATATATGGATAGCAAGGATTTAGAGGGCTTTGGTCAAATGGGTCGTACCCAATATGCCACATTGGTGAGCATGGAAAATGTGGGCTGAAGGGCCTGTGTCCGTCCTATACAGTGCTGTGACTGGAATACCGGAGTAGACGTCCCCTCATTCCATGGGATCTAACCTTGCTCACCAACCACTTTGGCACATGAAGGAAAGCCGGCTGAAAGTCCATGCGTTCATTTACTGCACAGGATCCATCCTGAGATGGATAATCGAGCAGTCCGATGGATGGGGTGCATGTCGACCACTTCATATTTGTCAACATGCATGTCATTCTGACCACCACCAAAGCCATTGAGGTGGGACTGGAAGATGGAACAGTACAGCACAGGAATAGGCCCTTCAGTTCACAACTGCATCAACCATGATACCCCGCTGAGTTCCTTCAGCACTTTGTGTTAGAACATAGACAGAGCGGTGAACATAGAAACACAATGCCAAGTTGAACTGATCTCATTTGCCCGTATATGATCCATATCCCTCTATTCCCTGCTCATCCATCCATCTGCCTATCTAAAAGCCTCACTATCAGATCCGTCTCCACCACCACCCCGGCAGTACGTTCCAGCACCCGATTCGTACATCTCAAGTAAACTTTCCCCATCTCACCCATTAGCTATGCTGTTTAGTGTCCAGAAAAAGGATCTGGCTGCCGTATCTAGGCCTCTCATAATTGTATATACTTCCTATCAAGTCTCCCCTCAACATCTGACGTTCCAGAGAAAACAATCCAAGTCTATCCAACCTCTCCCCATAGCTGAAACCCTCTAATTCAGGCATCATTCTGGTAAACCTCCTCTGCACTCTCTACAATGCCACAGCATCCTTCCTGTAATGGGGCAAGCAGACATGCATGCGATGCTCCCAAAGTGCTCTGACCTAAGTTTTGTAAAGCTGCAGAAAGTGTTTTTTTTGTCAAGATTCCAGTATTGGGAGTTTCTTGTGATAAATCCTCCTGGCTTTATCCTTGGTCTTTGCCGCCCGGTCTGAAGCAATTGCACCTGTCCAACCCCTGAAGGTCAGAATTACGTATGCCTGTGGAATTCTGGCTCCTTAACAATCCGGGAATGTGCACAATGCGAGGGGCAGCCGCCAGAGTTCATGAGGAATGTGGGAGGAATCTCCCAGCTGTTGCATTGAGACCAGGGCAGCAGAGAGAGAGAGAGCCTCTGAACTGTGACATTGAATCCTCTCAGGCCGACACCTACCTCCGCCTGGGGCCAGTCCGTCTCTGGAATCTGACTGGAGAACCCAGCAGCATCGGATATGAGCTGTAGATGGGAGTTGTGGAACCCAGCAGCATGGGATGGGAGCTGTGGAATTTTCCGCTTGCAGCCCAGCAAACAACTGGCAGTGGGAGGGTTTTGTCCTTGTGACAGAGGGCTGGTGTATGAGAGCAGCCCCCACTCTGGTCACCGTGGACACTTGGTCTCTTCAGATACATTCTCTCATAGACCACCACATGCTGGAGTAACTCAACAAACTGACCAAGAATATTTTTTCCTTTTCTCCAGAACATATGCTGTGTTACTCCAGCATTTCTTGTCTACGTTTGGTTTCAAACAGTATCTACACTTCCTTCCTACACATAGAAACATAGAAAATAGGTGCAGGAGTAGGCCATTCGGCCCTTCGAGCCTGCACCGCCATTCAATATGATCACGGCTCATCCAACTCAGTATCTTGTACCTGTCTTCTCTCCATACCCCCGGATCCCGTTAGCCACAAGGGCCACATCTAACTCCCTCTTAAATATAGCCAATGAACTGGCCTCAACTACCTTCTGTGGCAGAGAATTCCACAGACTCACCACTCTCTGTGTGAAAAATGTTTTTCTCATCTCGGTCCTAAAAGACTTCACCCTTATCCTTAAACTGTGACCCCTTGTTCTGGACTTCCCCAAAATCGGGAACAATCTTCCTGCATCTAGCCTGTCCAACCCCTTAAGAATTTTGTAAGTTTCTATAAGATCCCCCCTCAATCTTCTAAATTCTAGCAAGTACAAGCCGAGTCTATCCAGTCCTTCTTCATATGAAAGTCCTGACATCCCAGGAATCAGTCTTGTGAACCTTCTCTGTACTCCCTCTATGGCAAGAGTGTCTTTCCTCAGATTAGGAGACCAAAACTGTACGCAATACTCCAGGTGTGGCCTCACCAAGGCCCTGTACAACTGCAGTAGAACCTCCCTGCTCCTATACTCAAATCCATTCGCTATGAATAGAACAGTACGACACAGGGAACGGGCTCTTCAGCCACAATGTTTGTGCCAAACATGATGCCAAGATAAACTGATCTCATCTGTCTACATGATCCTTATCCCTCCATTCCCTGCTCATCCAGGTGCCTATCCAACAAGTTAACCGCAACTATTGTATCTGCCTCCACCACCCCCCTGGCAATGTGTTCTAGGCCCCCACCGCTATCTGTAAAAATATGCCCCACACACCTCCTCTAAACTATCCTCCTCTCACTTTACACCTATGTCCTCTAGTGTTGGATATTTTCACTGTCAGAAAAAAACATTCTGACTGTTAACTCTATCATTTTATATACTATCAAGTCTGCCCTCAACCTCTGAGTGGCAGAAAGAAACTGTCCCAAGTCTATCCAACTGCTTCCTGTAGCTGAAACCCTCCAACCCTGGTAAACCTGCTCTGCACTCTATCCAAAGCCTCCACATCCTCCTGTAATGGGGTGACCAGAAGTGCATGCAATAATCCAGATGCAGCCAAATGGGTACTCTCCAATTCACTTCTACCCCATTGTATTCAATATAAGAGCCAGGAAGTCATGATGCAGCTCTATAGGACGTATGGGGCTGTCCCACTGTACGAGCTAATTCAAGAGCTCTCCCGAATTTAAAAAAAAAATCAAACTCATGGAAGCACGTAGAATATACGTAACGGGTACGTCGGAGCTCGGGACGTCTCTTAGCAGCTCGTAACGCTAACGGCAGGTACTCGGGATACGTGGTAAACTCGGGAAGACTAGTGGAGATTTTTCAACATGTTGAAAAAAGTCTATGAGAGTACCTATGAGCGGCTATTACCGTAATTCTCCGAGTTCGAATCAGGGGAAACTCGGGAGAACTCTTGAATTAGCTCGTGGGACAGCCCCATAAGTCCTATAGAGCTGCATCATGACTTCCTGGCTCTTATATTCAACACAATGGGGTAGAGGTGAATTGGAGAGTACCTGCACAGCACGGAAACAGGCCCTTCGGCCACCTTGTCCATGCCGCCCATTGCCATACTGGGCTAGTTCAATTTTCCCACATTTGGCCCATATCCCTCTAAACCCTTGTATCTATATATCTGTCCAAATGTATTTTAAAAGTCATCTTTTGTTGTGCTCCCGTTTGCCACAGTGTGCCACGCTGATTAGCACTTTCAAGCAACACTTTCCTGTTGGTGTCAGACCTCCAGAAAGAAAGAAAAGTACAGATGCTGGAAATCTGGAACAAAAAGCGGAGTTTGAGGAAGGACATTCTTGCTGTTGAGGGAGTGCAGCGTAGGTTCACGAGGTTAATTCCCAGAATGGCGAGACTGTCATATGCTGAAAGAATGGAGTGACTGTTCACTGGAATTTAGAAGGATAAGAGGGCATCTTACAGAAACATATAAAATTATTAAGGGATTGGACATGCTAGATGCAGGAAACATGTTCCCGATGTTGGGGGAGTCCAGAACCAGGGGCCACAGTTTAAGAATGAGGGGTGGGCCATTTAGAAAGGAGATAAGGAAAAACGTTTTCACACAGAGTTGTGAATTTGTGGAATTCTCTGCCTCAGATGGCAGTGGAGGTCGATAAACTAGATGCATTCAAGAGAGATAGATAGTGCTCTTAAAGATAGCGGAATCAAGGGGTATGAGGAGAAGTGAGAGAGGTGGGAGGAGTCAAAGGAGAAGTTGTTGGGGGTGAGGACCAGCTCTGCCAGGCGGAGTAGATTATTGGTAGACGGAAATTGGCTGGCTCTGCGGTCGATGAAGAAACGGAGGGTTTTAAGACCCAGCTGGTGAGGGATGGAGTTGTAGAGTGACTGGACATCCATAGTAAAGATGAGGGAGTGGGGGCCTGGAAAACGGAAGTCATGGAGGAGACGAAGAGCGTAGGACATAGGTATGAAGAAGGGTCTTGGCCCGAAACATCGCCCATTCCTTCTCTCCAGAGATACTGCCTTGCCCGCTGAGTTACTCCAGCATTTTGTGCCTACCTTTGGTATGGGAAGGCAGGAACAGTGTACTTTTTGTGATTAATCAGCCATGATCACATTGAATGGCGGTGCTGGCTCAAAGGGCCGAATGGTGTACTCCTGCACCTGTTGTCTATGTATCTATGACCGCCACTAACTCTGCGTCTGTCCTCTGATAGGAGAGGATGCGTCTGGAGCAAGAGGAGGTCACACGGCGGCTGGAGGAGGAGGAGGCAGCGGCAGAGGTGAGGAGAATGGTCCAGTGAGCAAGAGGGATGGAGAACCGGACTGGCTTACAGTGGAGTGAGGACTTACCATGAGAGTGAGAGGGAAGAAGTGCTGCAGCAACTCGGAGTCAAGCAGCATATGCGGACGCAATGGACACAGGACATTTCCGGTTGGGACCCTTCCTAGAAACATAGAATGAACTGGCCTCAACTACCTTCTGTGGCAGAGAATTCCACAGATTCACCACCCTTTGCGTGGAAAATATTTTTCTCATCTCGGTCCTAAAAGACTTCCCCCTTATCCTTAAACTGTGACCCCTTGTTCTGGACTTCCCCAACATCGGGAACAGACTTCTTGCATGTAGCCTGTCCAACCCCTTAAGAATTTTGTAAGTTTCTATAAGATCCCCCCCTCAATCTTCTAAATTCTAGCGAGTACAAGCCGAGTCTATATAGTCTTTCTTCATATGAAAGTCCTGCCATCCCAGGAATCAGTCTGGTGAACCTTCTCTGTACTCCCTCTATGGCAAGAATGTCTTTCCTCAGATTAAGAGACCAAAACTGTACGCAATACTCCAGGTGTGGCCTCACCAAGACCCTGTACAACTGCAGTAGAACCTCCCTGCTCTTGTACTCAAATCCTTTTGCTCTGAATGCTAACATACCATTCACTTTCTTCACTGCCTGCTGCACCTGCATGCCTACTTTCAATGACTGGCGTACCATGACACCCAGGTCTCGTTGCATCTAATCGGCCACCATTCAGATAATAGTGTACTTTCCTGTTCTTGCCACCAAAGTGGATAACCTCACATTTATCCACATTATACTGCATCTGCCATGCATTTGCCCACTCATCTAACCTATCCAAGTCACCTTGCAGCTTCCTAGCATCCTCCTCACAGATAACACTGTCCCGCAGCTTTGTGTCATCTGCAAACTTGGAGATGTTGCATTCAATTCCCTCATCCAGATCATTAATATATATTGTAAATAGCTGGGGGCCCAGCACTGAGCCTAGCGGTACCCCACTAGTCACTGCCTGCCATTCTGGAAAGGACCCGTTTACTCCTACTCTTTGCTTCCTGTCTACCAGCCAGTTATCTATCCACATCAATACTGAACCCCCAATACCATGTGCTTTAAGTTTGCATACTAATCTCTTATGTGGGAAGCTTTCTGAAAGTCCAGATATAACACATCCACTGGTTCTCCCTTATCCACTCTACTAGTTACATCCTCGAAAAATTCTATAAGATTCGTCAGACATGATTTACCTTTCATAAATCCATACTGACTTTGTCCAATGATTTCACCACTTTCCAAATGTGCTGCTATCCCATCTTTAATAACTAACTCTAGCATTTTCCCCCACTACCGATGTTAGACTAACTGGTCTGTAATTCCCCGTTTTCTCTCTCCCTCCCTTTTTAAAAAGTGGGGTTACATTAGCTACCCTCCAATCCTCAGGAACTACTCCAGAATTTAAAGAGTTAAAAAATATATCACTAATGCATCCACTATTTATGGGGCTACTTCCTTAAGTACTCTGGGATGCAGCCTATCTGGCCCTGTGGATTTATCGGCCTTTAATCCATTCAATGTACCTAACCACTTCCCGGCTAACCTGGATTTCACACAGTTCCTCCATCTCATTTGACCCCCGGGCCCCTGCTATTTCCAGCAGATTATTTATGTCTTCCTTAGCAAAGACAGAACCAAAGTAGTTATTCAATTGGTCTGCCATGTCCTTGTTCCCCATTATCAATTCACCTGTTTCTGACTGCAAGGTACCTACATTTGTTGTAACTAATCTTTTCCTCTTCACATATTTATAAAAACTTTTGCAGTCAATTTTTATGTTCCCTGCCAGTTTTATCATAATCTATTTTCCCTTTCCTAATTAAGCCCTTTGTCCTCCTCTGCTGGACTCTGAATTTCTCCCACAGGTAGGCTGCTTTTTCTAGCTAATTTGTATGCATCATCTTTTGTTTTGATACTATCCCTGATTTCCCTTGTTATCCACGGATGCACACCTTCCCTGATTTATTCTTTTCCCAAACTGGGATGAACAATTGTTGTAGTTCATCCATGCAGTCTTTAAATATGCATATCCACCGTCAACCCTTTAAGAATCAATTGGCAGTCTATCTTGGCCAATTCACGTCTCATACCCTCAAAGTTACCTGTCTTTAAGTTCAGAACCCTTGTTTCTGCATTAACAATGTCATTCTCCATTCTAATGAAGAACTCAACCATATTATGGTCACTCTTGTCCAAGGGGCCACACACAACAAGACTGCTAACTAACCCTTCCTCATTACTCAATATCCAGTCTAGAATAGCCTGCTCTCTCGTGGGTTCCTCTACAAATGTCATTAGAAACGGGAATAGTGCCGGAGGATTGGCGTACTGCGCATGTTGTTCCATTGTTTAAAAAGGGTTCAAAGAATAAACCTAGCAATTATAGACCTATTAGTTTGACGTCAGTGGTGGGCAAATTAATGGAAAGGATACTTAGAGATAATATATATAAGCATCTGGATAAACAGGGTCTGATCAGGAACAGTCAACATGGATTTGTGCCTGGAAGGTGATGTTTGACAAACCTTCTTGAATTTTTTGAAGCGGTAACTAGGGAAATTGATGAGGGTAAAGCAGTGGATGTTGTCTATATGGATTTCAGTAAGGCTTTTGACAAGGTTCCCCATGGAAGGTTGATTAAGAAGGTTCAATCTTTGGGTGTTAATGGCGGAGTAGCAAGATGGATTCAACAGTGGCTGAATGGGAGATGTCAGAGAGTAATGGTGGATGGCTGTTTGTCTGGTTGGAAGCCGGTGACCAGTGGGATGCCTCAGGGATCTGTGTTGGGACCACTGTTGTTTGTCATGTACATCAATGGTCTGGATGATGGGGTGGAAAATTGGATAAGTAAGTATGCAGATGATACTAAGATAGGTGGTGTTGTGGATAATGAAGTAGATTTTCAAAGTCTACAGAGAGATTTGGGCCATTTGGAAAAGTGGCTGAAAGATGGCAGATGGAGTTTAATGCTGATAAGTGTGAAGTGCTACATCTTGGCAGGACAAATCAAAATAGGACGTACATGGTAAATGGTAGGGAATTGAGGAATGCTGTGGAACAGAGGGATCTAGGAATAACTGTGCATAGTTCCCTGAAGGTGGAATCGCATGTAGATAGGGTGGTAAAGAAAGCCTTTGGTGTGCTGGCCTTTATAAATCAGAGCATTGAGTATAGGAGTAGGGAAGTAATGTTAAAATTGTACAAGGCATTGGTAAGACCAATTCTGGAGTATGGTGTACAATTTTGTTCGCCTAGTTATAGGAAGGATGTCAACAAAATAGAGAGAGTACAGAGGAGATTTACTAGAATGTTGCCAGGGTTCCAGCAACTATGTTACAGAGAAAGGTTGAACAAGTTAGGTCTTTATTCTTTGGAGCGCAGAAGGTTAAGGGGGGACTTGATTGAGGTCTTTAAAATGATGAAAGGGATAGACAGAGTTGACGTGGATACGTTTTTCCCATTGAGGGTAGGGAAGATTCAAACAAGAGGGCATGACATGAGAATTAAGGGACAGAGGTTTCGGGGTAACGTGAGGGGGAACTTCTTTACTCAGAGGGTGGTGGCTGTGTGGAATGAGCTTCCAGCAGAAGTGGTGGAGGCAGGATCGATTTTAACATTTAAGAGTAAAGTGGATAGGTATATGGACGTGAAGGGAATGGAGGGGTATGGTCTGAGTGCAGGTAGATGGGACTAGGGGAAAACAAATGGTCGGCACGGACTGGAAGGGCCGAGAGAGCCTGTTTCCGTGCTTTAATTGTTATTTGGTTATATGGTTATATGTTGGTTTAGAAAACTATCCCGCATACATTCCAAGAAATCTTCTTCCTCAGAACCCCTGCCAATTTGATTCAACCAATCTATATGTAGATTCAAGTCACCATTATAACTGTTTTACTTTTGTTGCACGCATTTCTAATTTCCTGTTTGATGCCATCCCCAACTCCACAACTACCGTTAGGTGGCCTGTACACAACACCCACTAGCGTTTTCTGCCCCTTAGTGTTTCGCAGCTCTACCCATATCGATTCCACATCCTCCAAGCTAATGTCCTTCCTTTCTATTGCGTTCATCTCCTCTCTAACCAGCAACGATACCCCACCTCCCTTTCCTTTCTGTCTATCCCTCCTGAATATTGAATATCCCTGGATGTTCAGCTCCCAGCCTTGGTCATCCTGGAGCCATGTCTCCGTGATCCCTTAATATATCATATTAATTAATAACTATCTGCACATTCAACTCATCCACCTTATTACGAATGCTCCTTGCATTGAGACACAAAGCCTTCAGGCTTGTTTTTACAACACTTACCCCTTATACAATTATGTTGAAAAGTGGCCCTTTTTGATTTTTGCCCTGGATTTGTCTGCCTGCCACTTTTACTTTTCACCTTGCTATCTATTGCTTCTATCCTCATTTTACACCCCTCTGTCTGTTCATGCTCCCACCCTCAAGCTGACGGAGTTCTAGGGGAAATGTGGAAAATAGTGGTGGGGGCAGGACAAGGCTGGAAGTCATGATGCAGCTTTTTGGAATTTGGTTAGGCCGTGTTTGGTGTATTGAGTGCAGTTCTGATCACCACATTGCGGGAAGGATGTGGAGGCTTTGGAGAGGGCGCAGAGGAGGTTTGCCAGAATGATGCCTGGATTAGAGGGTTTCAGCCACAGGGAGAAATTGGACACACGGATTGTTTTTTCTCTGGAATGTCCGAGGATGAGGGGAGACTTGACAAAAGTATATGAAATTACTCTGTAGGAAGGAGCTGCAGATGCTGGTTTATACCGAAGATAGACATAAAATGCTGGAGTAACACAGCGGGTCAGGCAGCATCTCTGGAGGAAACAAATAGTTGATTTTTTCGGGTCGGAACCTTTTTTAAGTGAAAGAAAACGTGGGAGGAATAGCCTGGAGGCAAGAAAAGGCCAGAACAAATCAGGGCCGGTAACAGATGACCCCAGGGAGGAAGGAACCCAGAATGGCCCAATGTTGGCTATGGAATGTGTGATAACAAGAGGGATACAAGGATGTGATGGTGCAACTGGTAGGACGATTGGGGGAGGGGGGGAGGCTTCAGCTGCTACTTGAAATCAGCGTTAGATAGGGTAGACAGTCAGAACATTTTTCCTCAGCTGGAACACCTGTTTTCGCTTCTTCATTCTGGGGTATTGTGTGTAGATTGATGATAAAAAATGAATTTAGTCCATTTTAAAATAAGGCTGTAACGTAACAAAATGTGGAAAAAGTGAAAGGGTCTGAATTCTTTCTGAATGCGCTGTAGGTGGATAAAGGTGAGGGAAGTGATTGGCTGATGGGTGGAGTAAGTGACAAAGATTGGAGGTGAAAAGGAGACCAAAGGGTGTCAGATAAAGAGAGGAGGAGTGGAATGTGAAGCTGGGGGTGGGGGATGTGGTGGAAGGGGAGGGAAGGGTAATGTGTGACTCTGGGGTGAGCGTATAGAGGAGGGGAAAGGAGCAGGGTGCTGGATCAGATGGGTGAACACCAGGATGGGGAGGGGCAAGGGATAGGGGGTGAAGCTGATTGTGTGCGGTGTCCATTGGTGTGGGATCTCCCTCCCTCGTGTGTTCATCTCCCTCCACCTTCACCTTCACCCTGTCTTTGTTACAGAATCGCACCACCGAACCCCTCAAACTGGACTACAGAACCCTGGCAGCCTTACCCAGCACTGGCATACAGAGGGTGAGCCGGGTAAGGCAGTGTGTGCATGCACCAATGCACACGTTTTGGGCATGTGTGTGTGAGCATGTTCATGGGTGCCTGTCTGTTGGGGCATGTTCATGGGTGTGTGTGTATGGGTATGTTCATGTGTGTATGGGTGCCAGTGTGTGGGTATGTTCATGCGTGTATGATCTGTGTGTGTTTGGGCATGTTCATTGGGGTATGTGTGGGAGTCCTGTACTGATGTTGCTTCCCAAATAGCGACGCTCACACTTGTCAGAGTTGGATTCCTGTCACTGGTCTGTGGCCCATTTCCCTGGTTCATACAGACCCTGTCCTGGTGGAATCTCTGATAACAACATTCTCATCCAGTTACGTGGAGAGACTGGATGGGCTGGGTGTGTTTCCCGGGAGTGGAGGAGGCTGAGAGATGGTTGGTGAGAGTGGTTAAAATGATGAGTGCGGACAATTCAAATCTTGTTTCTAGGGTGGGACTGTTAGACGAGAGCGTGGGTTTCTGGTGAGAGGTGGGAATGTTTTCACACCGATGGTGCTTGAAGTCTTAGGGGATACACAGGAAAATGGGAGCTGTCCTAGTAGGCATGAAGATAGTAGGACTCTATGACGTCCGTGTGGGATCCAGCTGTGGTTCTTAGTTTAGTTTAGCGATACAGCGTGGAAACAGGCCCTTCGGCCCACCGAGTCCGTGCCAACCAGCGATCACCCGTACACTAGTTCTATCCACAACCCACTAGGGACAATTTACATAAGCCAATTAACCTCAAAGTTAAAGTATCCTTTATTGTCATTCAGACCTTTCGGTCTGAACGAAACTTTGTTGCCTGCAGTCACATATATAATAAAAAACAAAACACACAATAAACATATATTTAACATCCACCACAGTGAGTTCACCAGGCACTGTGGTGGAAGGCAAAAGTCTTAAAGTCTTTGTCTTCTTCCCTCCTTGTTCTCCCTCTGCGCTGAGGCGATCCAGGCCTCCGATGTTATCGTCCACTGGGCCCGCGGCCGAGCCTCCGAAGCCGAGCTGCCGTTGCTGGACCACCGCCACAGCTCTGAAGCCGGATAGCTGCTGGAACGCTGGAGCACCACAGCTCTGAAGCCGGAACGCCGCTGGAACACCGCAGCTCTGAAGCCGTGTCGCTGCTGGAACACTGGAGCACCGCAGCTCTGAAGCCGGAACACCGCTGGAACACCGCAGCTCTGAAGCCGTGTCGCTGCTGGAACACTGGAGCACCGCAGCTCTGAAGCCGGGTCGCCGCTAGAACGCCACTGCTGGAACGCTGCTGGAGCACCACTGCTCTGAAGCTGGGCCGCCGCTGGAACGCTGGAGTACCGCAGCTCTGAAGCCGGGTCGCCGCTGGAATGCTGGAGCACCGCAGCTCTGAAGCCGGGTCGCCGCTGGAATGCTGGAGCACCGCAGCTCTGAAGCCGGGTCGCCGCTGGAACGCCACCGCTGGAGCACCACAGCCCTGAAGCCGGGTCGCCACCGTCGCCGGAATGCTGGAACGCCGCCACAGCTCCAAGGCCGCCAGCTCCGCCATTAGGCCTCAGCACAGACGGAGACAGTGACGGGGGACACGACAGGAAATGTCGCACCCCCCGAAGGGAGAGACTAAAACCCTTCTTCTCCCACCCACCCCCCCTCCCCCACGCATACACATCCTAATAAACCAACATTTCAACTAAAACAGACACGAGAAAAGAAAAGAAAAGAAAAAACAGACAGACTGCAGGCGAGCCGCAGCTGCCAGGCAGCGCCACCACTTCCGCACCTGCACTTCTTTGGAATGTGGGAGGAAACTGAAGCACCTGGAGAAAACCCACGCAGTCACAGGAAGAACGTACAAACTCCATACAGACAGCACCCATAGTCAGGATGGAACCCGGGTCTCTGGCGGTGAGGCAGCAACTCTACCGCTGCGCCACCATGCAGCCCTGGACATGAACATAGTGGGCCGAAGGGCCTGCTCTGTGCTGAACGACTAGCGTCGTGTACACGGTACATATGGGTTCACTGTTCACGGTGGGGGCTCCGAGACTGCCAAAGATGGGTCAGGAGAGGGAGTGGGTGTTTGGGACAAGGGGGTTGGAGCAGGCTGGATGGGGTTACAGAGAAACAACATATTCCTCACTCTACTCAGTGGCACAGTCACACAGCACACAATCAGGCCCTTCAGCCCAACGCCTCCACGCTGACCCAGAACCGCAGATTGCGCCCATGTTCCTGGAGGTTTGAGGTGGGTTGGGCTGGTGCGCAGCTAGGAGACCGTGTGGAGCGGGCTGCATTGTAGAGCCAGCTGTCAAACACTGGGGAATGCCGAGCTGGACAACAGCCGGAATGTGCGCTGTGGAATGCAGTCGTCACCTGGGGCCCCAGCGAACTGTGGGTTGCGTGGTCAGCCCTCCCTGCACCTGCTGCCTGTGGGTGCAGCGCAGCAGCTCTGTACTCACACACACAGCCACTGTGTGTGGACAGAGCTCTCTCCACACAGCCCACGACAGGGGACAGACCTCTCCCCACACGGCCCAGGACGGAGGACAGTCCTATCCCCACACGGCCCAGGTAGCCCCAGGCTCAGCACTGGGAGCCAGGCCCACTGTGAGGTAGGGACACCGGGGATGGGGGGAGAGGAGGGTGTGGGGCTGGAGTGAAGGGTGAGGGGTGGGCTGTGGTTATGGGGGTGAGTGAGGGGTGGGCTGTGGTTATGGGGGTGAGTGAGGGGTGGGCTGTGGTTATGGGGGTGAGTGAGGGTGGGCTGTGGTTATGGGGGTGAGTGAGGGGTGGGGTGTGGTTACGGGGTGGTGTGTGGTTATGGGGGTGAAGGGTGGTTAGGGGGGTGGGGGGTGTGTAAGTGGGGTGTGGGGTGTGGTTAGGGGTGGGGTGGGGTTAGGAGTGTGAGTGGGGATGGGTGAGGTTGGGGGGGTGGTGTGGTTATCGAGGTGAGGTTGGGGGATGGGGTTTGTTTAGGCGGGTGAGTGGGGGTTGGGGTGTGGTTAGGAGGGTGCGGGGGGTGACAGGGTAACAGCTGATAGGAGCGGATGGTGTGGGGGAGATGGAGCTGGTGATGGGGGGGTGGGTTGGTGGGAGTGTTGAGAGGAGGGGTGTGCGCTTGTTACTGGCACTGCTGTGTGACATCCCAGTGCACACAAGGTGATACCTTGCTGTTGTGTAGTGAGATCACGCGTGTACTCTGCACGAGTTCAGCGTGGCTGTGTGAGTGGCCAGAGGAGTGCCCTGTATTGGTGGGGGTTGGGCAGGGCCGTCTGGGTCCGCACTGCTGGACTGTGGAGTGCACAGGGTCGCCGGGGTCAGGGCTGCGGGTGGGGGGAGGGGTCAGGGTGTTTGGACCCAGGGGGTGGGCGTGGAGTGTGTCTGAACGCTCACTGTCCATCTCTCACCTCAGCTGAGTGCGGGAGCGGCTGCGATGGATGCCCAGTGTGGACCCTCTCCCCACCCGTCATGGGGACGCGCCTCAGAGTGGGAGTCTGGCACCAGGACCCCCCCGTACTGTGTTGTAGACCGTGGGGCTGGTGTCGCCCCCGGCAGAGGGAAACCAACCGTGGGTAGTGGGCAGAGAACGCCCAGCCACCCCAGCCCAGCACCGCACAAGGACAGTGGGCAGAGAGAGCCCAGCCACCCCAGCCCAGCACCGCACAAGGACAGTGGGCAGAGAGAGCCCAGCCACCCCAGCCCAGCAGCACAAGGACAGTGGGCAGAGAGAGCCCAGCCACCCCAGCCCAGCACCGCACAAGGTCAGTGGGCAGAGAGAGCCCAGCCACCCCAGCCCAGCAGCACAAGGACAGTGCACCGCACAAGGACAGTGGGCAGAGAGAGCCCAGCCACCCCAGCCCAGCACCGCACAAGGTCAGTGGGCAGAGAACGCCCAGCCACCCCAGCCCAGCACCGCACAAGGACAGTGGGCAGAGAGAGCCCAGCCACCCCAGCCCAGCACCGCACAAGGACAGTGGGCAGAGAGAGCCCAGCCACCCCAGCCCAGCACCGCACAAGGACAGTGGGCAGAGAGAGCCCAGCCACCCCAGCCCAGCACCGCACAAGGTCAGTGGGCAGAGAACGCCCAGCCACCCCAGCCCAGCACCGCACAAGGACAGTGGGCAGAGAACACCCAGCCACCCCAGCCCAGCACCGCACAAGGACAGTGGGCAGAGAGAGCCCAGCCACCCCAGCCCAGCACCGCACAAGGACAGTGGGCAGAGAGAGCCCAGCCACCCCAGCCCAGCACCGCACAAGGACAGTGGGCAGAGAGAGCCCAGCCACCCCAGCACAGCACTGCTGGACCAGGAGGAAGAGGTGCTGATTGAACTGCAGCCCATCCCCTTCCACCAGAACCCCTTCGTGCTGGGCAACGCAAGGTGGAGGGGGAGCCCAGTGGGCAGAGTCCAGGCAAGCGCCCAGCCCGCAGTCATGGACCATGGAACCCCGGCATGGCCTGTCCTGGCCTGGTTCCATCGTGTGGGCATGCTCATGTACACGTGTGTGCTCCAGCATGTGTGTGCACGTCTGTACCAGGTTAAGGTTTATTATGGTCACATGAACCAAGAAACAGTAAATGTTTTGCATGCTACCCAATCAGATCAGCTAACACTATAAATCACACCAAATTCAAATACTGTAGATGCAGCATAGGGAAAGGTGCAAAGTGTAGAATATCGTCGTCAGCCTCTGTCAATGCCCGTTGTGGCCCGGCCCATCCGGGCTGGACCCTGGGCACAGAGAAGCACATGATCTGCCAGCGATTGTGCATGTGTATGTCCGTGTTTAGTTTATGATCACGCATGTGTGTTAATGATGTGGTGTGATTGTGTGTGTGATGGAGAGTGTGTGTCTGACCGTGCAGTCGTGTACACGCACGCATGTCTGGCTTGTCTGCATGGGAGGGTGAGGAGGTGCAGGGGCTGTGGGAGAGGGTGGGGAGGGTCCGTGGCTGGGTGTGTAGAGGGCTGGAGGGTGGGGGCGGGATGGAGGGGCCATGGCTGGGGTGTGTAAGGGGCTGGGGGGGGGGAGGGGTGCGGAAGCGGGATGGAGTGGCCATGGCTGGGTGTGTGGGGGGCTGGGCGGGGGTGAGGGGACGGAGGGTACAGGGGGCATTCCCGGCCTCAGTGGGGAGCCAACAGGTGGACTTGTGTTGTTCTGTTTCCCAGACGCCCAGCTCCAGCAACAGTCCGGTTTGTGGAAGCAGTGTCCCGCGGGAATTCACCGGCTCACCCACCTTCCAGCTGGTAGGTTCACTCACCGCGCTACCGTGGGGGTACAGTGGGATAGTGGGTGTACACGTACTGTGGCTCTACACCTACTGCGGGTGTACATGTACTGTGGGAGTACACCTACTGTTTATTTTAATACAAATACCATTATTCAGAAAACAAACCAAACATACAAAATAGTAACACGATCAAAACTGCCTTTGTGGCAGTTTACAAAACAACAGTCACCAATTTTAAAATAACGTAATCTTCATCAGTTATACACTCGCCCGCGACCTCCCGCGGCGACCAACGTTCACGAAAGGTCTCCAGAGTCCCCGTGGACACCGCGTGTGTGTTCCCTCTCCAGGGACACACGGGCACGGACGTAGGCCCGGAAAAGGGGCAGGCAGCCAATCCCGGTGCGGCCGTCGACTACCCGCTGCCCAGACCCACGAGCAGGTCTTGGCCAGGCCCAGGAGCAGACCGACAGGGAGATCCACCACTCCTCCTCCCGATCCTCCCCCCTCTGTAGTACACATACTGTGGGTGTACACGTACTCTGGGTGTACACGAGGCATGACGCACTGGCAGCGTCATGCCTCGTGTGGCAGCTCATTGCGTCACCACCAACCTCAGTCTTGTCTCTCTCTCCCCCCAGGATCTGCCAGTACACAGAAACATCAGGGCCACGTCTACCATTGAGGTGAGTCCCAGTGTGGCAACTTAGTGTGTCTCGGACACTGTACTGTGCTGGGTGGGCGGTGGGGCTATGGGGGTTGTGCTTTATAAGGACAGCGTTAGTTAGTCTGGTGTGGCAGGTGCACCAGGGTGAGTGAGCTCAGAATCAACAGTACACATGGTCATGGAGGGAGGCACAGGCTGGAACTTAGGACACTGTGGAGTGACCTACAGAGGTGTATCACAGAGGCCTGTTTGTACAGTACAACTCTTTGGAAACAGGCCCTTCAGCCCAACAGTCCATGCTGGTCTATCTGCTCACGTCACGTGTGCCTCCCTTTGGGACAAGCACTTGTTCCTATGCCCTTGTTCCGAGGGGTGAGAAGAGGAAAGCTGGGTCAGTGCGTGTGACAGGGCGGTGGGACCGCGTGCGTAGGACGCACGTGTGTGGGATTGTGTATGGGACAGTGCATGTCCGGGCCTGTCAGGCTGTCAGAATGTGTCTGACCGTGTACTTGGTGCCATGCGTGTCCGTGTACGTGTTGCCATATGTGCCATGTGGCCGGCGTGTCCATACGTGTGGCCATACGTGTCTGCCCGTGTACGTGTGGCCAGGCGTGTCCATACGTGTCTGCCCGTGTACGTGTGGCCAGGCGTGTCCATACGTGTCTGCCCGTGTACGTGTGTCCATATGTGTCTGCCCGTGTACGTGTGGCCAGGCGTGTCCGTGCGTGTCTGCCCGTGTACGTGTGTCCGTGTGTGTCTGAATGTGTACGCGTGCCCATGCGTGTCTGACCGTGTACACGTGTACTCGTTCATGTCAGCCGCTTCCCACAAATCCTTAAATTCCGACTGCCGCCGGGAGTAGGACATGGCCTCACTGGCTGCGCTGGGTGACACTGCATGGCATTCAATGCACGGTCCATGTCTTTCAATGTAGACCGGACAATGAGGGGACCAGCTCAAGAGCAAAGATCATAGAGCAGAGCGGCTCAGCGGGCAATGGAAAACAGGACAGCGGGCGCTGGAGCTTACGCCTGTGCCAGCGCGAGTAACTTCAATTGATCCCCCGATCGCGCTGACACAGGAGTAAGCTCCACTGCCCGCTGTCCGTTTTCCCATTGCCCACTGACCTGCTCTTGAGCTGGTCTGGTCTACATTGAGAGACATTGCAGTGTCTCCCAGTGCAGCAAGTGAGGCCATGTCCTGGATTTAAGGATTTGCGGGAAGCGGCTGACATGAGCGAGGCCGGCGAGCGGCAGGAGAGAGGTGTTCAGATGGAGAGCACTGCCAGAGGTGAGCGGGCCAGCAGAAGGCGTTGAGATGGCAGTCGGTTCCGCTGTCCGGTCCCGGCAGCCACTCACAGCCACCCAAGCTACTTCGCTCCCCGGCCACAATGCGGTGGCTCCGCATCTGGAGTGAGTGAGTTGCTGGCATGAACCCTGACCCCCTCCTTCTCAAAGCTTCTGCCCTCCCTGCAAATTTACCCCTGGCCAGATACCCACACGCTGTGAAAGGAACTCGATCGATCTCTTAGATACGTATAATTCTCCCGTGCCTTTACTATTTATATTTAATAATTGCCATTTTATAATTTTAATCAGGGTAGGCACTGCCTACTTTGCCTACCCTGACGGCACGTGCCTTGTGTATGTGTGTCCGTGCGTGTCTGGCCGTGTACGTGCTGCGTGTCTGACCCCTCCCCGGTCTCTCTGGCAGCCCTGCTCCCCTGGCGGCCCCAACAGCCCGGAGCAGCAGTCGTTCCGCGAGCGGCAGCAATACTTTGAGATGGAGGTGAGGCCACTGGCCACCGACAGGCCCAAGCGAGTCTCCCTCGTCGCGGAGGACGACCTGAGGAAGATGAGGGAGGAGGAGGGTGAGTCTGGAGTCCCACTCTTTTTTTAAATTAAAAAAAAAAAAAATTATTCAAAGTAGATACATAATAAAAAAACATTTTGTTTGTTATAGTCATACATTATTAATATTATTTATATTAACAATTGTATCGTAATTGCACTTTATATTTTTTTAATTTATATATAGATAGAAAAAAAAAGAGAGAAATAAAAACATTAAAACAAAAAAAAGTAAATGTATTCGACTGATTATGCATCCTTGGAGCTATGTCCATGGATTATAAAATATAATTCTTCATCTATTCCTTAATTCAGGTTACAGTCAGGTTCTCGTGCCGAACCAATTTGCCCCTTCACATATTCAATAAATGGGGACCATATTCTTATAAATAGTTCTTGTTTGTCCATTAAGACAAATCTTAATCTTTCCAGATGTAGGGTCTCCGACATTTCCATTGTCCACATTTTAATTGTGGGGGTTATAGGGCCTTTCCAGAATTTTAATATTAAATTTTTCCCAATTATTAAACTATAAACGATAAAAGTTCTTTGGTTCGTTGTGAATAATTGATTTGGTTCTAGTATTCCTAATATTATTAATTTTGAATCAGGGACCAAATCAGTATTGACAACTTCCGAAATTATCTTAAAGATTTCCGTCCAAAAATTAGTAATTTTTATACAGCTTACAAATGTGTGCGTAAGATTAGCCTCTAAGTGTTGACATTTATCACAAATAGGGGATACACATGGAAAAACTCTGTTTAATTTGGTTTTTGAATAGTGCAATCTATGTAAAACTTTAAATTGTATTAAAGAGTGTCTAGCATTTAACGAACAGTGGTGTATATGTTGTAAGCTTTCATTCCATATTTCTGGCCCTATTATTTGGCCTAGTTCGTTTTCCCATGATTGCCTATATATTTCCGTCCTGGGCGCATCATTATCCAATAAAATATTATAAATATAAGATATCAATTTTTCTGTGTTCAGGTGCTTATTCAAACATTCATCAAGAGTTTCTCTCTTTCTATTTCTGTAATCCTGTGTGTTTGACTTAGCATAGTCTCTGATTTGTAGATATCTAAAGTAGTCTTTTGAATGAAGCCCATAAATTTGTTGTAATTCCTGAAATGAAAGAAAGGAATTCTTCCTATAGAGATCACCCATCTTAATAATTCCTTGATTTTTCCATTGTAAAAAACCTTTATCCATCATTGAGGGTGTAAATGTAGCATTGTTTACAATGGGAATCTGGACTCCCACTCTGCCCATCTTCATTCCCCTCCCCTCACACACACCTCCTCTCCCCTTGCCTCATCCCCTCCCCCACCTCTCCCCTCTCCCCGTCCCTTCCCCCCTCTCTCGCCTCCCCACTCTCTCCTCCCCCCATCCCAACTCTCTCCCCCCACTCTCCCCCTCCCACACTCACCCCTACCACACTTTCTCCCCCCTCCCCCACTCCCCACTCTCCTCCCCCCCCACTTCAACTCTCTCCCCACTCTCCCCACTCTCTCCCCCTTCCCACTCTCCCCTCCCCCCCACTTTCCCCCCCACTCTCTCCCCCAACCCCACTCTCTCCCCCCACAACCCACTCTCCCATCCCCCACTGTCCCCTCCCCACTCTCCCCTCCCCCACTCTCCCTCCCCCACTCGCACTCCCACTCTCCCCTCCCCACTCTCTCCTCCCCCCACCCCAACTCTCTCCCCTGCTCTCCTCTCCCCCGCTCTCCCTTCCCCACTCCCTCCCTCCCCCACTCACGCTGGGTACTGAAGCCCTGTGTGTGTGGGGGGGGGGGGGGGGCAGGTGTGCGTGGCTGCTGAAGGTGTGCGTGGGTACTGAGTGTGCGACCCTGAAGCCCCTGTGTGTGTGGGTGGGGGTGGGCTCGCCGGCGGGTGTGCGTGGCTACTGATCGTGTGTCCCATGTCACGGACAGAGTGGAAGATGAGGCATGGTGCGCCGGGCGTGGCGCTGCAGGAGGAGGAGGATGAGGAGGAGGAGGAGAGGAGAGCGGCCGAGCTGAGTGTTCAGGGCACGGTGGTGATCGAAGGCGTCGAGTACAAGATCGAGCGTGTGGACCGCAGCTTACGGGACTCCCCGCCCACCGGGTACGTGTGTTCCTGTACACCCGTGTATGTCACGTATTCCATCACATGCCACGTGACCCATGACACCACGTGTGTCCCCCACTCCACATGTGTCCCCCACTCCTCCTCATGTCCCCCCCACTCCATGTGTCCCCCCCACTCCATGTGTCCCCCCCCACTCCATGTGTCCATGTGTCCCCCCCACTCCATGTGTCCCCCCACTCCATGTGTCCCCCCCCTCCATGTGTCCCTCCACCCATGTGTCCCCCCCACTCCATGCCCCCCCACTCCATGTGTCCCCCACTCCATGTGTCCCCCTCCATGTGTCCCCCCCACTCCATGCATGTGTCCCCCCACTCCATCGTTTGTCCCCACTCATGTGTCCACTCCTCCCATGCCACTCCATGCCCCCCCACTCCATGCCCCCCCCACTCCATGTGTCCCCCCCCCCCATGTGTCCCCCCACCCTGTTCCCCCCCCCCATGTCCCCCCCCCATGTTCCCCCCCTCCATGTGTCCCCCCCATGCCATGCCCCCCCACTCCATGTGTCCCCCCCCTCCATGTGTCCCCCCCACTCCATGTGTCCCCCCCACTCCATGTGTCCCCCCCCCACTCCATGTGTCCCCCACTCCATGTTCCCCCCACTCCATGTCCCCCCTCCATGTGTCACCCATGTGTCCCCCCTCCATGTGCCCCCCCACTCCATGTGTCCCCCCCTCCATGCCCCCCCATGTGTCCCCCCCCCACTCCATGTGCCCCCCCACTCCATGTGTCCCCCCCACTCCATGTGTCCCCCCACTCCATGTCCCCCCACTCCATGCCCCCACTCCATGTGTCCCCCCCCACATCCATGTGTCCCCTTGTGTCCCACCCATGTCCCCCTCCATGTGTCCCCATGTGTCCCCCCCATCCATGTGTC
The DNA here is from genome assembly GCA_035221665.1 of Okamejei kenojei. Classification (NCBI taxonomy): domain Eukaryota; kingdom Metazoa; phylum Chordata; class Chondrichthyes; order Rajiformes; family Rajidae; genus Okamejei; species Okamejei kenojei. The sequence goes on along the minus strand of JAVHYY010000473.1, from coordinate 59,899 downwards.
CCCCCCACTCCATGTCCCCCACTCCATGTGCCCCCCACTCCATGTGTCCCCCCCACTCCATGCCTCCCCCCACTCCACTCCATGTGTCCACCACTCCATGTGTCCCCCCCACTCCATGTGTGTCCCCCTCCCCCCCCGAACTCCATGTGTCCCCCCACTCCATGTGTCACCACTCCCCCCATGTGTCCCCCCACTCCATGTGTCCCCCCACTCCATGTCCCCCCACCCCCCACTCCATGGTCCCCCCACTCCATGTGTCCCCTCCTCCATGTCCCCCCACTCCATGCCCCCCCACTCCATGTGTCCCCCCACTCTCCATGTGTCCCCCCCCTCCACTCCATGTGTGTCCCCCACTCCACCCCTCCATGTGTCCCCCCTCCACTCATGTCCCCCACTCCATGTGTCCCCCCACTCCATGTCCCCCCCCTCCATGTCCCCCTCCATGTGCCCCACTCCATGTGTCCCCCATCCATGTGTCCCCCACTCCATGTGTCCCCCCCTCCATGTGTCCACCTCCCCCCACTCCATGTCCCCCCACTCCATGTCCCCCACTCCATGTCCCCCCACACCCCCACTCCATGTGGTCCCCCCACTCATGTCCCCAACCCCACTACCCCCACTCCATGTGTGTCCCCCACTCCATGTCCCTCCCCCCACTCATGTCCCCACTCACGTGGCCCCACTCCATGTGTCCCCCCTCGCACCCCCATGTGTCCCCCCTCCCCCCCACTCCATGTTCCCCCCACTCCTTGTGTCTCCCCCACTCCAGGTCCCCCCACTCATGTCCCCACTCCATGGTCCATGTGTCCCCCTCCATGTGTCCCCCACGCATGTCCATGTGGGGGGGGGGGGGGCTTCCCAGGTGTGGCCGTGGGTACTGAAGCCCCTTGTGTGTGGTGGGGTTGGGCTCGCCGGCCGTGGCACTGCTCCATGTCCATGTTGCCCCAGAGGGCACTCCATGTGTCCCCCCCACCCCCACTGCAGGAGGAGGAGATGAGGAGGAGGAGGAGAGGAGAAGCGGCCCATGTGTCGAAGGCAATCCATAGTGGACCGCAGCTTACACCACCGGGTATCTGTACACCCGTGTGTCATCCTGACACCACACGTGGCCCCACTCCATGTGTCCCCCATCCATGGGTCCCCCACTCACTTGTCCCCACCATGTGTCCCCCACTCCTTGTCCCCCACTCCATGTGTCCCCCACTCCATGTGTCCCCACCACTCCAGTGTCCCCCCACTCCAGGGGTCCCCACTCCTGTGTCCCCCCCTCCATGTGTCCCACTCCATGGGTGTGCCCCCCCCCATGTCCCACTCCATGTGTCCCCCCACTCATGTCCCCACTCCATGTCCCACATCCATGTGTACCCCCACTCCATGTGTCCATGCCCCACTCATGTGTCCCCCATGTGTTCCCCCCACTCCATGTGTTCAGCCACTCCTAGTGTCCCCCCCACTCCATGTGTCCCCCATCCATGTGGTCCCCCACTCATGTACCCCCCCATCCAGTCCCTGTCCCTACATGTCCCCCCCCCCACTCCATGTCCCCCCACCAACCCACGTGTCCCCACTCCATGTGTCCCCCCTCCATGTCACATGTGTTCCCCCATGTGTCCCCATCCATGTGTCCCCCCCATCATGTCCCCCCACCATGTGTCCCCCCCAACTCATGTCCCCAATCATGTCCCCCCCACTCCATGTTTTCCCCCACTCCATGTGTCCCCCACCCATCATGTCCCCCCCCACTACATGTGTCCCCATCTTGTCCCCTTCCATGTCCCCCACTCCAGTGTCCCCCCCATGTCCCCCCTCTCCATGTGTCCTCCCACTCATCCCCCACAGTTCCATGTGTCACTCATGTGTCCCCACTCATGTCCCCATGTTCCCCCCCACTCCCCCACTCCATGTGTCCCACTCCATGTGTCCCCCCACTCCATGTCCCCACTCCAATGTGTCCCCCCACTCATGTCCCCCCATCCATGCCCCCCCCCAACTCCTGTGGCCCATCCATGTGTCCCCCCACTCATGTCCCACTCCATGTCCCCCCTCCACGGTGTTCCCCCATCCATGTCCCACTCATGCCCCCCACTCCTGTGTCCCCCCATGTCCCCCCACTCCATGTCCCCAACTCCATGTGTCCCCCCAAACTATGTCCCACTCCTGTGTCCCCCACTCCATGTCCCATCCATGTCCCCACTCAAGTGTCCCCATCATGTGATCCCCCACTATGTGTGTCCCAACACTCATGTCCCCCCACTCATGGTCCCCCCACTCCATGTGTCCCCCACTCAATGTCCCCCACCCACTTGTCCCCCCTCCATGTGTCCCCCCAATCCAGTGTCCCCCTCCATGTGTCCCCCACTCCATGGTCCCCCCACTCCATGTCCCCCCCACTCCATGTCCCCACTCATGTCCCCTCCCCCCCACTACATGTGTCCCCACTCCAGTGTCCCCCACTCCAAGTGTCCCCACTCCATGTCCCCCACTCCATGTCCCCCACTCCATGTCCCCCCCACTCCATGTCCCCACTCCACGTGTCCCCCACTCATGTCCCCCACTCCATGTGTCCCCCCCACTCCATGCCCCCCACTCCAATGTGTCATGTGTCCCCCCATGTGTCCACTCCATGTGTCCCATGTGTCCCCACTACATTGCCCCCCACAGGTGTCCCCCACCTCCATGTCCCCTCTCCATGTCCCCCCACTCCATGAGTCCAAAGTGTCCCCCACTCAGTGTCCCCCACTCACGTGTCCCACTCCACGTGTCCACTCCATGTGTCCCCCACTCCATGGGTTACCCATGTGTCCCCCCCACTCCCATGTGTCCCCCACTCCATTGTGTCCCCCCTCCATGATCCCCACTCCATGTCCCCCCATCCATTCACCCCTACCACGTGTCCCCCCATCCCATGTGTCCCCCCCTCCATGTCCCCCCTCAGTGTCCCCACTCCATGTCCCCCATCATGTCCCCCCCACTCCATGTGTCCCCCCCACTCCATGTCCCCGCACTCATGTCCACTCCAGTGGCCTCTCCATGTGTCCCACCAACCCATGGGTCCCCCCCATCATGTCCCCCACTCATGTCCCCCAATCAGTGTCCCCCCACTCATGTGTCCCCACTTCCATGTGTCCTACCCCATCCATGTCCCCCACTCCAATGTCCCCCCACTCAGTGTCCCCCCCACTCCATTGTCCCCCCCACTCCATGTTCCACTCCAAGTGTCCCCCACCTTGTCCCCCACTCCATGTCCCCCAATCCTGTGTCCCCCCATGTGTCCCCCAATCCATGTGTCCCCCACTCCATGTTCCCCCCATGTGTCCCCCCATCCATGTGTCCCCCATCCAATGTGTCCCCCAACTCCATGTGTCCCCCACTCCACGTGTCCCCCACTCCCATGTGGTCCCCCACACTCACGTGTCCCCCACACCATGTCCCCACTTCCACATGTGTCCCCCACACCACTCCATGTCCCCCGCTTCATGTGTCCCCATTCCCGCTCCATGTTCCCCCCCACTCCATTGTTCCCCCCACTCCATGTCCCACCCCATCCATGTGTCCCCCACTCCATGTCCCCAACTCTGTCCCCCCACTCCATGTGTCCCCACTCAAGTTGGTCCCCACTCCAGGTTCCCCCACTTCCTCGTGTCCCCATCCATGTCCCCCCCAACCATGTGTCCCCCCCTCCTTGTCCCCCCCACTCCATGTGTCCCCCACCCATCCGTTGTCCCCATCATGTGTCCACCCACTTTGTCCCCACTCCATCGTGTCCCCCCAAACTCCATGTGTCCCATTCCATGTGTCACCCACTCCACGTGTCCCCACCACATGTCCCACAAACATCCATGTGTCCCCCCCCTCCCCCCACTCCATGTGTCCCACTCCTGGTCCCCACTCCATGTGTCCCCCCACTTTACCATGTCTCCCCCCCACCCATTGTGTCCCCACTCCACTGTCCCCCACCCACGTCATGTCCCACTCCACGTGTCCCCCACTCCCACTCCATGTCCCCCCACATGTGTCCACATGTGTCCCCCACACCACGTGTCCCCCACTCCATGCCCCCCCCCACTCCATGTGTCCCCCTACTCCACATGTCCCCCTGCTCCAACGTGTCCTGTGTCCGATACTGAGCCAGTATTTGACTGTGACAGGAGGCAGATTGACTCTGGGTGTAATCCATGTGCTGTTTCCCCTCCCACTGCAATGTGCCACACAAACCTACAATGCCCCCCTACATCCATGAATCCCTCATTTTAACCTTTTCCTCCGCTCCCACCCATCCCCCCCCCCCCTTCCACTCAGATCCCTCCAGATTTACATTTCCTTTCTCCTCATCTCCTATCTCGCCCTTTTGTCTCCTTTTCACCTCCAGCCGTTGTAATTTCTTCCACCCATCGGCCGATCCGCCACCTCGCTGTATCCACCTGTAACTTGGCGGGTTTTGTCCTTCCCCCACCTCTCTCTCTCTCGGCTCGCCTGTATCAATGTGAAGAAACATCGTCAGTCAATTCCCACCACAGATGCTGCCTGACCTGCTGTTCCCCCACTTTGTTCCTTGCACCACGTTTGCTGCAGTTTTCTGTCTCTCTCCCCCTTCCGGACACTCACCCCCTCCCCACCTTCTGTTCACCCCACACCGTGACCCCATCCCCAGCTGTGGGGAGGGGGGGGGGCAGCGGGTGGCTCTGCTGACTCAGCTTCCTCCCACCATGCAGGGGCCACCGCTCGGAACGAGCCGGGACCGGGGACGGGCCGGTCAGTGAGGAGCGGCCAAACTCAGGCACGGGGTGAGTGCACAGGACACGCACGGCTCGTGCTCCCCACAGCTAACCACTGACAACCAGTGCTGGCCAGAGTGGTCCCCAGAGATGACCAGATGACCAGAGCTGACATGTCCTGACCAGACATGACCAGACTGACCTGCACTGACCAGTGAGAACTAGAGTTGACCTGTACTGACCAGACCAGGGCTTTCCAGTGCTGATCAAATCTTTTTTTTCCAAAATAGACTTTATTCAAGTAATAAATATATACAATACAGGAACTATGCAAACATATTCAGCCGACATTATTGGAGGCTATACAAACATTAAATACTGTTTATACACATTACCCAATTTTCACAAATTTCTCCCACACCCTTGCCGCTCACGTGGTGCACTGGCGTGGGATCCCTTGCCTTATTTTGAGGGGCGACCACCACACCCTGCCGCCCATGTCCAGCAGCAGAAGGACCCTAGACTGTGGTCCTCCCCCACAGAGCCAAGCTTCTGTCCGCTGAGCTGAGCAGACTGACTGGACATGACCAGTGCTGGCCAGAGATGACCACAGTTGGTCAGTGCTGAGCGGAGCCCAGTGTCCTGGGGTTTGCACAGCCCCAGGGTTGCCAGTAGTTGCCACAGGCGATGTGTTGGGATCCCCGTATGTCCAGAACAGGTGGCCGATGTGACCTTCCCCACCAGCATTGTGACGGATCCTGTCTCTCGCAGCTTCTCCCCGGCATTCTCCGAGCCCCCGGCTCCAATCCGGACAGCCAAGGCGGAGCGGCGATACCAGGAGAAGCTACGGATGCAGAGCCCCGATCTACCGGTGGCTCGGGACAAAGAGTTGTCTCCGGCAGAGAAACGGGCCATGGAGGCAGAGAAACGGGCCATGTGGAGAGCAGCGAGGTACGTGTCTGACCCAGGAACACTAACACCATCCCTCCCCAACATAGGACCCCCCCCCCAACATAGGAACACTAACACCCCCTCAACACAGGAACCCCCCCCCCAGCACAGGACCCCCCCCCCCCCAACACATGGGAACACTAACACCCCCTCAACACAGGAACCCCCCCCCCCAGCACAGGAAACCCCCCCCAACACAGGAACACTAACACCCCCCTCAACACAGGAACCCCCCCCCCCAGCACAGGACCCCCCCTCCCCCCAACACAGGATCACTAACACCCCCTCACACAAGGAACCCCCCCCCCCAACACAGAACCCCTCCCCCCCAACACAGATCACTAACACCCCCTCAAACACAGGAACCCCCCCCCCCCCCAGCACAGGAACACCCCCCCCAACACAGGAAGCCCCCCCCCTGCAGGCACTGTGTGGACCCCCCCCCCCCCCCCCCAAAACACATGAACACTAACACCCCCCTCAACACAGGAACCCCCCACCCCCAACACAGGAACCCCCCCCCAACACAGGAGCTCCCCCCAACACAGGAACCCCTCCCCCCAACACAGAGCCCCCCCCAACACAGGAACCCCCCCCCAACACAGAACCCCCCCCCCCAACACAGGATCACTAACACCCCCTCAACACAGAACCCCCCCCCCCCCCAACACAGGAACCCCCCCCCCTCCCCCCCCCAAGAACCCCCCCCCACCCCCGTCAACACAAAACCCCCCCCCCAAACACAGGAACAGGATCACTAACACCCCCTCAACACAGGAAACCCCCCCCCCCAGGAACCCCCCCCCACAGGAACACTATCACCCCCATCAACAACCCCCCCCCCAACACAGGATCACTAACACCTACCCTCAACACAGGAACCCCCCCACCCCAACACAGAACCCCCCCCACAACAAGACCCCCCCCCCACAACACAGGAACCCCAGGACCCCCCCCAACACACCGGAACCCCCCCCCCAACACAGGAATCCCCCCCCAACACAACACCCCCCTCAACAACACCCCCCCCCAACACAGGAAACCCCCCCCCCCTACCCCCCCCCAAAACAGAAGCACAACTACCCCCTCAACACAGAACCCCCCCCAAACCAGGACCCCCCCCCAACACAGGAACCCCTCCCCACAACACAACACTAACACCCCCTCAACACAGGAACCCCCCCCCCCAACACAAGGAAACACTAACCCCCCCCCAGGAACCCCCCACACAGGAACCCCCCCCCAACCAGGAACCTCCCCCCAAAAAAAACAAAAAAAACAAAAAAAAGGTGCCCCCCCAACACAGAACCCCCCCCCCCAACACAGGAACCCCCCCCCCAACACAGGATCACTAACACCCCCCCTCAACACAGGACCCTACCCCCCCCCCCCAACCAGAACCCCCCCCAACACAGGACCCCCCCCCAACACAGGAACCCCCCTCCCCACAACACAGGAACACTAACACCCCCTCAACACAGGAACCCCCCCCCCCCACACAGAACCCCCCCCCAACACAGGAACCCCCCATAACACAGGAAACCCCCCGCCAACACAGGAGCCCCCCAACACAGGAACACTAACACCCCTCAACACAGGAACCCCCACCCCCCAACACAGGAACCCCTCCCCCCAACACAGGAACACTAACACCCCCTCAACACAGGAACCCCCCCCCCAACACAGAAACCCTCCCCCCCCAACACAAGAACCCCCCCCCCAACACAGGAACCCCCCCCAACAAGACAGGAACCCCCGGAACCCCCCCCCCCCCCAACACAAGACCCCCCCCAAATACAGGAACCCTTCTGTGGTAGGTCGTGCAGATTAATGCTGGTTTAAATTGAAGATGGATACAAAATGCTGGATTAACTCAGTGGGACAGGCAACATCACTCCCACTGGGCTGTAGTTGTCTGACCCAGTGTGTGTGTGGGACCCACCTCCAGTCAGGGTCAGTGAGGGTGTGTGTGTGTGCGTTTGTGAGAGTGGGTGCATGTGAGGGTGTGTGTGTGTGTGAGGGTGTGGGTGTGTGTGTGTGGGTGTGTGTGAGAGGGTGCATGTGAGGGTGTGTGTTTGTGTGTGTTTGTGACAGTGTGTGTGAGTGTGTGTATGTTTGTGTGTGTGGGGTGCGTGTGTGTGAGGTGTGTGTAAGGGTGTGTGTGTGGGTGGGTGTGTGAGTGTGTGTGTGAGGGTGTGTGTTTTATGTGTGTGGGTGCGTGTGGGTGGGTGTGAGGGTGTGTGTGTGTGGGTGTGTGAGGGTGTGGTGCGTGTGCGTGTGAGGGTGTGGGTGCATGTGTGTGTGTGTGAGGGTGTCTATGGGTGCGTGTGTGTGTGAGGGTGTGTGTGTGTGTGGGTGCGTGTGTGTGAGGGTATGTGTGTGTGGGGGGGTGCGTGTGTCTGAGGGCGTGTGGGTGTGTATGTGAGGGTGTGTCCTGTGTGTGTGCGTGGGTGTGTGTGTGTATATGTGGGTGTGTGTGTATAGTGTGGTGTGTGTGTGAGGGTGTGGGTGGGTGGGAGTGTGTGTGAGGGTGTGTGTATAGGGTGTGTGTATGTGGGGTGTGTGTGTGTATGTGCGTGTGTGTGTGTGGTTGTGTGTGAGGGTTTGAGTGCGTTGAGGTGTGTGTGCGTGTGATAGTGTGTGTGAGAGGGTGTGTGTGTGTGTGTGAGTGCGTGTGTGTGTTGTGCGTGGGTGTTGAGGGTGTGTGTGATAGTTGTGTGTGTGTGCGTGTGAGTGTGTGCGTGTGGTTGGAGTGTGTGTGCGTGTGAGGGTGCGTGTGGTGAGTGCGAGTGGAGTGCGTGTGTGTGAGGTGGGCGCGTGTGTGGTGTGTGCGTGTGCAATGTGAGGGTGCGTTGTGTGTGTGAGGGTGCGTGTGATGCGTGTGGTTGTGTGTGTGAGGGTGCGTGAGGGTAAGCGTGTATGTGTGTGTGCATGTGTGTGGGTGCGTGTGTGTGTGTGTGAGCGTGTGCGTGTGTGAGGTGCATTGTATGTGGGTGTGTGTGTGAGGGTGTGTGTGTGGTCGTGTGTGTGTGAGGGTGTGTGTGTGAGGGTGCGGGTGTGTGTGAGGGGTGCGTGTGTGGGTGGGTGAGGGTGCGTGTGTGTGTGTGAGGGTGCGTGTGTGTGTGTGTGTGTGGGTGGGTGGTGTGTGTGAGGGTGCGTGTGTGTGTGAGGTTGTGTGTGTGTGTGTGTGTGTGGGGGTGTGTGTGGGGTGTGTGTGTGTGAGGGTGCGTGTGTGTGTGTGGGGTGTGTGTGTGAGGGTGCAGTGTGTGTGTGTGTGTGAGGGGTGCTGTGTGTGTGTGTGAGGGTGCGTGTGTGTGTGTGAGGGGTGCGTGTGTGTGTGTGTGTGTGGGTGTGGTGTGGGTGTGAGGTGCTGTGGTGTGTGAGGGTGCGTTGTGTGTGAGGGGCGCGTGTGTGTGGTGCGTGTGTGTGTGTGAGGGTGCTTGGTGTGTGTGGTGAGGGTGTGAGGGTGCGTGTGTGAGGGTGCGTGTGTGTGTGTGAGGGGTTTGCATGTAAGGGTGGCGTGTGTGTGTGTAAGGGTGCGTGGATTGTGTGTGGTGTGAGGGTGCGTGGTGATTGTGAGGGTGTGTGTGTGTGTGTGAGGGTGCTGTGAGGGTGTGTGTGTGTTGTGTGTGGGTGTGTGTGTGTGTGTGTGTGTTGTGTGTGTGAGGGTGTGTGTGTGTGTGACTGTGTGTGTGGTTGGATGCGTGTGTGTGTGTGAGGTGTGCGTGTGTGTGTTGTGAGGGTGCCTGTGTGTGTGTGTGTGAGGTGTGTGTGTGTGTGAGGGTGCGTTTGTTGTGTGTGTGTGAGGGTGTGTGTTGTGTGTTGTGTGTGCGGGGCGGGTGTGTGAGAGGTGCGTGTGTGTGCGGATGCGTGTGAGTGTGTGAGGGTGCGTGTGTGAGGGTGCGTGTGTGTGTGTGTGTGTGCGGGCGGGTGTGAGGGTGCGTGTGTGTGTGTGTGCGGGTGCGTGTGTGTGTGTGGGTGCGTGTGTGAGGGTGCGTGTGTGTGTGAGGGTGCGTGTGGCATGGAGTAAACATAGAAATTAGGAGCAGGAGCAGGCCATTCGGCCCTTCGAGCCTGCAACGCCATTCAATATGATCATGGCTGATCATCCAACTCAGTATCCTGTACCTGCCTTCTCTCCATACCCCCTGATCCCTTCAGCCACAAGGGCCACATCCAACTCCCTCTTAAATATGGCCAACGAACTGGCCTCAACTACCTTCTGTGGCAGAGAATTCCACAGATTCACCACTCTCTGTGTGAAAAACGATTTTCTCATCTCGGTCCTAAAAGACTTCCCCCTTATCCTTAAACTGTGACCCCTTGTCCTGGACTTCCCCAACATCGGGAACAATCTTCCTGCAACTAGCCTGTCCAACCCCTTAAGAATTTTGTAAGTCTTTTGTAAGAATTTTGTAAATGAGGTGCTGGAGGAGTATAAAGAATGTAAAAAGAATCTTAAGAAAGAAATTAGGAAGGCTAAAAGAAGATATGAGGTTGCTTTGGCAAGAAAGGTGAAAGTAAATCCAAAGGGTTTCTACAGCTATATTAATAGCAAAAGGATAACGAGGGATAAAATTGGACCATTAGAGAGCCAGAATGGACAGCTATCTGCAGAGCCAAAAGAGATGAGGGATATATTGAACAATTTCTTTTCTTCGGTATTTACCAAGGAGAAGGATATTGAACTCTGAGGTAAGGGAAAAAAGTAGAGTAGCTATGGAAACTATGAGATTCAAAAGGAGGAAGTACTGACACTTTTGAAAAATATAAAAGTGGATAAGTCTCCAGGACCTGACAGGATATTCCCTAGGACATTGAGGGAAGTTAGTGTAGAAATAGCAGGAGCTATGACAGAAATATTTCAAATCTCATTAGGAACGGGAATAGTGCCGGAGGATTGGCGTACTGCGCATGTTTGTTCCATTGTTTAAAAAGGGTTCAAAGAATAAACCTAGCAATTATAGACCTGTTAGTTTGACGTCAGTGGTGGGCAAATTAATGGAAAGGATACTTAGAGATAATATGTATAAGCATCTGGATAAACAGGTCTGATCAGGAACAGTCAACATGGATTGTGCCTGGAAGGTCATGTTTGACAAACCTTCTTGAATTTTTTGAAGCGGTTACTAGGGAAATTGATGAGGGTGAAGCAGTGGATGTTGTCTATATGGATTTCAGTAAGGCCTTTGACAAGGTTCCCCATGAAAGGTTGGTTAAGAAGGTTCAATCTTTGAGTGTTAATGGCGGAGTACAAGATGGATTCAACAGTGGCTGAATGGGAGATGTCAGAGAGTAATGGTGGATGGTTGTTTGTCAGGTTGGAAAGCCGGTGACCAGTGGGGTGCCTCAGGGATCTGTGTTGGGTCCCACTGTTGTTTGTCATGTACATCAATGATCTGGATGATGGGGTGGAAAATTGGATAAGTAAGTATGCAGATGATACGAAGATAGGTGGTGTTGTGGATAATGAAGTAGATTTTCAAAGTCTACAGAGAGATTTGGGCCATTTGGAAAAGTGGGCTGAAAGATGGCAGATGGAGTTTAATGATGATAAGTGTGAAGTGCTACATCTTGGCAGGACAAATCAAAATAACGTACATGGTAAATGGTAGGGAATTGAGGAATGCTGTGGAACAGAGGGATCTAGGAATAACTGTGCATAATTCCCTGAAGGTGGAATCGCATGTAGATAGGGTGGTAAAGGAAACCTTTGGTGTGCTGGCCTTTATAAATCAGAGCATTGAATATAGGAGCAGGGAAGTAATATTAAAATTGTACATGGCATTGGTAAGACCGATTCTGGAGTATGGTGTACAATTTTGGTCGCCTAATTATAGGAAGGATGTCAACAAAATAGAGAGAGTACAGAGGAGATTTACTAGAATGTTGCCAGGGTTCCAGCAACTATGTTACAGAGAAAGGTTGAACAAGTTAGGTCTTTATTCTTGGGAGCGCAGAAGGTTAAGGGGGGACTTGATTGAGGTCTTTAAAATGATGAAAGGGATAGAGTTGACGTGGATAAGCTTTTCCCATTGAGGGTAGGGAAGATTCAAACAAGAGGGCATGACATGAGAATTAAGGGACAGAGGTTTCGGGGTAACGTGAGGGGGAACTTCTTTACTCAGAGGGTGGTGGCTGTGTGGAATGAGCTTCCAGCAGAAGTGGTGGAGAAAGGATCGATTTTAACATTTAAAAGTAAAGTGGATAGGACGGGAAGGGAATGGAGGGGTATGGTCTGAGTGCAGGTAGATGGGACTAGGGGAAAACAAATGGTCGGCACGGACTGGAAGGGCCGAGAGGGCCTGTTTCCGTGCTGTAATTGTTATATGGTGTGTGTGTGCGTTTGTGTGTGTGAGGGTGCGTGTGTGTGTGTGAGGGTGCGTTTGTGTGTGTGTGTGTGTGTGTGTGAGGGTGCGTTTGTGTGCGTGTGTGAGGGTGCGTGTGGTGCGTGTGTGCGTGCGTGCGTGTGTGTGTGTGCGTTTGTGTGTGTGTGTGTGAGGGTGCGTTTGTGTGCGTGTGTGAGGGTGTGTGTGCGTGCATGTGTGTGTGTGTGTGTGTGTGTTTGTGTGTGTCCCGTCCCCCTGTGTGCAAAAGTTAGCCAGTGAGAGTCAGATTGGTAGGTTATAGGGGTGGGTGTGCGTTGTCTGTGGGCAGCTCCCTCTTTCTCTCTTTCTCTCTCTCTCTCTCTCTCTCTCTTTCTTTCTCTCTCTCCCTTTATTGCATCTAGCCAGTCTGGGGCTTGGCACTGCCTCCTCTCCCCGGCCCCTCCTTCCCCCCCGCCACATCTCCACCCACTCCGCTTCACATTCTGTCTCTGCGTGCCTCTCACTGTCCTCTTTTGTCTGTCTTTGCTCCTCTCCCCCTTTTTCCTTCCTCTCCTCCCTCCCTCCCTCCCTCCCACTCTCTCTCTCCCTCCCTCTCCTCCCTCCCTCTCCTCCCTCTCTCCCTCCCTCCCCCCCTCATTTCCTCCCTCCCTCTCTCTCCCCCTCTCTCTCTCCCTCTCTCTCTCCTCTCTCTCCCATCCCTCCTCTCTCTCCCTCTCTCCCTTCCCTCCCCCCCTCCCACCCTCTGCTGCTGCCCATGGCACAGACACCAGGCGCTGGAGGATGACCTCAGACACTATGAGCGTGATCGTGCGCGGCGGGTGAGACAGTGCAGCCAGCGGGCACCGCAGATCCCTGCACCCGTCCCCGCGCCCAGCCCCACCGCCAGCCTCAAGGTGCTGCCACTGGCCCGGCCCCAGCTGCCCTGCAGCAACCTCAGGTGTGGAGTCGCTTACACTACCGCATGCTGCCCTTACCCCCCCCGCCCGCCACGTGCACCTCCCCCATACACCACCCCCTGTACCCCTCCCCCATACACCTCCCCCCTGTACCCCCCCCCCCCCTGTACCCCTCCCCCTGTACCCATCCCCTGTACCCACCCATCCCCCTGTACCCCTCCCCCTGTACCCCTCCCCATGTACCCCTCCCCCCATACACCACCCCCTGTACCCCTCCCCCTGTACCCCTCCCCCTGTACCCCTCCCCTGTACCCATCCCCTTGTGCCCCTCCCCCTGTTATCCCTCCCCCTGTACCCCTCCCCCTGTACCCCTCCCCCTGTACCCCTCCCCCTGTACCCCTCCCCCTGTACACCTCCCCCTGTACCCCTCTCCCAGTACCCCTCCCCCATACACCTCCCCTGTATCCCTCCCCCTGTACCCCTCCCCCATACACCACCCCCTGTACCCCACCACCATACACCTATCCCCTGTACCCCTCCCCCTGTACCCATCCCCTTTATCCCTCCCCCTGTACCCCTCCCCCTGTACCAATCCCCCTGTACACCTCCCCTGTACCCCCTCCCCTGTACACCTCCCCCGTACCCCTCCCCCCCGTATACCTCTCCCCCTGTACCCCTCCCCCTTATACACCTCCCCCTGTATCCTCCCGCCCGAACACCTCCCCCCACCGTACACCTCCCCCTGTACCCCTCCCCCACCCCCCAATACCCATTGCTGCTGAGGGCTGTGTCCCACCGCGTGCAGCAACGTGGCTGCTTGCCGCTGCTGCACGCTGCGCCTGCTCCTCTCCGCCCTGCCTGCCTTCCTGCCTGCCAAACCCCAGTACACTGTGCCCTCAGCTATGCTGCCACGTACCCCGCCCTGTGGGTGGTTGCCCGCATCACACCCCTGTGCTGACCTCGGCTGTGGAGTTGATGGCTGCCGGCTGCCCCTGACCTCCCGCTGTGCACCCTCCCATCGACCGTAACCCCAACGCTCCAGGTTACTGTGTGCCCCAGCCCTGGCCGCCTCTCACGGGCACTGCCCCTCCAGCCATGTGCCCGCAGAGGTTGGGGACGGGGCTCCGGGACGGGGGCGACGGGGGCGACGGGGGATGGTGGGGACGGGAGGATGGGTCCTCCAGCACGGGGGGGGGGGCGGGGGATGGGGCACGGTGGGGGGGGAGACGGGGGGATGGGTCTCCAGCACGGGGGGGGGACGGGGGGGGGGTGGGGCTCCGGCACGGGGGGGGACGGGGGGGATGGGGGACGGGGGGACGGGGGACGGGGGACGGGGGGCTCCGGCACGGGGGGGACGGGAGGATGGGTCTCCAGCACGGGGGGGGACGGGGGGATGGGGCACGGGGGGGGAGACGGGGGGATGGGTCTCCAGCACGGGGGGGACGGGGGGGTGGGGCTCCCGGCACGGGGGGGACGGGAGGATGGGGCACGGGGGGGGAGACGGCGGGTTTCTGACATGATGCTGGCGCTCGGGGCTGAGCTAAGCTCAAAGCTGAGACACACGAGGGCTGGCGAGTGAGCTGGCTGTTTGGAGGTTGCTGGGACGCGGTAATCCTGTCTCCACATGCGCTTACTGCAGTCCTGCCTGCCCGCCCTGCAGTGTGAGTGTGATGCTGATGCCACTGTGCCTGGCTGCAGCTTGGCATCTGGTGCAATGTGCCGCACACGGGCCTGTCACATGGTGTCTGTGCTCCGGGACCCTATCCCTGCTCCCCCGTGGGATGGGGCCAGTCTGAGGGGACCAGGGGGTAGTGCCAGCGGATGGACAAACAGTGTACGGGGGGGGACATGCTACTCTCCCTGTTTGAACTTGGCCCTGGGCTCTGATCTGTGACAGTGTGTGTGTGGGGGGGGGGGGGGGGGGTGGTAGTGCCGAGCCAGCGACACTGCTCCCCGCTCCCCAGAGTCCTGCTGCTCTCATCCCTCCCTCTCCCCCTCAGGATGAAGTCTCTGGAACAGGACGCTCTCAGGGCACAGATGGTGATCGCCAAGTCGAAGGAGACGAGGAAACGCAGCCCTCTCGACCACCTCGCCGAGTCCCCTCACCGGCCCCAACTCCCTCGCCCCCACCACTGGATGGTAGGTTACCCCGCACCCACCACTGCCCCCACTCCCCTCACCCCCCCCCCCCCCCCCTTCCGCTCCCCTCACCGCCCCCACTCCCCTCGTCCCCACCACTGGATGGTAGGTTACCCCGCACCCACCACTGCCCCACTCCCCTCACCCCCCCCCCCCCTTCCGCTCCCCTCACCACCGCCCCCACTCCCTCGCCCCCACCACTGGATGGTAGGTCGCCCTCCTCAACCCCTCATTGGCCCCCACTGCTGGATTGCTGGGCAGTCGGTCATCCCCCGCTCCAGATCCCTTCACCGCCCCCCAACGCCAACCCCAATGTTGGACGGTGGGTGAGCTACCCCCTCACCCCTTCACCCCTCCCTGCCTACTGGAGCTTCCCCTCACCTGACCTGGGACCTCCAGTTCCCTGAACCTGACTGGGGTTTCATTATCTCACTCTGAATCCGTCATCTCCCCCCTCCCTATCCTGGGGGACCCCTAGCTCCATCCCCACCCCCACCGTGGGGGATGTACTGTGCCCCACCCTCTGCCCAACATCACATGTCTGTTTACTGCTTGTGTTTCAGATCACAGCCCACGCAGTGTCACCTCCCCCGGGAGACTGGTGAGTAACATGCGCGTATCCACCCACACCCTCTACCACCCTCCACCCCTCCCTCCTCTCCCACACTCCGCACCCTGCCCTTCCACAACATCCTTTTACCCTTACCTACTCTCTCCCCATTTCCTCTCTCTCTCTCTCTCTCCCTCTCGCGCTCTCCTCCCCTCTCTCTCTCTCCTCTCTCTCTCTCATCTCCCTCCTCCTCTCCTCTCTTCCTCCTCTCTCTCCTCCCCCCCTCTCTCCCTCCCTCTCGCTCTTCCTCTCTCCTCCCCTCTCTCTCTCTCTCTCCCTCTTCCTCTCCCCCTCTCTCCTCCCTCTCTCTCTCTCTATCCCTCTTCCTCTCCCCTCTCCCTCCCTCTCTCCTCCCCCCCTCTCTCTCTCCTCCCTCTCTCTCTCTCTCTCTCCTGCCTTTCTCCATCCCCCCCCCCCCCCCGCCCCTCTCTCTCGTTCTCTCTCTCCCCAGCAGCTGTGGAGCCATAAGGTTGTGGTAGTAAGGGATTTTAGCTCGGAATGTCATTGTGCAAAGGATTAGATGGGGTGGAATTTATCAAATGTGTTCAGGAGAGTTGCCTCCAGCAATATGTTGAGGGATCCTACATGGGAGAGGGCAAGGCTTAATCTAGTATTGGGAAATTAGGAGAGGCAAGTGGTTGAAGTGTTTGACGTTGAGCTTCTTTGGACCAGGGAGCAGATTAGTTATAGATAAATCAGGCCAAACCAACTTTGAAGACAGGAACTTACTCGTTGATTGGAGTAGGTTGTTTGAAGGAAATGGAACGTCAGGAGAGTGTCGGAAGGAGCTGCGGATGCTGGTTTAAATTGAAGAGAGACACTAAAACCCGGAGTAACACAGCAATGGGACAGGCCTGAACCAACCTGATGTCCCGGTTGCTGCACACTTTAATTCTCCTTCCTATTCCCACACAGACCTTTTTGTCCTCGGCCTCCTCCATTGTCAGAGTGAGGCTAAACGCAAATTGGAGGAACAGCATCTCATATTTCGCTTGGGCAGCTCACAGCCCAGTGGTATGAGTATTGATTTCTCTCACTTCAGGTAGCCCCGGCATTCCCTCTCTCTCTATCCCTCCCCCACCCAAGTTGCACTAGCTTCTCATTTTCACCCTACAAACAACCAACAATGGCCTGTTTCCTTTAACATTGTTACTTTTTTTGCATATCTTTAATTCATTGGTCTTTATCTCTCCCCATCACCGTCTATATTTCACGTTTTCCTTATCCCAAACCAGTCTGAAGAAGGGCCTCGACCCGAAACATCACCCATTCCTTCTCCCCAGTGATGCTGCCTGTCCCGCTGAGTCACTCCAGCGTTTTGGTGTCAATGTCAGGAAAGTGGGATGTTGTTAAAGGTGTGTGGATAAGAGTCCAGGACATGCATGTTAGAGTGAAGGGCATGACATGTGAATGTAAGGATGGTGAGAGAAATTGCTCAAGATTTAGGAGGAGGAGGCTTACGACAGGTATAGGCAGCTGGGATCAAGTGTATCCCTGGAGGAATTGTGGGAACTGAGTAGCAAACTGGAAAAAGAAATTCAGGAGGGCAAAAGAGGAGCGGGAGATAGCTCTGGCAGATAATCTCAAATAAGCACAAAAAGGGAAAAGGGTAACTGGAGAGAGAGAGAGTGGGCACCCCTCAGGAAACAAAGTGGTCACCTCTGTGTGGAGCCACGGGAGATGGGCAAGGTCCTCAATGAGTATTTCTCCTCTGTATTTACCGAGGAGAAAGGCAGGAGGACGGAGGAAATTGTGGAAGTGAATGGAAATGTCTTGAGAGCAGTCAGTGTTTCGGTCGAAGAGGTGCTGAAGGTATTATCGTGTATGAAGGTAGACACATCTCCAGGGCCTGATCAGATATATCCGAGGACACTATAGGAAGCCAGAGAAAAAAATGCAGGTTCCCTGGATGAGATTTACAAGTCGTCATTAAATACGGGTGAGGTGCCGGAAGACTGGAGGGTGGCAAATGTTGTGCTTCTATTCAAGAAGGGCTGCAGGGAAAATGCTGGGTACTACAGGCCAGTGAGCCTAACATATGGTCGGAAATCCAGTCTCCACTCTCCCGCCCTTTGCCACTTCTTCCCCAGTCTCCCCTCTCCCCCCTACCCAATTCCTCCCCTCTCCCACCCCCCATCCCCAGTCTCCTCCCCTCTCCCCCCTACCCAATTCTCCCCTCTCCCCCCCCCCCCCATCCATCCCAGTCTCCCCTCTCCCACCTACCCAATTCTCCCCTCTCCCCCACCCCCCT
Source organism: Okamejei kenojei (assembly GCA_035221665.1). Classification (NCBI taxonomy): domain Eukaryota; kingdom Metazoa; phylum Chordata; class Chondrichthyes; order Rajiformes; family Rajidae; genus Okamejei; species Okamejei kenojei. Next base: position 42,008 of record JAVHYY010000473.1, on the reverse strand, counting down.
CCCTCCCTACCCCAAGTCTTCCCTCTCCCCCCCATTGCCAGTGCTGTGTATACCGTGTTGCTGTCTACGGCCTGGTGCTGAAGTTCTCTCTCCTGTTACACTGTGTGTTCATATGTAGTTCCATGTGTACTCATGAACACACACCTGCCGAGTGTGTGTGTGTGTGTGCGTGTGAATGCACCTGCGTTTGTGTGTGCACATATATCATGTACACACCTGGCTGCACACATGTACAGAGACCTGTCTGCGTGTGCATGCAGGCCTGCCTGCCTGCGTGTGCCCAAGCCTGTAGGTGTGTGAGTGCATTCAGGCCTGTCTGTGTGGGCATACGTTCCGGTGTCTGCGTGTGCTCACGCATGTGTGCCCAGTGCCTGTGTGCATACATACATGAATGCAGACCTATGTGTGTGCATACGTGCATTTGCCTGTGTGCACGCAGGTGCGTGCAGGCGCGTGTACCCGTCTAACCTCTTGTCCCCACAGAGTTTCTGTCCTGTTCTCACTCGTCTTTACTGTACCCGCAGTCCTGGTCAGAAAAGAAGTTTGATTACCGCCAGTTTGCAGCTATCCCATCATCCAAACCGGTGTACGAGATCCAGGTACCGCTGCATGCTGTGTGCCTTTCAGTGCCAGCGTGGTGGTCCCCAGTCCCATCGCCAGCCCCTGCCCCATCCACTTCTTCGTCGCTGCCTCAACCCTCCATACCCCCCATCCCACCATCCCATCTCCCATCCCCCATCTCCATCCCCCATCTCCATCCCCCATCCCCCATCCCCCATCTCCATCCCCCATCTCCCATCCCTCCCCCATACCCCATCTCCATCCCCCATCTCCCATCTCCCCATCTATCCATCCCCCCCATCTCCCATCCATCCCCATCTCCATCTCCATCCCCCATCTCCCCATCCCCCATCCCATCCCATCCACCACCCCATCCCCCCATCTCCATCCCCCATCTCCATATACCATCCCCCTCCATCCCCCATCCCCCATCCCCATCTCCAATCCCCCATCTCCCATCCCATCCCATCCCATTCCCCTCCCATTCTCCACCCCCATCCCCCATCTCCATCTCCCTATCCCCCATCCCATTCCCCCTCCATCCCCCATCCATCCCATCCCCATCCCCCCATCCCCCATCCTCCATCCCATCCTTCCCCAAATACCCATCCCTCACAGTGTCCAAATCCCCACTCCTTCCATTTTTCACTCTACATCATTTCCCCCTTTCTCCATCCCCCTTATCCCCTTCCCCCATTTTTTTTTTTTTTCCCCATCCTTCCATCCCCATTCCCCATCCCCTCCCCATCCCTCCCCCTCTCCTCCTGCTCCCCATCCCCCTCCCTCTCCCATCCCCCCATCCCCTGCCCACTCCCGTGCCCTGCATAATCCGCTGTGCTGTGTTTCGGGCCGGCTGTAACTTGGCTGGGTGAGCATGCAGTGGGCTTGGGTTCAGGGCCTTGCTGACTTGCTGCTGTGGTGGGCTGCCCCGTCCCTGGTTCCATTGGCATGTGCTTGTTGGTGTTGTGTTGCTGGGTCCTGCGACTGCCAGTCCACTTCAGCGGCAGTGTGTGGGAGTGTGGATCAGGTTGAGACGTGGCTGAGGTCTCACTCACCCTTGCCTCAGGGACCTCTCCTGCTTTTATACAGCACGGAAACAGGCCCATTGGACCACCTTGTCATTGCCCACCACCTTGGTATACTGGGCTTGTACCAAGCCTGCATTTGCTCCATATCCCTCTAAACCCTTCCTCTCCGTTTGTCTGTGCAAATGCGTTTGAAAGTGGTCATTGTAACTCTGGCAGCTCATTCCAGGTTAGGAATACCCTCAGTGTAAGCCTGCCAATAGACAATGGGTGCAGGAGTAGGCCATTCAGCCCTTCGAGCCAGCAACACCATTCACTGTGATCATGGCTGATCATCCACATACAGTAACCCATTCCTTCCTTCTCCCCACATCCCCTGACTCCGCTATCTTCAAGAGCTCTATCTAACTCTCTCTTGAAAGCATCCAGTGAATTGGCCTCCACTACCTTCTGAGGCAGGGAATGCAACAAATTCACAACTCTCTGGGTGAAAAAGTTTTTCCTCATCTCCGTTCTAAATGGTTTACCCCTTATTCTTAGACTGTGGCCCCTGGTTCTGGACTCCCCCAACATCGGGAACATGTTTCCTGCCTCTTGCGTGTCGAAACCCTTTATAATCTTATATGTTTCAATAAGATCCCCTCTCATCCTAAATTCAACAGTTCACCACCTGACTCCCCACTTCATGGAGCTGTGCACCTGTACTGCCTGATCCCTGTTCTACACACTTGCCAGGGCTACACTCATTGCTGTTTGTCCTACCCTGCTTTGACATACCAAACATCTGTCAGAGTTAAATTGCATTTGCTATTCCTTGGCCCCCTTTCCTTACTGATATAGATTTTGTTTTCAACTCTCTGTTCCCTACACCAGCAATTTTAGTGTCATCTACTTACAAAGTTACGTTTATCATCATCCAAATCTTTAATGTTGATAACAACAGCAGCGGACCCAACACTGACCCCTGGGGCGTAGGAGGCTGGTGTATAAGATCATGAGGGGCATGGATTAAGTGAATGCCAGGGTGTAGGCTTAAAGTGAGAGGGGAGATTTAAGAGGCACCTCAGGGGCAACCTTTACACTCAGAAGATAGTCCATGTCCGGAATGAGCTGTCCGAGGAAGCTATAGAAATGTTTATGACTTTCAAAAAACATTTGGACAGATATCTGGAAAGGAAGGGTTTAGAGGATGCGGGGGGGGGGGTACTGGTACAGTTCTATGACTGAGACGGAAATCTTGGTACTAAGGAAATGGCAAGGGAATTGAACAGTGCCTGAGTCCTGGATGGTGGCGATCCACAACTGGAGTGAACAGAGAACTCAACAAAAACTCTTCAGGAAAAAGTGGTACTGACACACAGACCCAGGACTGGTGACATGTTGTGGGGTTCTGTAGGTAATTATGTCGACAGATGTAGACTTAAAGAAACTGTGTGGGTCATTCATTCATTCATCTTCTAATGGGCCATCGTTCCCACAAACATTCCCACTTTTGGAAGGTATCAAATGTAACCCATGATCTAGAAAGGAGAGAGAGATTGAATGGAATGATGACCGGCCGGAGAAATTGGTAGAGGAACTGGTAACAAGGTAGGTAGTTGGTAGGACAGTAGACGTATTGAGTAGAGTCAACCTGGAGTTACGAGAGGCATGTCGTGTTTGATATATCTGTTGACACTCTTGTGTTTGAACTTGCAGAATAGGTAGCAGTAAAAATAGAAACAAGGAATTGCAGATGCTGGATTACCAAGGAAAGACATCACGTGTTGGAGTAACTCTGCAGGTCAAGCAGCATCTCTGGAGAACATGAATAGGTGACGTTTCGGGTCAGACAGAGAGTGGGCAGTAAGCATTGTATCTGGGATTTCATATGCCTTTGATAGGAAGGCACACACAATTGTATACTGAAGTTGGAAAACATGCGATGGTATACTGAGGTTGGAAGGCACCACAATTGTATTACAGAAGGTTGGAGGCACATGCTCGATGGTATACTGAGGTTTGGAAGAGCACACAAGTGTGAGTAATTGCACTATGATGGTATAGAAGCTGGTGAATGGGGGACAGGAAGACAGAAATGGAAGGGCAATGATTGTGCAGAGTGCCTAGGGTAGATATCTAGAGTTTAAACTGTATATATACCAGCCTCAGAAAACAGAAACACAAAGCGCAGGGATAAATATATAATAAATAATATAATTCGAACAAAGTGACGGAACCATGATAGTAGTAGATTAACCATAACATTTAAAATCTTCCAGCAACACAGTCCTAGAAGATCCTAGTGTTAAAGAAGGAACTGCAGATGCTGGAGAATCGAGGGTTACACAAAAAGCTGGAGAAACTCTGCGGGTGCAGCAGCATCTAAGGAGCGAAGGAGATAGGCGACATTTCGGGTCGGAGACACCTTCTTCTGACGGTCTGAAGAAGGGGTCTCACCCGAAACGTCGCCTATCTCCTTCGCTCCTTAGATGCTGCTGCACCCGCTGAGTTTCTCCAGCTTTTTGTATAACCCTAGAAGTTCCTAGTTGTGGAAATTAGTGTGTTGTGTTCAGGAGCCTGATGGGTGCTGGGAAGAAGCTATTGTTGAACCTGGAGGTCACGGTTTTTAGGCTCCTGTACCTTCTTGCTGGTGGTAGCAGCAAGATGAGAGCGTGGCCAGGGTGGTGTTAAAATGGGTCCCTTTTTGAGCCTGCGCCTCCTGTGGATGCCTTCACAGTACTTGTTAAGGACCAGGCAGTGTCCGCCACTCTAGTCTCCATCGTTCCTGGGCATATGAGTTGCTAAAGCAGACCATGATACAACCAGTCAGTCAGCTCTCTCTCCACGGTACACCCGGGCGGGGGATGCTATGAATGAGGGGATCACCAGTGGACAGTTCTGAGCGGTGTGGCAATGGGGCATGAGAGAGGTGCTGGGGAGGCTTGTGTGCTTCGGTGGCTGTCGTTTCAGCCTGGTGGACCAGGAAAGGTTTTGGTGATGCATGCCCAGCAGCATAAAGTTCCCAAACGTCCCCACTTGGGCACCTCTGGTATTTCAGGGGCCCTGTACGCCACCTACATTTCTCCCAGCCTTCTGCCAAGAGCTCACATCACTTTCCACCGGCAGTAGCAAGGAACGTGATGGTAAACTGTGAGCAGAAAGACCAGAGAGCAATGTTGATGCACTTAGACAGGGAGAGGTGGGAGGATGCGAGTGTGGGGATGGGAGCCTGGCCCCAAGCAGAGGGATAGAAAGATCAGATTCAAACATACATTAGAGGGCAGCAATGTTGTCACGGACAATCACGGCAGTAATATCCACGGGGGCCAGGTAACAGCATCCCACAGTGAACTCACAGAGCCTCTCATCGTGGGAGATGAGTAACCAAAAATAACTAACCAATTATTGCAATAATATATACAATACAAAACAATACCAAACAAACCCACCACCATAATACAAAAATCCCCCAATTGTCTAAAATAATACATTATTGTATACGTTTCACTCTTAAACAAGTATATCCCATGCTTGTCAAGGTTTTCTTACACCTTTCCCGTGGTGCCCAGCGGCCCCGAAAATCCCCCAGGCGTAGCCCATGGACAGATGGTAGTCCCTTCTCCAGTACCACCCGAGGTACGGACGTAACCCCGGATAGGGGCAGGCAGTTGCTTTTTGCCCCCCCCAACAAAGACACTATTCCTTACTCCCAATTCGCCTCCGTCTACGCCGTATCTGGTCCCTAAGATTAGATGTTCATCTGGACATCGAGGAGATCCTCATTCTTTGGGGAATGGGGGTGGTTCCTTTCTCCTTCTAGTTTAGGCCCTCACTTGTGTCTCTCAGTACCCTCAGCTCCGCCCTTGCTTCACTCGCATCTATTCGCAGCAAGCACAAGGAGTTTTTCCCCCCCTCGGTGCCCCCACCACCTTGACCGTCACCGCATCAGAGGGGCCCCCGTGGCTTGACCAAAACTTAATCTCCAACAATTCCTCTACCTCCAACGGGATCCCATCGTAGTCTCATCTTCCCATCTCCACCCGTTTCCGCCTTCTGCAGAGATTGTTCCCTCAACAACTTCCTGGTTCCTTCCCACTCATCCTTCCCACCCAACCACATCTCCCCAGGTTACATTCTCCTGCAAACCGCAGTAGTGCAAACCACCTGTCCCTATACCTCCTCCCTCGACTCTGGCAACGGAAACCCCGGAAGTCTTTCAGGTTAGGCAGAGGTCACTTTGCACTCCTCAAACGCTGTCTCAGTGTATCCATTGTCAAGACATTGACCCTTATTCCATTGGCGAGGGACCAAACGCAGACTGGGCGATCATTCCGCGAATCCTTTCGCTCAGTCGCCTGGACCTACCTGACTACCGGTTGCCAACGCACTTTTAATTCCCCTTCCATTCCCACTGACCTTACTGTCCTTGGCCTCTCCATTTCAGAGTGAGATAATGCAAATTGGAGGGAAATCGCAAATTATTATTTTGCTTGGGCAGCTTAAAACCATGGTTTGTTTTTTGGATTTCCTCTAACTTAAAGTAACCATGCATACCTCTTCCCCCACCAAGTCACACCAGGTTACAGTTCATCACTGGGCAAACAGCTAACTACAGCCGTTACCTTTAGCATCGTTACTTTTTTTGCATTCTCTCTCTTTCATTTGTTCTATATCTCTCTACATCATTGTCCATATCGGTTCCCTTTCCCGACCAGTCTTGAAGATGGGTCTCGACACAATATGTTTCAATCTCTCTCCTGAGATGCTGCCTGTCCTGCTGAGTTACTCCAACATTTGTGTCTTATCTTTGGTTAAACCCACACCTGCAGTTTCTACATACACATGTAAGGGAGTGAATAACGTTTAGTGAGAGGTAAAGGCGGAGGCCTCTTCCACTGCGCGTGACTCTGCGGATGGGCCCAGCTTGGCCAGGCCCAGGAGGCAGCCCAAACCAGGACATCTTCAGCCCTACCCTTCCCCTACACACAGGGTGTCCAAAGCTGAGGATGGTGGGTGTGAAGTTCAGCCAGAAGGCAAGGAGCAGCTCCTTTAGGTGTTGGAACAGGGGCTGCAACCTCACACACTCCATGTACACGTGGAAACAGACTCTTCCAGCCCACAATAGTGGCAGGCGGCTGGCGAGTGTGTGAACCACGAGGGAAACCGGTTGCAGGGAACTCCTCAGTCTCTGATTCCATGTCTCTCTCCATGCAGTCACCAGATCTCGTGGATGATGGGACAAATGTTACTGACGCCAGCCCATCAGGTGAGTGGTCAGAGGGGGGGGGGGTGTTCCACTGCTGGTCTCGTCCCCCAGTCCTCACTACCTCCTAGCTCCCTGGGCGTTCTATCCCCGATCCTCACCATCGCCTCTCTCCCTGGGTGTTCTATCCCCGATCCTCACCATCGCCTCTCTCCCTGGGTGTTCTATCCCCGATCCGCACCATCGGCTCTCTCCCCGGTGTGTTCTATCCCTGATCCTCACCGTTGCCTCTCTCCCAGGATGTTCTCTCCCCGGACATCTCTCTACTTTAGTGTCCTCTCGCCCCGGGTATCCTCTCTCCCGCCAGGCCTCACCCTGTCTTCTTTCCCCAGGTGGACGGCTGGGCGTGGATGCGGAGGAAGTGGGGGAGCACCGGCCGGTGTCCACCCTGATGGCTCTGGGCACCGTGGGCAGTTTTGGCCACCAGCGGCCACTGCCCCTCACACCCCGCAGCGCGATGACAATGGCGCCCACTGTTGGCGCCGCCGAGTCCGCATCTCCCTCCCGCGCCTCGCACACACTTCTCTCTCGTAGCTGAATCGGATCTTAAATTCGGGGCAGAGACTAATGCCGTAGGGTTTTGTATGGTTTTTAATGAGGAGGGGGGTGGGCTGCAGTGGGGCGTGGGTTTAGAGGCCACCTCTTAGTGTGATTCAGGGCTGCCCTCTGCCCCTGGGGCTTGTAGTGGTGGCAGGTGTGTGCCTGTAGTGGAGGAGGCAGAGTGAAAGTGGGGGCAGCACCAGCCTGGCAACACAGGGGCCCCAACCATGCCCTGTCACCAGGGTCATGGGCACCCCTGGCTGGTGCATTCCCTTCTCCCTGAAGGAGGGGCAGTGGGCCCTGTCCCACCCCTCCCCTGGGATGTGGAGGAGTTAGGGGTGAGTGCTGACTGCTTTATATAGAGCCGTTGACCCAGCCTTGCGTAGGATTGTTTGTGCTGCTAACTGGGTGAGGGTTTTTTTTTAGATGACGGGGGGTGGGGTGAGGGGGGGAAAGGGGTCAGTGAGGGGAATCTCAGCACCTCATCTGCAGTTGGGGGGCATTCTGAGAACAGCCCTCCACTGCCTCTAAAGCTGTGAACGGTTTGAGGGCAATGGTTTGATGATCCCTGGGGTGATTGATCATCTGCGGGTAATGGATGATCCCAGGGGTATCCGGCCCCAGTCACTACATTGAAGGCAACAGTGTTCTGCAGATCCTGGGCTTGACTCATCTCAGACTCGGAGCTTCTGACTTTGTACAACCAAAGACCTATATTTTCATCTCCAGGGTTCATTAAAGGTTGCTTTCATTTTACAAACGGGCCGGACTGACAAAGTTCCTTGCTGAAACCGACAGCCATCATTCGTGCACAGCACACCAGGGGGGTCAGGTGGTGACAAAGGCCTTTGGCTGGGAAACACATTGCGTTGGGACTTCATGATGCACCTGTACAAGTTGCTGGTGAGACCACACTTGGAGCACTGTCTGTGATCAGGGCCGGTCACCCAGCTACAGAAGGGTATCATTAAGTTGGGAAGAGTGCAGAGGAGATTCATCGGATGTTACCTGAGTTTGAGTTACAAGAGATTGGATAGGCCGGGACCTTATCTCTGGAGCGTAGGGAGGGTGAAGGATGTCGTGTACAAGGTCATGAGGGCATGGATAAAGTGAACACTCACAGTCTTCCCCAGAGTAGAGAATTCTAAAACTAGAGGATACAAGCTTGAAGTGAGATGGGAGAGATTTAAGAAGGACCTCAGGGGTGACTGTCTCGGAGGGTAGTCCAGAGCTGCCAGAGGAAGCTGTAGAAGTTAGATTTAGCTCTAGGGCAAAGGGAATCAGGTGATATGGAGAAAAGGCCAGAACGGGGTACTGATTTTGGATGATCAGCCATGATCATATTGAATGGTGGTGCTGGCTCGAAGGGCCGAACGGCCTACTCCTGCACCTATTTTCTATGTAAGTGGATACAATTACGACTCAAAAGACATTTGAACAGATGTATGGGTAGGAAGGGTTTCGAGTGATATTGGCCAAATGCAGATTATGTGACTAGCCCAGAATGTCAACTTGGTTGCGATGGACAAAGTGGGCCGGATGGCCTGTGTCCGTGCAGTGCAGCTGTGAGACTGACCAATATCCCGGGCTGAAGTTGGTGTCCGGCTGCACTCCTGGCACGCTCCAGCCCACGACAGAAGGATGGATCCCGGGGGGGGGGGGGGGGTATGCGGGGGTTGGCACAGGTGTGGGTGCCTCGCCAGCTACAGGGGCGTTCCCCGGGGCGGGAATGGATGTGGCTGCTGGGAATGGGACATCGCTTCAGGCAGGCTTTCAGGATTTCTTAGAATTGTTCCAGTGACGGAGATGTCGGAGCAGTGTGCTTGTAACAATCTCCTACAGCAGCCTACGATACATCTGGGATATATACAGCACAGAAGCAGGCCCTTCAGCCCATCGGCCTGCACTGCCCCATCACCAGGATGTGACTGCGCTGGACTGTGAAGAGGTGATTCACCAGCTGTGGTCGGATTGGAGGACTTCAGTTGTGGAGAGAGACTGGACAGGCCAGGCTGGTGTTCCTGGAGCAAATGGTGCCGCGGATTCACCTGATATCTGAGACGGACGGTTACCTGTGCACTTTACCCCTCTTATTCCCTGGTAGGGGTATAAAAACATTTATGGTAAGAGGAAGGAGCTTTAGAAGGGATCTGAGGAAGGTTTTGTTACACAACAGGTGATGCCAGCGTGCTGCCAGAGGAGCTGGTGGTGTCCAAAACCATTAGTCACGTTGCATTGAGTTACAGGTACAATGAAAATCTTGCAGCAGCATCACAGGCATATGGACTCAGACCACACACACACACAAAATAAATTATACATAATTACACCACATTTCTAAAACAACAAAGACTACAAAAAGAAAGAGACATGAGTACAAAAACACAATTAGAAGAAGAGTCACTGGTGGCGCAAGAGGTGGCAAAGCATAGAAACTGCCCGAATGTGGGCAGATGGGAAGAAGGTCAGCCTGGACCTGGCGGGCTAAACGGCCCATTTCTATACTTCTGCATAGTATGCTTTGACTAAGCAGAGAAAGATTTTCACTATCTCCGTACACGTGACAATAATTAACTAATAGCAGTTGGCAATGTTCCGCATGGTAGGCTGCTCTGGAAGGTTAGATCACAGTGATGGCTAGCTGATGAGAGAGAAATCTGGTTTTATGGAAGGAAGCAGAGGGTGATGGAAGGTTTTTGGGACTGGAAGTCTGTGACTAGTGTGTGCCTCAGGGTTCGGTGCTGGGCCCGTTATTATTTGTCATTGTATCAATTGGATGAGAACATACAAGGCATTATTGGCAAGTTTGCAGATGGCACTAAAGTGGGTAGTGAAGATGGATGTGAACAATTGCAGCAGGATCTTGATCAATTGGCCAGATGGGCGGAGGAATGGTTGATGGAATGTGTGGTGTTGTATTTTGGGACATCTAACAAGGGCAGGACCTACACAGTGAATGGTTGGGCTCGGGGTAGTGTTGTAGAGCAGAGGGATCTAGGAGTACAGGTTCCTTGAAGGTGACGTCACATGGAACTACGGTGGTTCAGAAGGCTTTGGCCTTCAGCAGTATTGAGTGCTGAAGTTGGGAGATCATGTTGATGTTGTGCAGGATATTGGTGAGGCTACATGTGGAGTTTTGTATTTAGTTGTGGTCACCCTGTTAGAGGAAAGATGCTGAAACTGGAAGCGGCGCTGAGAAGATTTACGAGGATGTTGCCAGGACTCAAGGGCCTGAGCTATAGGGAGTGATTGAGCAGGCAAGGACATTATCCTTTGGAGCACAGGAAGATGAGGAGTGATCTTACAGAAGTGTATGAAACCATGAGAGGATTAGATGGAGTAAATGCAGTCTTAACCAGACCAGGAGAATAAAGAACCAGAGGATATCGGGTGGGGGGGGGGGTTAAGAGGGATATGGACCAAGCACAGGCAGAGGGGACTAGTGTAGCTGAGGCATCTTGGTTGACTTGAGTTGGGCCAAAGGGCTCAATTGGATTGAGAGAGTTGGCGGGAACCTGATTCATCTGTAATTTTGGTGTTTCATTAAGGTTTCTTAACCTAGTTTAGTTTGTGGCAAACGAGTTCCATGCCAACGTCAGAACGAACTTTGTGGTCAGAGGGAACCGGTTACCTCAAGTCACCATCAACTGACTCAGCACAGCCACCCTGGGGAAGGGGGCGGGACACAGACCCAGTGAGAATGGATCTATTTGTTGGTCAAGTATGTGTTTTAGTGCCAGAGCCAGGGCCTCAATTATTTACAATCCGTATTAATGATAGATTTCAGGATGCCGCATCCACACTATTCCCACCTGCTGCATTTGGCCCACATCCATCAGAACCTTTCCTATCCATGTACCTGTCCAAATGTCTTTTAAATGTTGTTATAGTACCTGCCTCAACTGTCTCCTCTGGGAGCTCATTCCATACATCCAGCTCCCTCTGTGCAGAAAGAGTTATTGCAGACTCCTATTTAATCTTTCCCACTCTCACCTTAAACCTATGCCCTCTGGTTCTTGATTCCCCCACTCTGGGTAAAAGATATGGTGAACACACAATCTATTCCCCTCATGATTTTATGCACGTTGATGAGATCACCCCACCACACTTCGAGGAATAAAGTCCTAGCCTGCCCAACGGCATAAGCAGTCTTCTGTGTATCCTCCACCCAGTCCCATTCCCAGCACCGCGCTCCTCTCACACTTTGGCAGCATTCTCCTCCTCAGGAAAGATAAATAAAACACATTCAAACTAAGCTGGAAATCCGGGAAACGCTCAGCAGATCAGGCTGCATCTGTGGCAAGAGAAACAGGCGACCTTTCCACTCAGAGGCTCTTCTTCACACTGGAGCGGTGAAGGAAGGTGAGCGGGAGGGGAGGAGACTTCTGACAGGGTCGTACAGTTGTCATAAGCGATAGGAGCAGAATTAGGCCATTTGGCCCATCAAGTCTACTCCACTATTCAATCATGGCTAATCTATCGTTCCTTCCTAACCTCATTCTCCTGTCTTCTCCCCATAACCCTTGACACCCGCACTAATCAAATCACGGGGATAAGCTGTGGTCAAAGTTATCAGATCAATAAATGAATGCAAGCAGTTGGTCAAGTGTACAATTGTCATGCATTAACAATGAAACTCGTGCTGCAGATGTACAGGCCCATTGACAATAAATGTACAATAATAATACAACTCATTACAACAATGCTCGGTAACCAGACCGTGATAGTGCAAGCCCAAACTACGTGGTGCAACCTAACAAAGTCTATAGTGGAGCATTGCTGAGGTTAGTGCGCAGGGTGGTTGTTAGCTTAGAGATAAAGTGCGGAAACATGCCCACCAAGTCCGCACCGACCAGCGAGCCCCACACATTAACACAACAAGGCTGTACGTCTGCAGTGTGGGAGAAAACCCATGCAGTCACAGGGACAACGTACAAACAGCACCCGTAGTCGGGATCGAACCCGGGTCTCCGGCGCTGTAAGGCAGCAACTCTGCCGCTGACCCACTGTGCAGCCACCGTTCTTGAACTTACAGGTGAGAGTTTTCAGGGTTGTGAACCTCCTCCCAATTATAGCAACAAGATGAGAGCGTGGCCAGGGCGGTGTGGGTCTTTGATGACACAGTGCCCCTTGCAGATCCCTATGATGAAGAAAGCATTGGTAAGGAATCTCAACTAAAGGATGTGGGAGCTGGGAAATGTAGGGCATGCCAAACAGATCAGGCTAGAGGAAAGCTGAACGAATATCACGCAGGGGACTGGCCCAGACCGAGAAAACAGATAGACCACAGCAGCAGAGGAACAGGCCCTTTAGCCCACAATGTCTGCCCACCATGATGCCAAGTTAAACTCATCTCGTCTGCTTGCACGTGATCCATATCCCTCCATTCCTCCATATCCATGTGCCTATCTAAAAGCGTCTTAAACACTGCTATGTATTTGCCACCATCTCTGGCAGCGCATTCCAGGCATCCTGCTGCACCCGCTGAGGTTCTCCAGCTTTTTGTGTAACCCACCCTCCTCCACTCACTGTGTAAAAAAAACTTTACCTGCACATCTCCCTTCAATTGCACCCCTCTCCCTCCGCTTCAAGTTATGCCCTCTAACGTTTGCACATCTCCACCCTGGACAGACTCTGTCTTACCCTTATTTATTCCTCTCATCAATTTGTCTACTTCTATCAGATCTCACCTCAGCCTTTGACGTCCATAGAAACCATGCTAATACAGCTAATAGCCTCTAATCCAGCATCATCCTGGTAAACATCTGCACCCTCCTCAAAGCCACCACGTCCTGTAACATGTAGTGACCAGAACTGCATGCAATATATTAATATTGTAGAATTTTATAAATTGCTGAAGTTGTGGAATTCAATATTGGTTTAAATAGATTTGACATGTCGGGGAATACTGTCATTAACTTTTATAGACACATTGCAGTAAACATCCAGCAGTTTGCATCATTTACAAAAAATCCAAAATATTTATTCAAATATTAAAATGGTATTTACAACACAATAAAACAAAACAGAACCCACCACCATAGTACAAGACGAAACAAATATGCTAAGTAAACTACTAAATAACTATATTGCAGTCTTTGTCAAGCACACATTCGACCCCCCTCGATGCCCAACGGACCCAGAAATCCCCCAGCGCCCCCATGGACTGCGCCTCGTCCCTCTCTAGTGCCACCTGGGCACGGACATAACCCCAGAAAAGGGGCAGGCAGCCGGCTCGGGCAGAGGCCTCTTCCACCTGGCGCCGTGACGCGCGGATGGCCAGCTTGGCCAGGCCCAGGAGCAGCCCAACCAGGACATCTTCAGCCCTACCCTCACCCCTACGCACAGGGTGTCCAAAGATGAGGATGGTGGGTGTGAAGTTCAGCCAGAAGGCAAGGAGCAGCTCCTTGAGGTGTTGGAACAGGGGCTGCAACCTCACACACTCCGTGTACACGTGGAACACAGACTCTTCCAGCCCACAATAGTGGCAGGCGGCTGATAGTGGCAGGAGTCTGAACCGCGAGAGAAACAGGTTGCAGGGAACTCCTCAGTGCAGCACCCTCCTCCCCAGGTCCCCAATGTAGAGGGGGAGAATCCCTGCGTAGAGGGACCCCCACCCGGGGAGCCCTCGTGACCGGAAGGCAACACTGACCACCACTTGGTGTCCTGACTGGACCAGGGCGAGGAAGTGCAGGGTGTGGAGGAGGAGCCCGTATAGGACATGCCTCCCTGTCTCTCGTAGGGAGGTGAAGGCAGCTGGGCTGGTTTGCCAATTCCAGCACACAGGAATGCAAGAGGCTGCAGGGAGTGGTGGACTAACCTCAGTCTGATATGGGCATAATCCTCCACACCGTCAAAAGCATCTATAACCATATAACAATTACAGCACGGAAACAGGCCCTCTCGGCCCTTCCAGTCCGTGCCGACCATTTGTTTTCCCCTAGTCCCATCTACCTGCACTCAGACCATACCCCTCCATTCCCTTCCCGTCCATATACCTATCCACTTTACTTTTAAATGTTAAAATCGATCTTGCCTCATGCGATGTTGCCTCAAAACGGTGGCATCTATCATCAAAGACCCACACCATCCGGGCCGTGCCACCTTCTCACTGCTACAGTCAGGCAGGAGGATGCCCCACGCCACTAGGTTCAGGAGCAGTTACTTTCCACCTTATTACAGCAACAGTTTCCTGCACATTCTGCCATGTCTCCACTGGTTTGTTCCTCTCCAATCTCACTGTTAGTGACATATAGCCTGTTGCTCCCTTCTCCTAAACCAAGACATGCCTTGGATATCTGATTTCCGACGTACATCCTCACCAACATAACAATAGTTTCTCTACACAATACTCATGCGGGTTTTTTAAACTTTGGTGAATTGCATTTGGAGTATTGCGTGCACTTCTGATTGCTCCATTACAAGAAGGGTGTGGAAGTTTTGGAGAGGCTATTTTAGAGAGTTAACTATGAGAGATTGAACAAACTTATGCCCCTGTCCCACTTAGGAAACCTGAATGGAAACCTCTGGAGACTTTGCACCCCACCCAAGGTTTCCGTGCGGCTCCCGGAGGTTTTTGTCAGTCTCCCTAATGGTCGAAAGTGGTTTACGTTTTAAAAATCAGTAATTTTTTAGTCGAAGCCGGTTGCGATGCTAGTTGAAGGTGGTTACCGGAGGACAAAAACCTCCGGGAACCGCACGGAAACCTTGGGTGGGGCGCAAAGTCTCCAGAGGTTTCTGTTCAGGTTTCCAAAGTCGGACAGGGGCATTACATTGTTTTCTCTGGAGCATTGGAAGCTGAGGGGAGACGATATTAATTTGGTGGAAGCAGATAGTATTCACCAACACAGCAATCCCATTAGTTCCTTCCCCTGCTTCATTTCCCTCTAGCCACATACCCTCTCTCGCTGCCCGTTACTGGTTTACCACTGCCCTGTACACAGCACTATTTACCGCAGCCAGGTCATCACTGGGATGTGGAGGGCCACCCAGAGGAACTGCATGCCAGCCAGGGGTAATGTGCAAACTCCACACCGACAGCACCGCAAGTCAGGATTGACCCTGCATCCGTGACCTTTGATGGCAGGAAGGCCATTGATGAAGCCCTGAAGCAGATTGAGACAGACAGCAACTCCTGCAGAGAACAGTACAAAATGTTTATAGGCCTGGGTGGAGCAAGTTGTTTTTAGACAGTTGTGCATCTGGAATGCACTGCCAGGGGTGGTGGTGGAGGCTGATCTGATAGTGGTGGTTAAGGCTTGTACATAGCTACATGGATGTGGATCACATGTAGGCAGAGGAGATGTGTTTAACTTGGCATCATGGCCGGTATGGACACTCTTTAGAGAGTTAACAACTTCAAATGTCCTGGGCCCAGCACATAGGTGTAACATGAAGAAGGTGCACCATCACCTCAACTATCTCAGAAGTTGAAAGTAATACTGCATGTCACCCAATACTCTAACAAACTTCCACTGATGCATGTAGAAAGTATCCCTGACTGTAGCAAGATGGCCTGGCACACAATTCCGACGCATAGGAAAGCAAGAAGCTGCAGAGAATGGTGCTCAGCCCAGTCCATCACGGCACAGCCCTCCTCACCATCAAAAGCTTCAACATGAGGAAGCTGAAGAAGAAGGCAACTAACATCAAGGACCTCCGCCATCTGGGCCATGGCCTCTTCTCTCTGCTACCATCGGGCAGGAGTCCTACACCATTAGGTTCAAGAACAGTTAATTTCCTACAACTATCAGGTTCATGAACCAACCTGCACGACCCTAATCCTACCAAGTATATCTGTGCATTGTTAATGTAAATGTCAATGAGTGGAGGTTCCAGCTCCACTGCTCACAGTGAAGATGGTTAACCCCTGACCAACTAGCCCAATGGGCTGAAAATATGAAGGATGCAGTTCAATTCTGATGAATTAGATCTGTTGCATTTAGTAAGACAAACCAAGGCAGGACTTACAAGGTGAATGGTCGGGTCCTGGCGAGGGTTGAAGAACAGATAGACCTTGGGGTGCCAAGTATATGTGCCAAGTGGTGACACAAGTAAACAGGGTGAAGAAATAGGCATTGGCACGCTGTCCTTCATCTGTAAGGCCATTAACATAAAATGCCTCTGGTCCACACTGTCTGTGTATAACGCTAAGACCAACTATTATCTACCCCTCCATGTCCCTCCATTCACTGCATATCCATGTGTCCATCCAAAAGTGGGTGTTGTATCTGCCTCCACTGCTCCTCCTGGCAACATGTTCCAGCCCGCTACCACCAAACTTGCCCCACACATCTTTAAACCTTGCCCCTCTCACCTTAAAGCTATGACCTCTTGTGGTTTATTTCTCCTTTCATAGAAAAAGGTTCTAACTGCCTTCTCTATCTAAGCCTCTCATAATTGTATCAGGTTTCCCCCCAACCTCCTGTGTTCCGGAGAAAACAATAACCCCTCCCTGTAGATAATACCCCCTAATCCAGGCATTATTTTGGTCATTCTCCTCTGCACCCTTTCCAAAGACTCCTCATCCTTCCGGTAATGGGGCAACTAAAAATTCACACTACGGAGAAGCATAGAAAATAGGTGCAGGAGGAGGCCATTTGGCCCTTCAAGCCAGCACCACCATTCATTGTGATCATGGATGATCATCCACAATCAGTAACCCGTGCCTGCCTTCTCCCTATATCCCTTGATTCCGCTAGCCCCTAGAGCTCTTTCTAACTCTCTTTTAAATTAATTCAGTGAATTGGCCTCCACTACCTTCTGTGGAAGGGAATTCCACAAATTCACAACTCTCTGGGTGAAAGCAAAGCATGAATTTCATTGTCCTATCTGGGACACATGACAATAAACTCTCTTGAATCTTGAATTTTGAATCTTGAAAAAGGTTTTTCTCATCTCAGTTTTAAATGGCCTCCCCTTTATTCTTAGACTGCGGCCCCTGGTTCTGGACTCACCCAACATTGGGAACATTTTTCCTGCATCTAGCTTGTCCAGTCCTTTTATAATTTTATACGTTTCTATAAGATTCCCTCATCCTTCTAAAGTCCAGTGAATACAAGCCCAGTCTTTCCAATCTTTCCTCATATGACAGCCCCGCCTTCCCGGGGGTTAACCTTGTAAACCTACGCTGCACTGCCTCAATAGCAAGGATGTCCTTCCTCAAATTAGGAGACCAAGACTGAATACTATATTCCAGATGTGGTCTCACCAGGGCCCTGTACAACTGCAGAAGGACCTATACTCAAACACTCTTGTTATGAAGCCCAACATTCAGATTCAGATTCAGATTCAGATTCCTTTATTGTCATTCAGACCTTTCGGTCTGAACGAAATTTGTTACCTTGCAGTCATAACATGTAATAAATTAAAACAAAACACACAATAAACACATAATTTAACATCCACCACAGTGAGTTCACCAAGCACCTCCTCACTGTGGTGGAAGGCAAAAGTCTTAAAGTCTTTGTCAATTTCCCCTACTTGTTCCCCCTCTGTACTGAGGCAATCCAGGCCTTCGATGTCATCGTCCACCAGGCCCGCGGCCTAGCCTCCGAAGCCAGGCCGCCACCGCCGCCGCCGCCGGAACACCACCACAGCCCCCAGCCAGGATCGACCACGGGAACGCTGGAGAGCCGCTGGAGCGCCGAAGCCCCGAAGCCGGGCCGCTGCTGGAGCACCTGCTGGAGAGCCGCCGGAGCGCCGCAGCTGGGCCGCTGCTGGAACACCCGCTGGAGAGCCACTGGAGAGCCGCCGGAGCGCCGAAGCCGGGCCGCTGCTGGAACACCCGCTGGAGCCGCCGGAGCGCCAATGCCGGGCCGCTGCTGGAACACCCGCCGGAGCCGCCGGAGCGCCAATGCCGGGCCGCTGCTGGAGCGCCGCTGGAGAGCCGCCGGAGCCGCCGGAGCGCCGAAGCCCGGGCCGCTGCCCGGAGCCGGAGCGAAAGCGCCGCTGGAGAGCCGCCGGAGCGCCAATGCCGGGCCGCTGCTGGAGCACCGCTGGAGCAACTGCTGGAGCGCCGAAGCCCCGAAGCCCCGAAGCCGGGCCGCCGCCGCCGCCGCTGGAACACCGGAGCTCTGAACGCTCGCCACAGCTCCGAGGCCACCAGCTCCGCCATTAGGCCTCAGCACAGACGGAGACGGTGACGGGGGACACGACAAGAAAAGGTCGCATCCCCCCGAAGGGAGAGACTAAAACCTTGTTTCTCCCACCCTCCCTCCCCCCCCCCCCCCCCCCCCCCCCACACAAACACAGCCTAATAAACCAAAATTCTAACTAAAAACAGACACAAAAGGACCAAAAAAAAGAAAAAAACAGACGGACTGCAGGTGAGCCGCAGCTGCCACGCAGCGCCGCCACTTCCGGAACTTCCAGAAGACTTCCATGCCATTAGTTTTCTTCACTGGCTGCTGTATCTGCATGTTTACTTTCAATGACTGGTGTACAAGGACACCCAGGTCTCGTTGCATTTCCCTTTTTCATAATCAGACACCATTGTGTTAATAATCTGCCTCCTTGTTCTTGCCACCAAAGTGGATACCTCACATTTATCTACATTATACTGCATCTGCCCACCCACTCAACCTGTCCAAGTCACCCTGCAACCTCCTACCATCCTCTTCGCTGTTCACACTGCCACCCAGCTTTGTGTCATCTGCAAATTTGCTAGTGTTACTTTTAATCCCATCTAAATCATTAATATATATTGTAAATAGTTGCAATCCCAGCACCGAGCCTTGCGGCACTCCACTCGCCACTGCCTGCCATTCTGACAGGGACCTGTTTATTCCTACTCTTTGTTTCCTGTCTGCAAACCAATTCTCTATCCATGTCAATACCCTACCTCCAATACCATGTGCTCTAATTTTGCCCACTAATCTCCTGTGTGGGACCTTATCAAAGGCTTTCTGAAAGTCCAGGGACACTCATCCATTTTACTTGTCACATGCTCAAAATATTTCCAGAAGATTAGTCAAGGAGGATTTCCCCTTCATAAATCCATGCTGACTTGGACCAATCCTTTTACTACTATCCAAATGTGCCGTTATTACTTCTTTAATAATTGACAGCATCTTCCCCATCACCAATGTCAGGCTAACTGGTCTATAATTCCCTGTTTTATCCCAGTTCTTTTCTTGAAAAGTAGGATAACATTAGCTACCCTCCAATCCACAGGAACCGATCTATAGAACATTGGAAAATGGTCACCAATGCATCCATGATTTCTAGAGCCACCTCCTTGAGTACCCTGGGTTGCAGACCAGCAGCCCTGGGGATTTATCATCAGTCCACCCAATACTAATTCTCGCTTAAACCACATTTCTTTCAGTTCCTCTGTTTTTCTAGATCTTTTGTCCTCCAGTACATCTGGCAGATTGTTTGTGTCTTCCTTAGTGAAGGCAGAACCAAAGTACCCGTTCAACTTTTCTGCCATTTCCGTGTTCCCCATAATAATGTCACCTGTTTCTGCCTTCAAGGGATCCACATACCTAAAGAACCTTTTATTATCCTTATTTATATCCCTGGCCAGCTTAACCTTGTACTTCATCTTTTCACCCCGTATTGCCCTTTTTGTTACCTTCTGTTGTCCTTTGAAAGTTTCCCAAACCTCTGGCTTCCCGCTACTCTTTGCTATGTTATACACCTTTTCTTTTAGTTTTATTCCATCCTTAACTTCCCTTGTCAGCCACAGTTTCCTCTTACTCCCTTAGAATCTTTCTTCCTCTTTGGAATGAAATAGAAACATAGAAATGTATTGCGTACAGTTTTGGTCTCTTAATCTGAGGAAAGGCGTTCTTGCCACAGAGGGAGTACAGAGAAGGTTCACCAGACTGAATCCTGGGATGGCACGACTTCCATATGAAGAAAGACTGGATAGACTCGGCTTGTACTCGCTAGAATTTAGAAGATTGAGGGGGGATCTTATAGAAACTTACAAAATTCTTAAGGGGTTGGACAGGCTAGATGCAGGAAGATTGTTCCCGATGTTGGGGAAGTCCAGAACAAGGGGTCACAGTTTGAGGATAAGGGGGAAGTCTTTTAGGACCGAGATGAGAAAAACATTTTTCACACAGAGAGTAGTGAATCTGTGGAATTCTCTGCCACAGAAGGTAGTTGAGGCCAGTTCATTGGCTATATTTAAGAGGGAGTTAGATGTGGCCCTTGTGGCTAAGGGGATCATGGGGTATGGAGAGAAGGCATGTATGGGATACTGAGTTGGATGATCAGCCATGATCATATTGAATGGCGGTGCAGGCTCGAAGGGCCGAATGGCCTACTCCTGCACCTAATTTCTGTTTCTTTGTTTCTATGAAACATAGCAAATAGGTGCAGGAGGAGGCCATTCGGCCCTTCGAGCCAGCACCGCCATTCATTGCGATCATGGCTGATCGCCCCAATCAATAACCCGTGCCTGCCTTCTCCCCATATCCTTTGATTCCACCAGAGCACTATCTAACTCTCTCTTAAATCCATCCAGTGATTTGGCCTCCACTGCCCTCTGTGGCAGGGAATTCCACAAATTCACAACTCTCTGGGTGAAAACGTTTTTTCTCACCTCAGTCTTAGATGGCCTCCCCTTTATTCTAAGACTGTGGCCCCTGGTTCTGGACTCGCCCAACATTGGGAACATTTTTCCTGCATCTAGCTTGTCCAGTTCATTCATAATTTTATATGTTTTTATAAGATCTCCCCTCATCCTTCTAAACTCCAGTGAATACAAGCCTAGTCTTTTCAATCTTTCCTCATACGACAGTCCCACCATCCCAGGGATTAATCTCGTGAACCTCCGCTGCACTGCCTCAATCACAAGGATGTCCTTCCTCTAATTAGGAGACCAAAACTGTATGCAATACTCCAGATGTGGTCAATACTCCAAATGTGGCCTATACTGATATTCTCTTGTTATGAAGGCCAACATTCCATTAGCTTTCTTCACTGCCTGCTGTACCTGTAAGCCAGCTTTCAGTGACCGGTGTACAAGGACACTCAGGTCTCGTTGTACCTCCCCCTTTCCTAATCTAACCCCATTGAGATAATAATCTTCCCCCTTGTTTTTGCCACCAAAGTGGATCACCTCACATTTATCTATATTATACTGCATCTGCCACGCATCTGCCCACCTGTCGAGGTCACCCAGCAACCTCCGACCATCCTTTTCACAGTTCACACTGCCACCCAGCTTTGTGTCATCCGCAAACTTGCTAGTGTTGCTCCTAATTCCGTCTACCAAATCATTAATATATATGGTAAACAGTTGTGGCCCCAACACCGAGCCTTGCGGCACTCCACTCACCACTGCCTGCCATTCTGAAAAGGACCCGTTCACTCCTACTCTTTGCTTCCTGTCAAATAAATGATCCTGCATCTTTTTGATTATGCCCAGAAATTCCTGCCATTGCTGTTCCACCGCCAAATGGAGCCCAGCCAAGGTCCAACAAAGCTGCATCAACTCTAATAATACCTCAACCGATCAAGACAAGGCGTGCTGAATGCCTCATTTACTGTGTAGGAAGGAACTGCAGATGCTGGTTTAAATGGAAGGTAGACACAAAATGCTGGAGTAACTCAGCGGGACAGTCAGCATCTCTGGAGAGACTCCAGCATTGTGTGTCTGCACTGTTTACTGCTCTATGATCTACTTGTCTTGCCACCTTCACGGAGATTTAGATGGTGGTGGGTTTCTGGAACAAGTTACCGGAGGAAGTGGTAGAGACAGATATAATAGCAACATTTAAAAGGCACGGGCATAGAGAAGGGTCGGAAAGGATTAGAGGGGTAGAGGCCAAACATGGACACGTGGGACTAGACTAGGTTAGATAGGGCATCTTGGTCTGCATGGACAAGTGATGCTGTTTAGAAACAAGCTCCGTCCCTTCAGCCAAGGTCCAACAAAGGTTACCTTCGATTCTCCATACCTTCAGGCCAAGTTTGTATCCAATTAGACACCTTTAATCTAACCTTCCAACCCAGCTTACCATGTGGACAATGCCAAAGGCCTTGCTAAAGACCAGGTGGTCTACACTAGCCTAGTCAATCTCCTTGGTCAGCCAGTTTGGGATGCAATGTACCAATGAACGGCTGCACCTGTGTCCGACCCTCTGACCTCAGTGAACCAGGAGTTGTTGCGGCCAAGGGCCACTCAGGGACATTGGGAGAGGCCGTCTCTCCATGAGGAAATGCTGCCTGTCCACATTTCTCAAGCATCTACACAACCGACCGTTTGCCTGTTGAGCCATCGGCACCTTTCCCAATTGTCAGTTTGTGGGAGCCACGTTCCGCTGGAGGTGAAGCAGAAGTTTCTCAACCTGACGCAACCTGGAGCGCCACACTGTTTTTTTAAATTATACAAATACTTTTATTCAGAACATAAAAATAAACATACAGACTATTAGCATAATCAAATATGCTCCCTCTCCAGGGACACGCGGGCACGGACGCAGGCCCGGAAAAGGGGCGGCAGCCAATCCCGGCGCGGCCATTGACTACCTGCTTCCTGGACCCGCTTCCTGGCCATTTTGGCCAGGCCCAGGAGCAGACCGACAGGGAGACTCCCCCTTCCCTCCTGACCTTCCCCCTTCAGGTGTGTGGGGCTAAAATGTAGCCAATACGTGAGGAGCAGCCCCTTCAGATGGTCGGACAGGGGTTGCAACCTCTCACACTGCATGTACGCGTGGAACACGGTCTCTTCCTCGCCGCAGAAGTGACAGGCGGCTGGCGAGTCCGTGAACCGGCTCAAGTACCCGTTCCAGGCCACAGCCATGTGCAACACTCTCCACCCCAGGTCCCCATGTAAAGGGGGAGGACTCCCCTATAGAGAGACCTCCCCTGGGGACGACTCCCGCCGTCAGGTGGTAACACGGACCGCCAGGGCGTGTCTGGACGGAAGACGAGGGTGAGGAAGTGTATAGTGTGCAGGAGCAGCCGGTACAGTACGCGCCTCTCAGCGTCACGGCACGGCACGCTGGGCATCTCGGAAAGGCGGCTCATGTTGCCTGGGGCCGGCTCCCGGGAAGGGGCACGGGCCGTAAGTCCTATGAGAAATTCCAGCGGAGCGGGGGTAAGCTCGACCGGTATCGCTCCACGCACGCACCTCTCCTCGACACCCACCGTGACAGGGTGAGGACCGGCCACTCTCACAGCCACAACAGCCCCCTCCCCCTGAGGAACAGCGCCCTGGCTGAAGGTGACCAGATTCCTGGCTTTAAGTAAATCACGCTTCTGCCCAGCGCGTCGACTGATGCCCTCTACCGGGAGCCGTGTGCCCGTTAGAGGCAGCCACATTGGCGGAAAAGGTACGTCGCAAGCGCATCATCTAGGAGGGCACTCGGAATATATTTACCTCCGCAGGGTCCTGAGACGTAGAGCCGTCACCTGGGTATGGACGCAAACCAGCGCCTGACCGCCCTCCTCCAACGGGAGACTAAGAACCCCAGCAGAGATCCAATGATTCCTCTCTCCCCAGAAGAAGTTCACCAACCTCCTCTAGATCATGGTGACAGCAATAGTGGCCGGCCGGTACCACAGCACAGAGGCCACCAGCTGGTTTATGAACAATGCTCTCCCTCGGTAATAGAGCACAGCAAGGAGGCCTGACCAGTGCCCCAGCCGGGCGATGACTTTCATCCGCAACTCTTGCCAGTTCGCCAGCCAAGCCCCTATAGAAGGGCTCAGGTAGACCCCCAGGTAGAGGAGGTGCGTGGTGCTCCATGCATAAGCTGTCATCTCCTCTGGCAGGGAGTTCACCGATAGACATCAGCCCAGAGACATTAGGCTAGACGAACTAGGTACCAATGTCTGACAATGTCTGACGAGTGTGTAGGGGGTCACCTGAAATGAACGGAATTGGGAGTCTGCCGGGTACCACCCGCTGCGTGTAGACTTGGGGGACCCCTCAAGCTAAATAGATGAGTGAGGTACTATTTAAATCCTCTACCATGGTGTGCTCACTGCCACGCCTATATATATAACACAAACGGCAGACATTTATCCCGCTGCAAAAGGCCCGCCAGGCCCCCCACAAGGGGCCTAAAAATGGGCTAGCATGTAGACGAGCAAGGTACCATTCAAAAATAATGCCAAATGAACTAGTTGTGTTCATCGAGTACAAAATGGGTTACGCCAGACAAATAGTCCGCTGCACTACAGGTACCAGACACATCAAAAATGCACACCCTAGCCCTGCTGTCCAACTAGACTAGCCTGAGACATTGTGGGTGCCAGCTAAAACCAGGTTTAAATGATCTATCACACCTTGGGGAATATAAATGGACCTATGACCGAACAATTATCTGCTGCAGTGGGCCTATCACACCCTCTAATTGGGCCCTTGGGCCAATCTAGGCTAAACTAGATATTAAAGGTACCGGCTCAAACCAGGTTTAGATGGTCGATCACAGCCTAGGAAATACAAAATGAGCCGTGCCAGTATGATAACCCATTGCCTTGGCCTTACTAAACCCCACCCCCAATAGGTCCTTGGGCCCAAGAAGGCTAGTCTAGGTATTAAAGATATGAGCTGAACCAGGTTTATATGATCAACCACAACCTTCCGCTAGTGAACACAAAGTGACTCATGTCAAAAAATTAATCACTTTATCGAACAGTTCCACAACAACCCATTTCAATGAGAAAAGAGCGACAAGATGATAATAGTGGGTATAAACTGTTGGAGTGTCCTGTTTGGCTTTCTATATATTTGGCCATTTGGCTGAATGCGGTGACAAGCTCTCCTACCCTGCAGCCAAACAATATATCAACATCGGATTGGATGGTGGTTTTTGCAGCAAAGACTCACTGTTTACGGCAGTTTGAGGTAAGTTGCTGCATAATATTGGTTGCTGTTATAATGCAGGGACATCATGTGTGATTCAGTTATAGTGTCCAGTTGATCAATTACATTAAAGCCAATGCCTTGGGGCAATGCCACGCCCAGAGCCCACGGCCTGCAGAGAGGGCCAATGACTGACACGTGCTTAGGGTCAAGTATCAGCAAGTGCATATAAAACCCCTGTGGGATTTGTGCAATAAACTATGCTACATGGGCCTAAGTGCAATGTAAGCTGGAATATTATGTTATTTGATGGTGATTTATCTTAAATAGGGGTGGACTAAGCTTACAGAGCCATCTCCCATCTTTAAGAGAAACTACGGAAAGCCGTATCAGACATCATTGCAATATCAGTAGTGATGCAGTGAGTGCATGCTTCAAATACTAAACTCAATACTGTTGTTTACTGTCAGGCTGAACTGGTGCCATTGTGGGATATTTTCCCTGCGGCGTGGGTAGCAAATAGTTTGAAGGTACCTGTACTTTAGATTCATTACATTCAGTCTCGTGTTTAAAATTGCAAGTATGAATTTTGGAACATTTGCAATATTTACTTACCTTAGATCACAGATCAAGAAGATAATTGCTACAATCATGTTATTTTTTTAGTGATTCATAAACTCATCATTTGTTATTTATGTTTGTTAGGTTTACCACCCTGAACCAAACTAATAAAACAATACTTTAATCACCTAGGTTTTTAAACTTTTCTACATTCAAATGGAGGAACAAGCTTTGAAGGAGAGTATTTTTAGTTCACATTGTTCTCCCATTAAAAGCTCTTTAGTACAGTTCAGGCTAATATTATCCTGGGCAAATTGCCAAACCTACTAGTACTAGCAGTAAGACAATGTACATGGAGGGTCCTGTAAATTATAATGATGATTTACCATTCCAAGATTAAGTTGATTGAGTTTTCACCTGCCACAAACATTGGCTTGTGTTTATTGGGCTGTTTCGTAATGCCCAAGCCACCTTAAGAAAGCCATGTAATTTAATTTCATTAAGCATTTTTTTGTTCATTTTGTTAATCAAGATTTCGGGTAAACCGGGTAAATTACCTGGTGAAGCAGTTTTTGGACGCATCTTAAAATGCCAGTGAGCTTTACTCGAATGACTGTGTGGTTTTAGCAATACATACTCCCTTTGAAAGACCAAAATACAAAATAACAACAGCTGCTTATCTCATGTTAGATCATCATATCACTTCCATTTTTAGTTGTAATTGAGGTTTTGCTTGAAAAAATTACCAAAGCAACTTGCACAACTGTTTGTACAGTAATCATTGATATTTTCTTTCAAAAGCTGAAATCATTTTCTGTTTTTGCCATAAGAAATGTTTCATTTTTTGTACAGGTGTCCTCTAACCTCAAATACAGTTATCATGGCGACCTCGAGATTTTGATCTTTCAGTAATATAACCATATAACAATTACAGCACGGAAACAGGCCCTCTCGGCCCTTCCAGTCCGTGCCGACCATTTGTTTTCCCCTAGTCCCATCTACCTGCACTCAGACCATACCCCTCCATTCCCTTCACGTCCACATACCTATCCACTTTACTTTTAAATGTTAAAATCGATCCTGCCTCCACCACTTCTGCTGGAAGCTCATTCCACACAGCCACCACCCTCTGAGTAAAGAAGTTCCCCCTCACGTTACCCCTAAACTTCTGTCCCTTAATTCTCATGTCATGCCCTCTTGTTACATAACTGAAATGATTATTGTAGTCTAACAACATTTCACACAAATAAGTTTAGAGAACATCTTATTGGGCATTTGCCAACTATTGTTACACAATGTGGAGTTAATATCTTTCTAATTTAAAGGTTTAATGTAACTATGTAACGTCACAAAATAAATTTTCCTTAGGGGTAGGATTAACATTTGAGTGTTATTCTTTAATGAATCATTCCTTACACAAGTACATTGGGCCATATATATATTGGGACCAAAGTGTCAATTTCGGACCCACATGTTTACCATCGGGCTAAATACTTGCTTTATATGATCAACCACACCTTGGTGAGTACAAAATGACCGATGCCAGAGCAATTATCTGCTGTCTTGTGCCTATCAGCCCCCCCCCCCACACACACACTAGTTGGGCAATTAAGGGACTACTTGGGGAGTCTGGTAGGACCAAGGTAATGGATTATTATTCTGGCAACGGTGATGTTGTATGTCCTAGGCTGTGATAGATCATTTAAACTTGGTTTTAGCTAGTACCCACAATGTCTAGGCTAGTCTAGTTGGACAGCAGGGCTAGGGTGTGCATTTTTGATGTGTCTGGTACCTGTAGTGCAGCGGAGTATTTGTCTGGCGTAACCCATTTTGTACTCTATGAACACAAGTTGTTCATTTGGGATTATTTTTGAACGGTACCTTGCTCGTCTACATGCTGGCCCATTTTAGGCCCCTTATGGGGGGTCTGGCGGGAAAAATGTCTGCTGTTTGTGTTATATATATGGGCGTGGCAGTGAGCACACCATGTAGAGGATTTAAATGGTACCTCACTCATCTATTTAGCTCCCATTCTTTGCCCCCCAGGTCTACAGGCAGCGGGTGGTACCCGGCAGACTCCCAATTCCGTTCATTTCAGGTGACCCCCTACACACTCCCATAGTCAGACATTGGTACCTAGTTCGTCCAACCTCATGTCTTTCCGCTGACGGTCTGTCGGTGAACAACAGAAGGGACATCAGCCAGGCCTGCCAGCCGCCTCTGGAGGAGGCACAGGAATGGCTGCACACAGCTGGCCCGACGTGGGACATCCGTGACACACCCCGCTCCCAAAGTGAATGGGGGCCAACAAAGAGCCTTGACCTTACGCAGAGCGGCGCACTCTTTCATTATACACATACTTTTATTCAAAAAATAAACATACAGACTATTAACATAATCAAAGGCTGCCTTTGTTGACAGTTTACAAACAAACGATCATCTGATGAATATACCGCCAACTTTATCAACAATACACTCGACCTCCCGCGGCGACCAGCGTTCGGGGCTGGGTCTGGGTCTGGGTCTGGGTCTGAGTCTGGGTCTGGGACTGGGTCTGGGTCTGGGTCTGGCTCTGGGTCTGGGTCTGGGTCTGGCTCTGGGTCTGGGTCTGGGTCTGGGTCTGGGTCTGGGTCTGGGACTGGGTCTGGGTCTGGGTCTGGGTCTGGTCTGGGTCTGGGTCTGGGGCTGCTCTGGTCTGGGTCTGGGTCTGGGTCTGGGTCCTGGGACTGGGTCTGGGGTCTGGCTCTGGGTCTGGCTCTGGGTCTGGGTCGGGTGTGGGGCTGGGTCTGGTCGGGTCTGGCTCTGGGGTCTGGCTCTGGGTCTGGGTCTGGGTCTGGTCTGGGTCTGGGTCTGGCTCTGGGTCTGGTCTGGGTGTGGGGCTGGGTCTGGATCTGGGTCTGGGTGTGGGGCTGGGTCTGGATCTGGGTCTGGGTCTAGGGCTGGGGTCGGGGGCCGGGGCCGGGGCCGGGGCGGGCTGGGGATGTGGCTGGGACCGGGGCCGGGGCCGGGGCCGGGGGCCGGGGCGGGAACATTGCAGGCCGGGTCTGCAGCGAGAGCACGCCGCTGCCCCACACTGTAACCCAGCACCAGGTCCCGGCCCGGCCCGGGGGTGGGACTGTGCTCCGAAGCTCCGGTTCCCCACAGGACCCGGTTCACTCGGCCACGGACTGTAAATCCCCTCTCTGTCCACACTTGCCCTTCCTCAGCCCCCAGTGAGGGGCCCACACACTGTAACCCCTTCCCTGTCCACTCGACCCTTGCTCAATGTCTCATTGCCCAACGCCAATCGCGGGCGCTCTCCCACCGCCAGCTCTCGCCTGCACCTGACCGCTCGGGCTGTCCCATATAAACCCGCATCACAGACGTCCCGTAGCTCCCGTGGACGCCTTGCGGAAGGTGCTTGTATGCTCCCGGGACACACTCTGAGCGCTGAGACCCTCAGTACCGCCCCTCCGTAGGCCAGTACCCCGCCCACATGCCGGTCAGGCAAGGTCCTGGGTCTGCTGGTCTGACCTCGTGTGGCCAAACCCCCAGCTCGCTGCCCCCACGCCGCCTATCTCCCGCTACTTGGCCCGCGGGAACCCCATCCTTGGAGTCCCTCCCATCGGCCTCACCCCGGCCAACCTGCCTGCCTGCCGTGCGGTACCCGGGCAAAGGCTGCAAGCCCATCTGATGTCTAACATCGGTAGTGGGGAAACTGCTAGAGTCAATTATTAAAGATGGGATAGCAGCGCATTTGGAAAGTGGTGAAATCATTGGACAAAGTCAGCATGGATTTACGAAGGGTAAATCATGTCTGACGAATCTTATTGAATTTTTCGAGGATGTAACTAGTAGAGTGGATAAGGGAGAAACAGTGGATGTGTTATATCTGGACTTTCAGAAGGCTTTCGACAACGTCCCACACAAGAGATTGGTATACAACCTTAAAGTACATGGTATTGGTGGTTCAGTATTGATGTGGATAGAGAACTGGCTGGCAGACAGGAAGCAAAGAGTAGGAGTGAACGGGTCCTTTTCAGGATGGCAGACAGTGACTAGTGGGGTGCCGCAAGGCTCAGTGCTGGCATCCCAGCTATTTACATTAATATACATTAATGATTTGGACGAGGGAATTAAATGCAACATCTCGAAGTTTGCGGATGCCACAAAGCTGGGGGGCAGTGTTAGCGGTGAGGAGGATGCTAGGAGGCTGCAGGATGATTTGGATAGACTGGGTGAGTGGGCAAATGCATGACAGATGCAGTATAATGTGGATAAATGTGAGGTTATCCACTTTGGTGGCAAAAACAGGAAGGTAGACTATTATTTGAATGGTAACCGATTAGGAAAAGGGGAGATGCAGTGAGACCTGGGTGTCATGGTACACCAGTCATTGAAAGTAGGCATGCAGGTGCAGCAGGCTGTGAAGAAAGCGAATGTATGCCTGGCATTCATAGCAAAAAGATTTGAGTACAAGAGCAGGGAGTTCTACTGCAGTTGTACAGGGCCTTGGTGAGGCCACACCTGGAGTATTGCGTACAGTTTTGGTCTCCTAATCTGAGGAAAGAAACATTCTTGCCATAGAGGGAGTACAGAGAAGGTTCACCAGACTGATTTTCTGGGATGACATGACTATCCATATGAAGAAAGACTGGATAGACTCGGCTTGTACTCGCTGGAATTTAGAAGATTGAGGGTGATCTCATAGAGACTTACAAAATTCTACAGGGGTTGGACAGGCTAGATGCAGGAAGATTGTTCCCGATGTTGGGGAAGTCCAGACAAGGGTCACAGTTTGAGGATAAGGGGGAAGTCTTTTAGGACCGAGATGAGAAAATCGTTTTTCACACAGAGAGTGGTGAATCTGTGGAATTCTCTGCCACAGAAGGTAGTTGAGGCCAGTTCGTTGGCCATATTTAAGAGGGAGTTGGATGTGGCCCTTGTGACTGAAGGGATCAGGGGGTATGGAGAGAAGGCAGGTACAGGATACTGAGTTGGATGATCAGCCATGATCATATTGAATGGCGGTGCAGGCTCGAAGGGCCGAATGGCCTGCTCCTGCACCTAATTTCTATGTTTCTATGAGTCGCTCCGTGGTGTGAGGGAGGTTTGTGCCGCAGAGAGCGTCACCGTCGGTGTCCGGTCCACCATCTGCTCGCGGAACGAGACGCCGGCAACGCCATCGATGGGAACCGGGACCCGGACTTCAGGGACTCGTCCTGCAGCCGAACCCGGCGGCAGTGTCGCCCCTGGTGGAGAGTGGATCTACGGGAACATTACCGCATCTTCGTGGGCAACATCACCGCCGCCAGCCGCAAGTGTCGGAGGCTGCGAGGCGCCGAGATCCGCATCGGGGACACGCTGGAGAACAACGGGAACAACAACGCTCTGTAAGTGGGAACAACATCCTCCGGCCCTCCCACCGTGAACACCCGCCCCCCCCCCCCACATACACCCCCCACCCACATACACCCCCCACCCACATACACCCTCCACCCACATGCACACCCCCCCCACATACACCCCCCACCCCACATGCACCCCCACCCACATACACCCCCCCCCCACCCACATACACCCCACCCCCCCCCCCACTACACCCCCACCCACATACACCCTCCACCCACATGCACCCGCCCCCCCCCACATACACCCCCACCCACATGCACCCCCCACCCACATACACCCCCCACCCACATACTCTCGCACAATGTCTGAGGCCACCTCCTTCAGAACCCTGGGTCCAGGTGACTTATCCACCTTCAGTCCCTTTCGTTTTCCAAGCATCTTCTCTTTAGCAATCGCCACTCCCCTAACTTCCACCCCTGACTCTCTAGTATTGCAGGGACACTACTGGTGTCTGTCACTGTGAGGACTGATGCATAAATGTTATTCAACTCCGCTGCCAATTCTTGATTTCCCGTTATCACTTCTGCATCACTCTCCAGCGGCCCAACGTCCAGTCTTGCCTCATTTATACTCTTTATATATCCCTAAAAACTTGCTATCCTCTTTTATATTTTTGGCTAGCTTACATTCGTATTTAGAAACATAGAAACACAGAAAAATAGGTGCAGGAGTAGACCATTCGGCCCTTCGAGACAGCACCGCCATTCAATATGATCATGGCTGATCATCTAAAATCAGTACCCCATTCCTGCTTTTTCCCCATATCCCTTGATTCCTTTAGCCATGAGCCAAATTGAATTATCTCTTGAAAATATCCAGTGAATTGGCCTCCACTGCCTTCTGTGGCAGAGAATTTCACAGATTCACAACTCTCTGGGTGAAAAGGTTTTTCCTTATCTCAGCCCTAAATGGCCTACCCCTTATTCTTAATCTGTGACCCCTGGTTCTTTCTTCATAATCTGCCTTCTTGTTCTTGCCACCAAAGTGGATAACCTCACATTTATCCATATTATACTGCATCTGCCATGCATCTGCCCACTCACCAAAGCTATCCGTCACCCTGTAGCCTCATAGCATCCTCATCGCAGCTCACACTGCCACCCAGCTTTGTGTCCTTGACAAAGGCTTTTTGAAAATCCAGATACACCACATCCACTGGCTCTCTCTTATCCATTCTACTTGTTACATCCTCAAAAACGTGGAGTTACATTGGCTACCCTCCAGTCCACAGGAACTGATTCAGAGTTGAGAGAATGTAATCATGAGTTGAGAGAAAATAATCATCAATGCATCCACCTCGTTGAGTTCTCTGATGCAGACCATCAGGTCCTGAGGATTTATCTGCCTTCAGTCCCAACAGTTTAACTAACACCATTTCCTGACTAATGTGGATTCCCTTCAGTTCCTCCCTCCCACTAGATCCTCGGCCCCCTAGTATTTCCGGGAGATTGTTTGTGTCTTCCTTAGTGAAGTCAGAACCAAAGTACTTGATTAACTGGTCTGACATTTCCTTGTTTCCCATTATAAATTCACCTGTCTCTGATTGTAAGGGACCTTCACTAATCTTTTTCTTTTTACATCTAAAAAAGCTTTTAGTATCAGTTTTTATATTATCCTCAAGCTTTCTTTCATGAGAGGGAGAGGCTGGGGGAGAGGGAGGAGGGTTTGAGAGGAGGGGGGTTTGTGAGAAGAGCGAGAAGGGTGGAGGGAGGGGGTTTGAGGGAAGGGTGGGGGGTGCGGGGAGGGGAGGTGAGATGGGGGAGAATGAGATTGGGGGGGAATGAGATTGGGGGGGGTGAAGCTGACGGAGTTTAAGGCGTTTGGTGGATTTGGAGCCTGCGTGATTTCACCCAACGTAGCCTCGGCCTTTATCCCCCCCCCTCCCCATGCCTCCTCCCCTCCCACACTCTTCCCCCCCCCCTCCTTCCTCTCCTTCTCTCCTCACACCCTCCCCCGCAAGAATCACCTTCATCCGCTCAGGTCAGACGGCCAACTTCTACTGCGAGCCAGCTGGCGTCCACGGTCGCTTCCTCAACATCGTGTTGCCGAGCTGCCGGTCGTCCCTCACTCGGTGCGAGGTGGAGGCGTTCGGAACGCATGAACCCCACTGAGCCCATGCCTACTTCCTCCACCCCTGGCCAGTCCGCCCCCCCCCCCCGGCTTGCCCCCCCCCCCCCCCCGGCTTGTCCCCACCCCCCCCCCCGCTTTGCCCCCCCCCCCCGCTTGCCCCCCCCCCCCCGGCTTGTCCCACCACTCCCCCCCCGGCTTGTTCCCCCCCCCCGGGTTGCCCCACCCCCCCGGCTTGTCCCACCACTCCCCCCCCCGGCTTTGTCCCCCCCCCCCGGGTTGCCGCACCCCCCCCCGGCTTGCCCCACCCCCCCGCTTGTCCACCACTACCCCCCCCGGCTTGTTTCCCCCCCCCGGGTTGCCTCCCCCCCCGCTTGCCCCCCCCCCCCGGCTTGTCCCACCACTCCCCCCGCGCTTGTTCCCCCCCCCCGGTTGCCCCACCCCCCCGGCTTGTCCCACCACCCCCCCCGCTTGTCTCCCCCCCTGGCTTGTTCCCACCCGGGTCGCCCCCCCCCCCCAGGTTGCCCCACCCCCCCCGGCTTGTCCCACCCCCCCCCCCCGACTTGCCCTCCCTGCCTGCCCCCCCCCCCCAGCTTGCCCCCCTTCCCGGCTTGTCATCGTTGTCCCCAACTTGTCCCTCCCCCCCTCCCCTACTTGTTTCCCCTGATCCCCTGGCATGACCCACGCCCCCCCCCCCCCCCGGCTTGTGTCCCCCTCCGAAGAAGGCCCCTAGACCAGGGGGGGAATTTCCACCTGATCATCCAATGACTGCTCGTGCTGAGGTGAGGTTTGTTCCCTTCCCAAGAAACCTCGAGGATCGGCCTGTCGTGTTCACCCTGACGCCCGGCCTTGGCACACCACCCCCCCCCCCCCCCTCACCTGCTTCATATCCCAGCAATAGCCAAAGAACATGCGGCTCAGGGAGATGCCGTGAAATGCCCCCCCTTACCCCACCTTGCCCCTCTGCCCCTTCGGCCCATCACATCCACAATATCCCCCCAGTATCCAGGGCAAACGCGGGCAGGTAGGACGAGTGTAGATGGGACATGTCGGTGGGCAGGTTGTGTGGAAACAGGCCATGGGAAGGCGGAGTAAACCATCAACTCGATAAATATACGAAGACCTTCACGTTTTTGTTTCCAGGTTACGTGAGTCTAAAGCATGGATTTAAGGTGGGAGGGAACAGATGTAACAGGAACCTGAGGGGCGACTGTTTCACGCAGAGGATGGTAAATATATTGAACGAGCTGCCAAGGGAAGCTTGAGACAGATATAATTGCATGTTTGCGACAGGCTGAAGGGCCTGTTTCGTGTTGTATACCTGACTTTCCTGTGGGGGTCACAGTCAGACGGTGGTAACTCAACGGGGAACATAGAATACAACAGATGAACAGGTCCCTCGGCCCAACATTCTGGTAAACCCCATCCGCACCTTCTCCCGCGCCTCCACGGTCCAGTAACGGGGACTGCACACAATACTGCAAATGTGGCCTCACCAGAGTCTTGTAAAGCTGCATCATCACTTCCTGACTCTTACACTCAATTCCCCGACCGATGAAGGTCAGCGGCGCAGCGGGTAGAGTTGCAGCCTGACAGCGCCAGAGAAACGGGTTCGATCCTGACTACGGGCGCTGTCTGTACGGAGTTTGTATGTTCTCCCCGTGACCTGCGTGGGTTTTCTCCGGGTGCCTCGGTTTCCTCCAAAGACGTACAGGTTTGTAGGTTAATTGTCCCCCGTGTGGGGGATAGCGTTGGTGTGCGGAGATCACTGGTCGGCGTGGACTCGGTGGGCCGAAGGGCCTGTTTCCGCGCTGTATCTCTAAACTAAACCATGTGCTTTCTGTACTACTCCATCTACCTGTGCTACTCTGTGCATCAATACCGATGCAAGTTGTCACATTTGTCGCGGATCCCATGTGTGGTAAATCTTTGGAGCAGCCTTCCCTTGTCAACATCATGTGGACCAGTGCAGCTGCACTACCTCAAGCACTCGGAGTTGTATCGTCAAAGGATAGACACAGCCCTGACCAATACTTGCCTCTCCGGGTGCAAAGTAATCCGATCCTCAAAAAAGGGACTTTGTTCAATAACCTCTCCATCTCTCACTCTCTCCCCCCCCCCCCCCCCCCCCCCCCCCCCCCCACCCAGTCGGTCGCATCCGCTGTTTCTGGAGGAAACTAGCCATTAAATCCGGCTTGTGCAGCGGATTTAATCGAGAACCAGTCGAGGTCCTTAGCCCGTGCCAGCTAGGCTCAACATCGCTTCCAGCTTCACAACATAGCGAGCCAGCAGTGATTCTGCAGCCGGTATGGAGCGAACGGCAGCAGGATGGTGGTGGGAGAGCGGTCGGTGTTGGCCTCCACCCCCTGCCGGCACTGGGCCGTCCTCTCTCTCAGCTGTATGCGACCCGCAACCTGTGCATCTTCTGTCTGAATAAATTAGCGCTATGGCTGTTTGCAAACACTCCTTGTCGCGACTCAATCTGTTTCTCATCACCAGTCACACAAGCTGGCGGGTGTAGTGCAGGAGGCTGGAGTTTAGCGCCAGGGAGGTAAGGCTACAGATGTTGGTGAGGCCACACCTGCAGCTGTGTCTACAGGGTACGGCTCCTTTTATGTAGGACAACCTGGCATAAGTTATAGTCATAGAGTGATACAGTATGGAAACAGGCCATTCGGCCCAACTCGCCCACCCCTGCCAACCATGTCCCACTACACTGGTCCCACCTGCCTGGCTTGGCCCATATGCCTGGAAACCTGTCCTATCCATGTACCTGTGTAACTGTTCCTTAAACGTTGGGATAGTCCCAGCCTCAACTACCTCCTCTGGCAGCTTGTTCCATGCACCCACCACCCCTCCACCAAAAGTTACCCCTCAGATTCCTTTTAAATATTTTCCCCTTCACCTTGAACCCATGTCCTCTGGTCCTCGATTCCCCTACTCTGGGCAAGTGACTCTGTGCATCTACCCGATCTATTCCTCTCATGATTTTTTACACCTCTACAAGACCCCCCCCCCCCCCCAGCCCCCATCCTCCTGTGCTCCAAGGAATAAGCCTACTCAACCTCTCCCTATAGCTCACACCCTCTAGTCGTGGCAACATCCTTGTAAATCTTTTCTGAACCCTTTCAAGCTTGACAATATCTTTCCTATTACACGGTGCCCAGAACTGAACACGATATTCTAAATGCGGTCTCACCAACGTCTTCGTGAGACAGAGGAGCAGAATTAGGCCACTCCGTCCATCGAGTCTGTTCCGCATTCGATCGTCAACCTGATTCTTCCCACCGTAACTTCAGACTTCATCCGCAAACTTGGCCATAAAGGCTGCAACCACCGCGTCCAAATCATAACCACACAACGTGAAGAGCAGTGGCCCCAGCACTTAGCCCTGCGGAACTCCGCCAGTCACTGGCAGCCAACCGGAAAAAAAACCCTTTATTGCCACTCTTTTCCTTCTGCCATCCAGCCAACCTGATATCCAAGCTAGTCTCTGCCCTTTGATACCGTGGGCTCTCATCTTCCTGAGCAGCCTCACGTGTGGCACCTTATCAAAGGCTTTCTGAAAATCTAAGTAAACACCATCTACTGACTCTCCTTTGTCCGTCCTGCCATTTGCTTCCAATATATTTGTCAGGCAAGTGCCCCCTTCACAAAACTATGCTGGCTGCAGCCTATTTTATCATGCGCTTCTAAGTACTTGGAAATCTCGTTCTTAATAATGGATTCTAATATCTAACCTGACACCTCCTGGTGGGCCGCGGAGCGGCGGAGGCCGGAGCTGGGAGGTTCTACTGCAGTTGTACAGGGTCTTGGTGAGGCCACACCTGGAGTATTGCGTACAGTTTTGGTCTCCTAATCTGAGGAAAGACATTCTTGCCATAGAGGGAGTACAGAGAAGGTTCACCAGACTGATTCATGGGATGGCAGGACTTTCATATGAAGAAAGACTGGATAGACTCGGCTTGTACTCGCTAGAACTTAGAAGTTGAGGGGGATCTTATAGAAACGTACAAAATTCTTAAGGGGTTGGACAGGCTAGATGCAGGAAGATTGTTCCCGATGTTGGGGAAGTCCAGAACAAGGGGTCACAGTTTAAGGATAAGGGGGAAGTCTTTCAGGACCGAGATGAGAAAAACATTTTTCACACAGAGAGTGGTGAGTCTGTGGAATTCTCTGCCACAGAAGGTAGTTGAGGCCAGTTCGTTGGCCATATTTAAGAGGGAGTTAGATGTGGCCCTTGTGGCTGAAGGGATCAGGGGGTATGGAGAGAAGGTACAGGATACTGAGTTGGATGATCAGCCATGATCATATTGAATGGCGGTGCAGACTCGAAGGGCCGAATGGCCTACTCTTGCACCCATTTTCTATGTTTCTACGAACCTTGCGGATCGGAGCCCGCGGCTGGGGCCTGGGTCGGCGACACAGAGGTGTCCAGAGAGGTTTCGGCAGTGACAGTGGAGAGGTGGTGCGGCGGTCGTTGATGGCGCCGACCGACAGATGAGGGCCGACACATGGAAGTGAGGGCGCCGTTGTCTCTGATTAAGGGATGGCACATTAGTGGAGCGGTAGAGTTGCTGCCTGAATGGCTAGAGACCCGGGTTCGATCCTCACCACGGGTGCTACCTGTACAAAGTTTGTATATTCTCTCTGTGGGGTTTCTCCGGGTTCTGCAGTTTCCTCTCACACTCCAAAGAGGTACAGGTCTGCAGGTCAATTGGCTTTGGTAAAACTGTAAATTGTCTCCAATGTAGGATAGTGCTAGAGGGCGGGGTGATCGCTGGTCGATGCGGACTCGGTGGGTCGTAGGGTCTATTTCCGCGCTGTGTCTCCAAACACTTCCTTTGTCAGTCACGGTCATTCTGCCCTTTGAATCTTTCTTCCACTTTGGGATGAACGGATCCTGCATCTTCAGAATGACTCCCGGAAACTGCTGCCATTGCAGCGCCACCATCAGTTATGCTAAAGTCCCCTCCCAATCAATTTTAGCCAGCTCCTCCGTCATGGCCGTAACTACCTTTACTCAACAGTAATACCGACACATCCGAGTCCATCACGTCCCTCTCAAACTGCAGGTTTAATTTCATCATATTATATGGTCACTAGATCCTTGTTGACCCTTTACCTTAAACTACCTGATCAACTGGTTCATTACTCAACACCAAATCCTGAATTGTCTTTTCCCCAGAAGGCTTCTCTACGAGCTGCTCTGAGAAGCCATTTGTTGGCCCTTTACAAACTCTCTTTCTTGGCGTCCAGAACCAACCTGATTTTCCCAGTTGACCTGCGTATTGTAACCCCCCCCCCATAACCACAATAACATTGCCTTCATTACAACCTATCCTTATAACTCCGGCCCTCACGTCCTGGCAACATCGGCAAATCTTCTCTGCACCCTTTCCAGCTTAATAGCAACGTTCGTATAGCAGGGTGACCAAATGTTTCAAGGTCAGTTTATGGGCAATTAAGATACAGTGAAATTCGAATTACCATACAGCAGACTAAAAACAAAAGCATCAAGACACACAACTACATAAAAGTTCTCTTTTATTCGGGACAGTCGAACTATCCGTCGGGGAGATCGAAGCTCCCGCGCTTGGAGTTCCCAAATTCGGTCTCTAACCGGAGACCACAGTCTCTGCGATGTTAAAGTCCGCAGGCTCCCGCGGTTGGAGCTCCAGTCGACCCCCGACAGGGATAGCCAGCTCCGCGTCCGCCATGGCAAGTCCCGCAGGTTCCCGCGGTTGGAGCTCCCGAAGTCGGACTCCGGCAGACCTCAACGACCACTCCTCGATGTAGGGTTAAGCCGCGTTGCGGACGGAGATACGATACGGAAAAAAAACATCGCACCTCCGTCGAGGTAAGAGATTAGAAAAAGAGTCTCCCAGTTCCCGTCCCCCACCACCCACAGAAAACCAGCTAAAGAACACAAAAAGCATACATTTAACACATACAAACAAACATTAGAGAAGAATGGACAGACAGACTGTTGGCGAGGCAGCTGTAAGTGAACACAATACTGCAGGTGCAGCCTCACTGTGATAACAAACTATCTACACCCAATGTCCTGCCTGATGAAGGCGAGGGTGATAAAAGCCTTCTTCACCACCCCTTCTACTTGCCACTTTTGGGGACTCTTTCCCGCGCCAGGATCTTACCATTATTGCAAAAGTCTGACCTATCCCGGCTTGGGTCGTCAACATGCAACACGTCATTAGAATCAGTCATTGAACATTCCTTCGTCCAACATGCACACATCGCCAGCTGGGCTGTCTGGCTGTTGTTTTACCCATATCCTGTTTGATCCATGTACTTGTCCAATTGTTTCTTAAACATTGCGTTCGTTCCTATCTCAACTACCTCCTCCGGCAGCTCGTTCCACACACCCAGCACTGTTTGTGTGAAAACGTTACCCCTCACCTAAACAATACGTCTTCGATGTTTCTCGATTCACGAACTCTGGGGAAGAGAATCTGTGCATCGACCTGATCTATGTATTCCTCTCATGAATTTATACACAAATGTATCTGACGATCTCCATCACCCAACCCTGACACTCGGCTGATCAAGATGCTGCTGCGACTCTAGATAACCTTGTTACAGTCCGCTATAATAAAACCGCTTTTCCAATGTCATTCTGTACACCAGCCTGCTATATTCGCGACCCCCCCTCCCCGGAGCGACCACCCCCTCCATGGAGCGACCACCCCCCCCACCCTTAGCGACCAACCCCCCTCCCGGAGCGACCCCACCCCCCCCCCTCAGCGGCCCACCCCCGCCCCCCCCCCCGAGCGACCCCCACCCCCCCCGGAGCGACCACACCCCCCGGGGCGACCCCCCCCCCCCCCGGATGGTCTGAGCCAGCGGGTGGATCACTACAAAGTTTTAAAGAAGGAACTGCAGATGCATGGAGAATCGAGGGTACACAAAAAGCTGGAAAACTCAGAGCGGGTGTAGCAGCATCTAAGGACGAAGGAAGGCGACCGTTTCGGGTCGAGACCCTTCTTCAGACTACAATGTTTTGGCTTTCACACCACGATTGCGAGATGCTGGAATGCTATGATCTAAGAACAAAATGCTGCATTCCAGAGGTTTATTTGCAAGCGAAAAAAAGCAACGCCGATTGTAAGAGGCGGGAACGGGCAGACGGAGTGTACAGAT
This sequence comes from Okamejei kenojei, assembly GCA_035221665.1. Classification (NCBI taxonomy): domain Eukaryota; kingdom Metazoa; phylum Chordata; class Chondrichthyes; order Rajiformes; family Rajidae; genus Okamejei; species Okamejei kenojei. The sequence continues at coordinate 1,687 of JAVHYY010000473.1, read as the reverse complement.
TTAGGGTTCAGAGCTGTGAAGGGGAGCACGGGCAGAGCACCCAGACGGCGGTGGTCGGGGAACATTGTCGGAGGAGACCGTGGCGGCGAGCGGGAGGGGCAGTAGGGTGGAGATGAGGATGTGCCGGGGGGGGGGGGTGCTGCAGGGACGGGTGATGCCGAATTGGGGAGGTGCCGCAGAAGTGGGCCTGCCTGGGAGGCGGATCGCTGGCGGTGCTGGGGTGCCGGCTGGGCTATGCGGGGGTGCTGGGGGGGGGGGGTGGGGTTGCTCGGGGGGGGGAGGGGTGGGATTTCGTGGAGGGGGGGCTGGGTGCTGGGGTGGTGGGGTTGCTGAGGTGGGTGCTGGGAGGTAGTTGCTGGGGGGGGAGTTGCTGGGGGGGGGAGTTGCTGGGGGGTGGGTTGCTGGTGGGGGAGTTGCTTGGGGGGGGAGATTCTGGGGGGGGAGAAGACTGGGGGGGGGGAGTTGCTAGTGGGGGGCGGGGGGGAGTTTGCTTAGGGGGAGGGGGGGGGGGAGTTGCTGGGGGGGGGGGGGAGTTGCTGGGGGCGGAGTTGCTGTGGGTGGGGTTGCTGCGGGTGGGTTGCTGGGGGGGGGGGAGTGCTTTGGGGGGGGGGGGAGATTTGCCTGGGGGGGGAGTTGCTAGGGGGGGGAGTTGCTGGGGGGGGATTGCTGCTGGGGCGGGGGGAGTTGCCTGGGGGGGGGGAGTTGGCAGCTCTTGGGGGGGGGGGGGGGGGGGATTCTTTGCTGGAGGGGGAGTTTTTGCGCTCGGTGGGATAGTTTTGCTGGAGGGTTGGGTTTTCTTGCGGGGGCGGGTTGGTTTGCCTGGGGGGAGGGGGTTCTGGGGGCGGGGTTGGGTTGCTGGCTTGCTTGGGTAGGGGAAGGGGGGGGGGGGTATGCACTGGGGGGTGGGGGGGTGGTTGCTGGGGGAGGGGGTTTGCTGGGGGGGGTTGGGGTGCTGCTCGGCTGGGGGAGGGTGTTTGCTGGGGGGGGGGTTGGGTTTGCTGGGTGGAAGGGGGGTTGCTGGGGGCGGGTTGGGTTGCTGGGGGGAGGGGGGTTTCTGGGGTAGGGGGTTTGCTGGGGGAGGGGGGGGTTGCTGGGGGGGGGGGGGGGGAGGGTTTGGGCTGGGGGGGGGGGGGGGGGGGTGGGGGTAGGGTATGGCTTGCTGCTGTTGCTGGGGGGGGGCGGGGGGGGCTGGGGGGGGTTGGGGTTGCTGGGGCTGCTGGGGGGGTTTTTGGGTTGTGGTCTTGGGGGGGGGTCTTGCTGGGGGGGGTGGGTTGCTGGGGGGGGGGGGGGGGGGGGGGGGGGGGGGGGGGTGGAGGGGTTTGCTGCTGTTGGCTGGGGGGGGGTGGGTTGCTGGGGGTGTGGGTTTTGCTGGGGGGGTTGGGGGTTGCTGGGGGGTTTGGTGTTTTGCTGGGGGGGGGGTTTGGGTTGCTGGGGGGGGGGGGGGGGGGGGGGGGTTGGGGGTGTGGGTTTTGCTGCGGCTTGGGGGGGGGGGGGGGGGTCTTGGGTTACTGGGGGACGGGAGAGGGGGGCAGCCATGGGGGGGGGGGGGAGGGGGGGGCGGGGGGGAGGGGGGTTGGGTTGCTTCTGAAGGGGGGGGGGGGGGGAGGGGGAGAGGTTGGTTGGCTGGGTCAGAGGGGGTTTTGGGTTTGCCTGGGGGGGGGGGTTGGGGGGTGTTTGCTGACTTTTT
>JAVHYY010000472.1:0-75623 GCA_035221665.1 Okamejei kenojei | reverse complement strand
GAGAGCAGTTAAGAGAGAGAGAGCAATCAGGGAGAGAGAAGTGACAGAGAAAGAGAGATAGAGAGAGAGAGAGCGAAACAGTGATAAACAGAGAGACTGAGAGACGAGGGAGATAGATAGAGAGCCAGTGAAAGACAGATAGGAGAAGACAGAGGAAGCCAGAGAAGAAAGAGAGAGAGAGAGAGAGAGACAGTGAGATGGAGAGAGGGAGAAAGAGAGACAGTTACAAGAGGGAGAAGACAAGCGAGGAACAGAGAGGAGAGGGAGAGAGACAGAGAAAAGGGAGAGAGGACCAGACAAAGAGAAAAAGAAAGACAGAGAAGTGTAACTCAGTGGTCAGCAGCATCCCTGTGGAGAAGATAGACACAAAGTGCTGGAGGAACCAGCAGCCAGCAGCCAACTGTGGAGAGAATGAATGGGTACCATTTTTCGGTTGACCCCCTTAGTTTTAAGTTCAGAGATGCTGCGCGCAAACAGGTCTTTTGGCCCACGGAGTCCGCGCCGAACCAGCTCTCACCCCGTACGCCTAGCTTTTTCCTACGCACAATTCGTGACAATTTAAACAATTTGTCGGAGGCCCATTAATCTACAAAACAACCCTCAACGTCTTGAAATGTTGAGGAAACCGGAGCACCCGGATAAAAACCCACGCAGTCAAGGGAAGAACATACAAACTCCACACAGACAGCAACCGTAGTCAGGTAGTGCCCGGGTGTATAACGGTTTTCCTCCGTCATTACCGCAGCCAACATGTGCAAGTAATGTCCTGTTTGCCAGCCTTGTTGAACCTTCTGTTTCCCCTCCTGCAGGGTTTAGGAGCCGTTTCTGGGGGGGACGGAGAGACAGGGACGTGAGTCGCCATTGAAGGGCGGCCAGGGTGCCGGTGAGCCCCCCCCCCCCCCCCCCCCCCCCCCCCATATCTGCTGAGTGTGCGGGCTGAGCCTCGAGGGGCTGAGCTTCGGTGGAGGACCACATGACGGGGCACAACAAGGAGAAGCGTTATGAGTGCGTCGTGTGTGGCAAGGCCTGTCAGTTACCCGAGCCAGCTGGAGATCCACCAGGGGTGCACACGGGAGAACGCCCCTTCAACTGCTCGGATTGTGGCAAGAGCTTCACCAGCTCCAGCAGCCTGCTGCAGCACAACAGCATGCACTCAGCGAGAGGCCCTTCACCTGCTCCGACTGCGGCAAGAGCTTCAAGACGGTGAAACAACTGAAACTTCCACCGGCAGGTGCACCTCCGGCGAGAAACCCTATGGCTGCCTCCACCTGTGGCAAGAGCTTTGCCCAGTTGTCGGGGCTACGGCAGCACCGGCGGGTGCACAGCAGTGAACGGCTCTTTCACCTGCTCGACTGCCCCAAAAGCTTCAAGTCGTCGCCAGAGCTGAAAGCAGCACCGGCGGGTGCACAGCAGTGAGCGGTCCTACACCTGCTCTGACTGCGGCAAAGGCTTCAAGTCGTCACCAGCACTGAAGCGGCACTGGCGCACCCACACTGGCAAAGCGCCCCTGCACCTGCGCCCAGTGCGGCAAGGGCTTCACCCGCTCAAGCGCCCTGCTGGTGCACCAGCGCGCCCACACTGGGGAGCACCCCTACACCTGCACCCAATGCGGCAAGGGCTTTACTCAGTCCACCAATCTGCTGGTGCACCAGCGCACCCACTCCGGTGAGCGGCCTTCACCTGCACCCAGTGCGGCAAGCGCTTCACCCAGTCCAGCAACCTGCTGGTGCACCAGCGCAACCACACCGGCGAGCGCCCCTACACCTGCACCCAGTGCGGCAAGCGCTTCGCCCAGTCCAGCAACCTGCTGGTGCACCAGCGCACCCACACCAGAGAGCGCCCCTACACCTGCACCCAGTGCGGCAAGCGCTTCACCCAGTCCTGCAACCTGCTGGTGCACCAGCGCATCCACACCGGCGAGCGCCCCTACACCTGCGCCCAGTGCGGCAAGGGCTTCACCTGCTCCACCTATCTGCTGTCCCACCAGCGGGTGCACACCGGCGACCGTTCCGGTCCCCAGCCCGGTGTGTGCAGAGCGCTTTGCCATGGCTTCCCAAGCCCTATCTCACCAGCTCGTGCACACCAGTGGCCAGCCATATGACTGCCCGTACTGCGGTGAGGAGTTTGACAGCTCGCGGGGGGTTGCGGCAACACCGGCGGGCCCACGCCGGCGAGCAGCTGCTCCCACTGTGACAAGACAGCATGGGGGCTGCGGGAGCACCAGAGGCTGCACACCAGAGAGAGACCATTTGTGTGCGCTGAGGGGTGGCAAGGTTTTCACCGGCCAGCGCCCCTTCACCTGCCCGCTCCTACAGCCTGCTGGCCCACCGCCACGTGGATAGATAGGCACAGTTTAGGTAGACACAAAATGCTGGAAGGAATGGGTAACGTTTCAGGGTCTAGACCCATCTTCAATGTTGACCCGAAAACATGGATACGTCACCTATCCATGTTCTCCACAGATGCTGCCTGACCCACTGAGTTACTACAGCACATTGTGTGAGCCATAGAGTGATATAGTGTAGAAAACAGGCCCTTTGGCCCAACTTGCCCCACACCGACCAACATGTCCCAGCTACACTAGTCCCACCTGCCTGTGTTTGGTCCATATCCCTCCAAACCTGTCCTATCCATGTAACTGTTTAACTGTTTCTTGGGATAGTACCAGCCTCAAACTACCTCCTCTGAGAGTTTGTTCCATACACCCACCACCCTCTGTGTGAAAAAGTTACCCCTCAGTTTCCTTTTAAATCTTTTCTCCTTCACCTTGAACCCATGTCCTCTGGTCCTCGATTCCCCCACTCTGGGCAAGAGATTCTGTGCATCTAACTAAATTGTGTTCTACGGAAGATTCCAGCATCTGCAGTATCTTGTGTCTTCCTCACATATATTCACCTATCATTTCTGAAGAAGGGACTCAACCTGAAACGTCACCCATTCCTTCTCTCTAGAGATGCTGCCTGTCCCGCTGAGTTACTCCAGCATTTTGTGTCCACCTATCACTTGCCAGACTTTGTCCTAGCCCCCATCTCTCTTTTCCAGCTTCCTCCCCCCACCCTCTTCACTCAGTCTGAAGAAGGGTCCGGACTCAAAACGTCGTCTGTCCATTCCCTCTAAAGCGGCGGAGGAACTCAGTGAGTAATGTTATCTGTAGAGGGAAGGGAATCTAAGGCGACCACTCCTACCTCTGCTTTCCAACTTTCTCCACCCCCCACACCAAGCAGTCTGAAGAAGGGTCCTGACCTAGAATGTTGCCTGTCCATACTCTCCAGACGTGCAAGTTACTCCAGGAGATTGTGTCTCTCTTTGTAAACCGGCATCTGCTGTTCCTTCTTTACGTATGTGAAGAGGGAAACATTAGTTAAGTCCAAAGTTGGACTCTTGCAGATTGAAAAAGGTGAATTTATTATGGGGCCCAAGGAAATACCAGATGAGTTGAACAGGTACTTTGGATCCCTCTTCACTAAGGAGGACATAAACAATCTTCCTGATGTACTAGTGCCCTGAGGATCTGGGGTGACGGAGGAACTGAAGGAAATCCACATTAGCCAGGAAATGGTGTTGGGTAGACTGATGGGACTGAAGGCTGATAAATCCCCAGGGCCTCGTGGTCTGCATCCCAGGGTACTTAAGGAAGTGGTTCTAGAAATCATGGACGCATTGGTGATCATTTTCCAATGTTCCATAGATTCAGGATCAGTTGCTGTGGATTGGAGGGTAACTAATGTTATCGCACTTTTTAAGAAAGGCGGGAGAGAGAAAACAGGGAATTATATACCAGTTAGCGTGACATCGGTGGTGGGGAAGATGCTGGAGTCAATTATAAAAGATGAAATAGCTGCATATTTGGATAGCAGTAACAGGATCGGTCCGAGTCAGCATGGATTTACGAAGGGGAAATCTTGCTTGACTAATCTTCTGGAATTTTTTGAGGATGTAACTAGGAAAATGGACAAGGGAGAGCCAGTGGATGTAGTGTACCAGGACTTTCAGAAATTATTTGATAAAGTTCCACATGGGTGATTTGTGGTCAAATTTAGGGCATATGGTATTGGGGGCAGAGTGCTGCCATGGACAGAAAATTGGTTGGCAGACAGGAAACAAAGTGTAGGGATTAACGGGTCCTTCAGAATGGCAGGCAGTGACTAGTAGGGTGCCGCAAGGCTCGGTGCTGGGACCACAGCTCTTTACCATATACATCAAAGAATAGATTTAAAAGTAACATTAGCAAATTTGCAGATGAGACAAAGTTGGGTGGCAGTGTGAACTGTGATGAGGATGCAATGAGAATGCAGGTTGACATGGACAGATTGGGGGAGTGGGCAGCTGCAGTTTAATGTGGAAAAATGTGAGGTGATCCACTTTGGTAGCAGAAACAGGAAGGCAGATTATCTAAATGGTGTCAAGTTGGGAAATACGGAGGTACAACGGGATCTGGGGGTTCGTGTTCATCAGTGACTGAAAGTAAGCAGGCAGGTACAGCAGGCAGTGAAGAAAGCGAATCGCCAGTCGGTCTTCATAACAAGAGCAGTTGAGTTTAGGAGCAAAGAGGTCCTTCTCCAGTTGTATCGGGCCATAGTGAGACCACACCTGGAGTATTGTACACTCTGGAGTTTAGAAGGATGAGAGGGAATCTTATTGAAACATATAGGATTATTAAGGATTTGAACACGCTAGAGGCAGGAAACATGTTCCCGATGTTGGGGGAGGACCAGGACCAGAACCTGGGGTCACACACAATTTTAAAAATAATGCACAAGCCATTTACAATGGAGATGAGGAAACACTTTTCAGACAGTGAGTTGTGAGTCTGTGGAATTCTTTGCCTCAGTAGGCAGTTTAGGCAGGTTCTCTGGATACTTTCAAGCGAGAGCTAGATAGGGGTCTTAATGTTTGTGGAGTTGGGGATATGGGGAAAAGGCAGGAACGGGATACTGATTGTGGATGATCAGCCATGATCACATTGAATGGTGGTGCCGAATGGCCTACTCCTTCACCTATTGCCTCTTGTCTAATGTCTATTGTATCAGGACTAGGCGTGCATTTCACCCCACACTTGCGCTCGGCCCTCCAAGACATAGAAACATAGAAATTAGGTGCAGGAGCAGGCCATTCGGCCCTTCGAGCCTGCACCGCCATTCAATATGATCATGGCTGATCATCCAACACAGTATCCTGTACCTGCCTTCTCTCCATACCCCCTGATCCCTTCAGCCACAAGGGCCACATCCAAGTCCCTCTTAAATATGGCCAACGAACTGGCCTCAACTACCTTCTGTGGCAGAGAATTCCACAGATTCACCACTCTCTGTGTGAAAAACGATATTCTCATCTCGGTCCTAAAAGACTTCCCCCTTATCCTTAAACTGTGACCCCTTGTCCTGGACTTCCCCAACATCGGGAACAATCTTTCTGCATCTAGCCTGTCCAACCCATTAAGAATTTTGTAAGTCTCTATGAGATCACCCTCAATCTTCTAAATTCCAGCGAGTACAAGCCAAGTCTATCCAGTCTTTCTTCATATGGAAGTCGTGCCATCCCAGGAATCAGTCTGGTGAACCTTCTCTGTACTCCCTCTATGGCAAGAATGTCTTTCCTCAGATTAGGAGACCAAAACTGTACGCAATACTCCAGGTGTGGCCTCACCAAGACCCTGTACAACTGCAGTAGAACCTCCCTGCTCTTGTACTCAAATCCTTTTGCTATGAATGCCAACATACCATTCGCTTTCTTCACAGCCTGCTGCACCTGCATGCCTACTTTTAATGACTGGTGTACCATGACACCCAGGTCTCGCTGCATCTCCCCTTTTCCTAATCGGTCACCATTCAAATAATAGTGTACCTTCCTGTTTTTGCCACCAAATTGGATAACCTCACATTTATCGACATTATACTGCATCTGCCATGCATTTGCCCACTCACCCAGTCTATCCAAGTCATCCTGCAGCCTCCTAGCATCCTCCTCACAGCTAACACTGCCCCTCAGCTTCGTGTCATCCGCAAACTTCGAGATGTTTTATTTAATTCCCTCGTCCAAATCATTAACGTATATTGTAAATTGCTGGGGTCCCAGCACTGAGCCTTGCGGCACCCCACTAGTCACTGTCTGCCATCCTGAAAAGGACCCATTCACTCCTACTCTTTGCTTCCTGTCTGCCAGCCAGTTGTCTATCCACTTCAATACTGAACCACCAATACCGTGTGCTTTAAGTTTGTATACCAATCTCTTGTGTGGGACCTTGTCGAAAGCCTTCTGAAAGTCCAGATACAACACATCCACTGCTTCTCCCTTATCCACTCTACTAGTTACATCCTCAAAAAATTCAATAAGATTCGTCAGACATGATTTACCCTTAGTAAATCCATGCTGACTTTGACAATGATTTCACCACTTTCCAATGCGCTGTTATCCCATCTTTAATAATTGACTCTAGCAGTTTCCCCACTACCGATGTTAGACTAACTGGTCTGTAATTCCCCGTTTTCTCTCTCCCTCCCTTTTTAAAAAGAGGGGTTACATTAGCTATCCTCCAATCCTCAGGAACTACTCCAGAATCTAAAGAATTTTGAAAAATTATCACTAAGGCATCTGCTATTTCTGGGGCTACTTCCTTAATTACCCTGGGATGCAGCGTATCTGGCCCTGGGGATTTTTCGGCCTTTAATCCATTGAATTTACCCAACACCACTTTCCGGCTAACCTGGATTTCACTCATTTCCTCCATCTCATTTGACCCGCGATCCCCTGCTATTTCCGGCAAATTATTTATGTCTTCCTTAGTGAAGACAGAACCAAAGTAGTTATTCAATTGGTCTGCCATGTCCTTGTTCCCCATGATCAATTCACCCGTTTCTGACTGCAAGGGACCTACATTTGTTTTAACTAATCTTTTGCGCTTCACATATCAATAAAGACCTGCTGGATCGCTGGGTTGCCAGCCATTTTAACTCCCCTTCCCATTCCAACACTGGTGTTTCTGTCCTGGGCCTCCTCCATTGCCAGAGTGAGGTGACATGCAAACTGGAGGAACAGCACCTCATTGCTTACAGCCCAATGACATGAACATTGAATTCTCCAAATTAAGGAGACTTCCCCCTCCTAATCAAGTCCTGAAGTCTGTCCCAACTCCATCTCTTTTTTCCAGCTTTCTCCCCAGACTCCATCATTCCAAAGAAGGGTCCAGACCCGACACGTCGCCTGACCATTCCCTTCCAAAGTTCCGGTAGAACTCAGCAGGTCAGCCATCCGTGGTGAGAAACTGATGGGGAAGTGTTCCTATTACAATTTCTTCTTGGCCCTGTCAAGAATGTGGTGTCCATTCTTTGGATGGGATGCAAGGTCCAAGGTGACCAGTCATCGACAGCCCCCCTTCCCTTCCCTCATGGGCCATCTCTTTGTCATTCCTCTATCTTCTTCTCGCTGGATGACAAGCAGAACCATCTCGGCTTAACAGTAGATGTATCTTCCTTTTGTCCTTTTGTTTCTGCAGGTATTTACAGCGTAATCAAAACTACTTCCCTTAGGTCCTGATCTTCCTTTTGATTTAGTAAAGTAGAACCTTTGACAGTTGCGATTGGTTTAGGATCTTGAATACTCCCATAGCGTAAATTTGACATGAACCGTACTTCCTTTTCTTTGAAGTTCCCCAGATCAGGAAGCATGGCCTCTCGATTCTCATTTTCCTCTAACAGACCAGCTTTATCTTTTCTCTAAGTCTATAGGGCAGTTTTAGAGTGATCATTTTCATATTGTTAACAACATTCATTTCTTGCATGCGGTCTAAGAGGGTAGTCATTTCTTTCATACTTCTAAGAACAATCGCAAACTCCCGCAATGCTTTCGCATCTTATGGCTGGATAGCTGTCCAAGCCTAGGCCTTCTTCATGAGGATGTCTTTGGATCATGGAAGTTCAAAGGGAATTTTGTGTAGTATGTCGGCAGCGAGCGGCGACTGCGGAGGGTTCAACAGCCCCGACCACGGGTGAACAAAAGGGGAAGATGATTGAACTTTATTACCTTCCATCACAGTGAGGAATGTGGATTCCGCTGTGGTGGATGTTTATGTTAGATTTTATTTTATGTGGCTGTGTGTTGTTGCTTTTTACTCGGTATGGCTGAATGGTAACTCAAATATCACTGTACCTTAACTGGTGCATGTGACAATAAATTCCAACTTGAACTTGATCAGCTTTTGTCTATATATTAAAAGGATAATGCAGACTGATCGTGCACAATAGTGATGGCTTGATTTCAAAGACAGGACAGGGGAATTTTGTGAGGGATTTGGGTGGTTGGAAGGGGTTTCTTCTGTGTTTTTCTTGTAATACTATTTTCATTAGAGGTAATCCATCATAACAACAGTATAATAACTTTTCAAATACACAACCAACTTATTTCAATAAGTATACGAATGTTACAATTAATTCTTATAAACTTCTATTTTTTTAGAAAGTAGAAAAAGAAAAGAACAGATTTCAATCAATAAGAATAGTGATTAAATAATAATTTTGATTATATAGATAGAGAAGAGAGAGAGAGGAAAAAAATGTATATATTCTTGTTATATGTATTTAATTAAAACAAAGTATTATATATATATATATTAAAAAAAGAGAGATTATAGTATACATCTTAATAGTGAATAACACAATTTCAAACAGCGATATCATTAGAGACATGTATACAAATCAAAAAGAAAGACAAAGTTATTTACATCTGATCCTGCCGGGTACCCATTGAGTTGTGATGCCAAGAACAGCTACCCCTTCAAATATTCTGTATATGGAGACCATATCTGTTCAAAGAGTTCGTATTTGTCCATTAGGACAAATCTGATTCTTTCCAAATGCAACGTCTCCAACATTTCCACTGTCCACATTTTAATTGTGGGGGATAATGTTCCCTTCCAAAATTTCAGTATTAATTTTTTCCCTATTATCAAGCAGTAATCCAAGAAATTTCTTTGGTTTACTGTTAATATTAGATTTGAATCCAGAACTCCTAATATTATTAATTTTGGATCTGGGTCCAGTTTAATTTTAAGAACTTCAGAGATAACTCTAAAGATTTCTGTCCAATAATAGTTGAGTTTTATACATGTTACAAAACTATGCGTTAAATTAGCTTCCAAGTTCTGACATTTATCACAAATAGGAGAAATATTAGGATAAATTCTAATTTGTTTTTGAATAATGTAATCTGTGTAATACCTTAAATTGTATCAACATATGTCCAGCATTTAATGAGCAGCGATGTATACATTGTAGGCTTTCTTCCCAAGTTTCCTTCGTTATAGATAAACCTATTTCATTTTCCCATGTTTGTTGATATATTTCTGAAGTTGGGATTTCCATATTCAAAATAGTATTATATATATACGCTATTAATTTTTCTGTATTTGGGTGTTTATTAAACAATTCATCTAATAATCCTGGTTTTCTATTTTTATAGTCTTGCGTATTTGACTTATATAGTTTCTAATTTGTAAATACCTAAATATGTTATTTGACTGCAATCCATAGATATCCTGTAACTCTTGAAATGAAAGAAATTTTCCTTTCTTGTAAAGGTGTTCTATCCTTTTAATTCCTAAATCATTCCAGTGTTTAAACCCCTTGTCCAATACAGAGGGCCTAAACAAGGGATTATTCGTAATTGGCAAACAAAGTGACAAATTATCCATATGTAGCGTCTTAACTATTTGTTTCCAAATACGTCTATTGCTATGAATTATAGGGTTGTCCCCATACATTTTTTTTTGTACTTCCCTTGGTGCAAAAAGAATTGAACCTACATCAAAAGGCAAACAGTCTTCCTTTTCCATCTTTAGCCAGCTTGGTTCATGATCTAAATTTAGCAACCACAATTTCATATTCTTAATCTGAACTGCCCAGAAATAATATAAGAAATTTGGTGGTGCTACTCCACCATTTATTTTAGATTTACATTGATGTTTTTTACTTATTCGATGGTTTTTATAGTCCCAAATAAAACTATTAACCAAAGTATCTATTGTTTTTAAAAACATTTTAGGGAGATATAAAGGGATGGCTTGAAATAAATATAACAATTGTGGTAAAAAAAAAATCATTTTTATAGCTTTATTCTATTGATCATTGATATAGGTAGTGTTTCCCAATAGAAAATATTTTTTTAGTTTATTTAATAATTGAGGGTAATTATATTTAAATAGACAGTTATACGATGTAGGTACATTAATTCCTAGATATTTGAGTTTGTCCGTGACTATTTTAAGTGGGAATTGTTCTAATATATTTAATTTTATTCCAGTTATAGGCATAATTTCACTTTTATTCCAATTAATTCTAGACCCAGAAAATGTACTAAACTTAGTTATAACATTACATAGATTGGGAATACTAATCTCCGGTTTTGTAATATAAATTAAGATGTCATCTGCGTATAGAGATATTTTATTTGTTGTAGTTTTGGTATTATATCCATATATTTCTGGTTTTGATGTAATCATTTCAGCTAATGGTTCTATTACCAGAGCAAATAGCAATGGTGATAACGGGCATCCTTGTCTACAGCCCCTAAAGAGATTACATTTTTCTGATAGTATTTGATTTGTTAATATTCTTGCAGTTGGATTCGAGTATATGATTTTACTTCGGAGTCACATGAGTGACTACATGAAGACCCCGCCAGCACGCATGCGCGACATATCGTCGAACGCATTGCGGAAGCGACAGTCGGGAGGAGCGCCGCTCCTCCAGCGCAAGTTTTCAAAACTTACTGAAGGTAAGTCTTACCTTTTCTGGTGAGCGTGGCGACTCGGTGTAATTTCTTTTTCAGGAGGAAGCACCATGGAGTCGCGTATGGGAGAGCAGCAGCGGATACCGCTGCTGTGGAAGCAGCCAGCAGCGTGCCGTCTCTCCAGAGCTGCAGGTGCTGCCAGCAACTCCCGGCTTCTCGCCGCTACAGACCGGAGGTGCACCGCGGGCGGCGGCAAAACCACCCGGAAGTCGGACAGGACCGTTGACTCAGCTGGGTCCGGACCGGAAGACACCCCATTCCCGGATAGGGACGGCGAGCGTCTTTCCCGCAGGAGCGGATGGGGAGCAGTGCTCCAGCGTGACCTGCTTATGCAGGGGCAGAGTCACAGTGGGTCTCCTCGCAGACCCACGGCAGGATCCTTTCAAGGACTGCCAAATGTCTCACCCTCTTCGCAGGGGAGCATTAGGGGTCAGAGCTGGGCTGACCCTGAAGAAGGGGCAATGGCTGAACAGTCAACTGTGAGGGGTGCCAGAAGAGAGAGCAGCAGAAGAATTGTGGGAACACATGCTGTACCAACTCAGGAAAGACTGCCTATACAAAGCTGCAAGCCAGTACAAAATACATGGCTACAAATCAGCTACAGGAGCAAGCCATTAACTTTATGGCTGGGATGTACATTGCTCCAGAGAACTCCATTCTCTTAAAGTACCAGCAGTCTATGACCCCATCTGGGGCAACAGGAGCCCATCTATAAGGAGCCAGGAGGGGAAGCTCCAGAGGAAACTGCTGGCTGCTAAAATCACAGCAGTACCAGGACAACTGATGGGGTTGATTTGCCTGAAGAGTTACTAGATGCTCTAGCAGACTGTGTAATACTCAGTGGAGATTAACAGTTACAGGAAGAGCATCATCAAGATGTGCGGAATTATGCAAGACAAGTAGCACACAGGCGCCAAAATTGATGTTGGGGGAACTCCCGAAGCAAGTGAAAGACCTGCATGAGGTAGCCAAGGCTATAGGCCTGATCAAGGTGCCAAGCACCTCTAAAACCCACTATCAACAGCGGCAGCACCCCTACACACCCACCAGACATCGGTACTATGGAAGACCATCTGGTGGTGAAAGCTCGAAGGCCGGCCCACCTGCACAGCGGTCTTTCAGACCATGGCCCAGTCCGGCCTTCATGGAAAATGCACCAACCCCACAACGCAGCAACACAATACCAGAAGAAACAAGTGCGGAGACAACCCACACAACACCGGTAACCATGGAGGTAGGTGGGTCTGGTTGTCTTAAAAAACATTGCATGTCCGATTCATCAAAAGTTGGGGGACGGTTGCACTTGTTTCATCATGTGTGCTGCACTTTTACCTCTGAACTTTTACATACTCGGAAGTATTCAGAATTACAAAATTGAATTTGTATACGAACTACCGTCCCAGTTCAGCATACGCCTAGCAGGAAGTTCATACTTCACAAAAAGAGAGAACAGCAGGCCATGCTGAACTGTTAAGACTAAACACAAAAGGGAATTGAGAAAGCAATCAGAGAATTTCAAGAGTTGGTATCAAATATATTTATAAAAAACTAAAAAGATGGTGGTTGCCGTATCATAACAGATTTGACCGAACTAAATACTTCCGTTCAGTATGCCCATTTCAAAACAGACATGTTTGTCACACACAGGATCATCGTAAATAACTAAAATTTATCTGGATGGGACAGCTATGGCAGTATAAGGCCTTACCCAATGGGTTTTCATCAGCACCCAGGCTATTACAAATGTATTAAAACCAGCTTTAGCATACTTAAAGAAACATAACCATATCGTCATGGCTTACCTGGATGATATTCTCATTGTAGGTGAAAATTGGAGCTGGCTACATTGGTGGTATCAGCCACAACACAGGGATTTAACGCACATCCAGATAAATCAAAATTGGAACCCTCCACTACCATGGATTATTTGGGGTTCACTATTGACTCTGTTCATATGTCTATCACCTTGCCACCAAACAAAGTGACAGACTTGATGGGAGTATGCAAAAGCCTCACTGGCATCAGTGAACCATCCATTCGGCAAGGAGCAAGAGTGATTGGGAAATTGGTGGCTGCGTTCCCAGCAGTACAATTGAACCACTCCATTATTAAAACCTGGAAGAGGGAAATTTTAGCTCTCAAAAATCATGCAGGCCATTTCAATAGGCCTATGCAACTACCAGGGAAAGGAAATCAGAATTAAACTGGTGGATAGAAATGCTCAGCATTATTCTAACCCTATCACCCCATTCTATATCCCTAGGGTACATTACAGACTGATGCCAGTGCTAAAGGTTGGGGAGCAACTAATACCACCGCAAGTTGTGGTGGCAGATGAGTGCACAAAAATTATTCTGTTTAAAGCACTAGGAATTAATTATATAGAAATGCTGGTAGCGTTTCATGGACTCAGGGCCTACTGCTCAGATGAGCACCAGTTGCATGTACGGTACAAATTGATACCACAGTGGGGGCCTATATATAATCATATGGGTGAAATTAAGTCGATATCATGTGATGAATTGGCTAATAATATGTGGCACTGGTGTCTGGGAGAGAGATTTGGATCTCAACCACTTACCTTCCAGGTAAGCTAAATACAGTGGCAGACACCAGGTCACGCAACATTAAATGGATGTTGGATCGGAAAGTGTTTACAGATATTATAGACCGGTATGGGACACCAGATATCGACCTTTTTTCCATCCAGACTAATTCACCAACTACCAACATATGTTGCTTGGGAACCAGACCCAGGGGCAGCAGCGATGGACGATTTCTCGCTGCATTGGGGGGGGGGGGGGGGGGGGGGGGGGGGGATTTGTTTTGCTATGCATTTTCCCCTTCTGCCTCATCAGGCGAGTCTTACAATAATTAAACAAGACGCCGCAACGGGTACCATGGTTCCCAACAGTACAAAGATGGTCTCAGAACCCTGCATCTGGATCAACAACGGCCAAGGAGGTTGGCACACCCCGTGCGGGAAAGTATCCGTGCCATGACTGTATGAACTTGTTGATTTGCAGTTTCTGAACAGGGCATTTCTGGGATACGGACTCTCCGACAGGACGATCAATGCTATCTCAGCGTCGTGCAGGGAGTCCACGAGAAGACTGTACCTGACATATGTCAGGAAATGGGAAGTGTTCCGCACCAGGACGAACACTACATATGACTCAGCCACCAACACTGAAGTGCTGGAGTTCTGGCCACCCTTCATTTCGATGAAGGATTGAGTTACAGTGCCATTGTTGTGCAAGGAGTGCCCTATCTAATATCTGGGCAGAGGGAGTGATCACCTGGCTATAGGATCACACCCACTAGTACCTAAACGAATGAGGTGTATTTGTACTCTACCCCCCCCCAGGCCCAGATACACCCATATATGGGACATAGATTGGACACCATGTTACGAGGATGGACACCAATATCGGGGCTCACTCTGGACAAACTAATATCCTAGATAGGAATGATTATGGCACTTGGATCAGCACAACGGGTCCAGTCCTTACACAAGCTAGTATAGGACGTCATGTCTGTCACAAATGGCAGATATCCTGCTACATACAGGGGTACTTAAACAAGACTGACCCGGTTTCTCTGGCCAATATTAGAGTTCTGGCCTATCCTGCAGATAGTTGGCCCTGCATAGTGACACATATTTTCCAATATATAGTCACCAAGACACTTATGGGCACGGAGAGAGCTTTCTCATTAGCCATAAATGCCCTCACCTAATGTCACAGTGCAAACCATATCCAGATGGTTAGGGTGGTATTACGTGCAGTGGTGGATATAATGTTTCAAATCTCACTCCACCAGGGCTGCATCTACATCGGACGCTAGGATGATGGGAGTTCCTATGGACCACATCCTTGCCACAGCGAGGTGGAGCAATGAACGTATTCAATGATTTATAATAAACCCGTGGCCGATCCTGAGACGTTTGCAGTGAAAAATTAAGTTTGTAAAATAAATTACCCAATGTGGGGCATATTATTTTAGGTATGAATAATACCTTTATTGTTTTTCAGCACAGTGTCGTGTGTGAAATACGTTCATCCTCCTTCCCAGAATGGCAGTGTGTGAGCATGGTCTCGTTCTAGGGCATGAAATCACAGAGCTTTGAAATCTTCACGTAGTCACTCACGTGACTCCGAAGTAAAATAGTAAGATTAAATAAGACATTACAGCGGAGTTTGAAGTTTGATCTTTATTTTATGAGGAGTTACGATGAGGGATTACGTGCCCTCCGCTCCCAAAACCCTCTATTATAAGGTTCAACTGGTATGGAAGTTCTCTCTTATCTTACTATATTAGTCTACTCTGGTATCTGTGATTTCACACCACTGCTTTGAAGAATGTCGCGCATGCGTGCTGGCGGGGTCTTCACGTAATCCCTCATCGTAACTCCTCATAAAATAAAGATCAAACTTCAAACTGGTAAGTTCTCATTTAATCTTACTATTCAATGGTACTTTATTGTCTCATGTATCTCGGTAAAGTGAAACTCATGTATTGTACACAGTTCAGTAACAATCTGGTTGTAACTGGGGCTCAACCACACTAAACGACAGGAGGGTGAGATGAGTAGATCACATTGAGGCACGACATGAGAGTCGCCATGTTTCCAGCCACATCTTGTGCCCTTCAGGTTCACAGTTATTAATCATGTGAGAGTCTCAACTTGGCCATAAAGGCACATTGTCCAGGCGGTGGCTGTGAGTTGGAGTTGCAGGGGTCAGCTTGACCAGGCGATGTGTCGATGTCCTCCACCATTGCTCTGCTGCTCCGTGACGATGCGGGCTGCATCAGATCCACATGCATGGCCAGTGGGTTGGAGTTACAGGGGTCAGCTTGACCTGGCGATGTGTACTTGCCCTCCACCGTTGCTCTGCTGCTCCGTGCCGATGCAGGCTGCATCTGATCCACTCGCATGGCCATTTGGAACGGCGCCTGATCTAATTGGAATTTGGAAGGGGCAGGGATGGAGAGAGAGGGAAAGCAAGGATTATTTGAAGTCAATATTCATACCGCTGACCAAGCGAAATGTGTGGTGCTGTTCCTCCAATTCGTGCTGGGCCTGGCTGACATTGGAGGAGGCCCAGGCCAGAAAGGTCAGTATGGGAATGGGAGGGGGAATTAAAATGTTTAGCAATTGGGAGATCAGGTAGGTTTAGGTCGACTGAGCAGAGTCGAGGATCGAACCTGCGTCTCTGGCGTTGTGGGGCAGCAACTTTACCATCTGTACCACTGTGGCTCCCTTCTCTGTATGGCAACGCAATCACAGATTAGGCAACCGGTTTGCAGAGCCGTTACATTTATTATCCCAAAGGTGAAGTAGTATGACTTTTCTCATGGAGTAGTTACGTTTTTTTTAATGGAAAGTCTTTCATTATCTGAACTGTCAAAAAATTAATATTATTATCTATTATTAATTAAATTAATTTAGCATTAAGAAATGGAATTCGAGTCCAAATAATGCGTAGAATAATACAATATGGTAAATGCCATCAGAGCTAAATGTACAAAAGATATTTTACAAACTACGACTTACACCCTGCACTAAGATGTAAGTTGACTGGAAAAACCAAAAGCCTTGTTTTCAGAAGAATTTAGATTTGTACAATTAGTTTGTACTTTTGGTGATGATCAGAAAATGTTATTCTTCAACTTTGAACTCGGTATATTTCTCATTTATAGTTTTTTGCAGAACATATCAATCAGGATGCTTGCCAGCAATTTCCACCATTGCTGGCAAGCGCGAGAGTAACCAGTGATACTTGGGTTACATGTGTGATCGTCTGGAAGTGAACCGTTCAATCATTTGCAGGTATTCCGTCCCGTAATCTTAAACGGTGTCCCTTTCATTCTGAAATGTGTGCATCCACTTTTAGATAAATGGGAGGATTCAATGTGTATGCTGTTGGGTTGTAAAATACCCAAGTGGAATATAAGGTGTTCTTCCACTTTTGAGTGTGGCCTCACTCATATTGATGGATGTGGCCTATGGTTGGAGGATCACTCAAGGAAGAGGGGGTTCAAAGAGCCTAGCGCCCAGGACATCTGGCAGGCCTTGGTCGACTGAGTGCAAGTATTTGGTGGATCAGTCGCCTGATCTGCACTTGTTTTTGCTGACAGTAGGAGACCGCATCGGGAGGCTGAGTGTGGTGGATGGGGTTGAAGGACGTGCATGTGAGCCCCTGCCTCAATAGACAATATCAAATAGACAAAATGTGCAGGAGAAGGCCATTTGGCCTTTTGAGCCAGCTCGTTCACTCATTGTGATCATGGCTGATCATCCCAAATCAGTACCCCGTTCCTGCCTTCTCCCTATATCCCCTGACTCCGCTAACTTTAAGAGCCCTACCAAGCTCTCTCTTGAAAGTATCCAGATAACCGGCCTCCACCACCCTCTGCGAAAGATAATTCCAGACACACTCTGTCTGAAAAAATGTTTCCTCATCTCCGTTCTAAATGGCTTACACCTTATTCTTAAAGTGTGGCCCCTGGTTCTGGACTCGCCCAACATCAGAAACATGTTTCCTGATTTTAGCGTGCCAAAACCCTTTGTAATCTTATATTTTAAAGATTATAATATAATCTGGAACTGGATTATAATATAATCTCCACTGGAAGGGCATCTTGATGTCCCTGGATGGACGTGAATGAGGGGTATAGCACCACATGTGGTTGCAGGAGAAACTACCTGGGAGGAAGAGGTGATTTGGGTGTCATTGCCTCGGGTAATCTCCCCTGCACAGGTTCCAACCTTGTAGTTGCTCAGCCCTGTACTGCTCCTTTTTATCTCCTTCCCAAATCCCCCCTCTCCCCTGCCACCTCCCTTCTGGCCTACATCTGAGGTACCTCTCGTACTCTTCAACACATCAATAACTTTCAATTCCTAGAGCCCTATTCCCTCATCTTCACCATGGACCTTCAGTGCCTTAATACTTCTATTCACCACTAGGAAGGTCTTGGAGGCCCCGGATTCCTCCTCCAGAGACCCATTCAGTTCCCCTCTGTTAACACTCTCCTCCACCTGGTGGAACTTGTCCTCGCTCTCAACATCTTTCCTTTTGACCCCTTTTACTTTCTTCCAGTTAAAGGTGTAACCATGGGCAGCACCATTTAGAAACATAGAAACATAGAAAATAGGTGCAGGAGGAGGCCATTCGGCCCTTCGAGCCAGCACCACCATCCGTTGTGATCATGGCTGATCGTCCCCTATCAATAACCCGTGCCTGCCGTCTCCCCATATCCCTTGATTCCACTAGCCCCTAGAGCTCTATCTAACTCTCTCTTAAATCCATCCAGTGACTTGGCCTCCACTGCCCTCTGTGGCAGGGAATTCCATAAATTCACAACTCTCTGGGTGAAAACGTTTTTTCTCACCTCAGTCTTAAATGACCTCCCTTTATTCTAAGACTGTGGCCCCTGGTTCTGGACTCGCCCAACATTGGGAACATTTTGCCTGCTTCTAGCTTGTCCAGTCCTTTTATAATTTTATATGTTTCTATAAGATACCCCCTCATCCTTCTAAACTCCAGTGAATACAAGCTTAGTCTTTTCAATCTTTCCTCATATGACAGTCCTGCCATCTCAGGATCAATCTGGTGAACCTACGCTGCACTGCCTCAATCACACGGATGTCCTTCCTCAAATTAGGAGATCAAAACTGTACACAATACTCCAGATGTGGTCTCACCAGAGCCCTATACAACTGCAGAAGAACCTCTTTACTCCTATACTGAAATCCTCTTGTTATGATGGCCAACATTCCATTAGATTTCTTCACTGGCTGCTGTACCTGCACGCCAACGTTCAGTGACAAGGACACCCAGGTCTCGCTGTACCTGCCCCTTACCTAACCTAACCTCATTGAGATAATAATCTGCCCCCTTGTTTTTGGCGCCAAAGTGGATAACCTCACATTTATCTATATTGCCCCAGCAATGCATTCATTTTCATTGGTTATAAATAAACAGTCCTTATTCCAAACATACACTACTGCTCAACTCTTTCCCCACTGCATCGGGGCTGCCTCCTGCACCCATACACAACTTGCTGATTTCATTAATGTTTCCAGTAACTTCCACCCTGTCCTCAAATTCACTTGGAACATCTCTGACATCGTTCTCCCCTTTCATGATCTTTCTGTCTCCATTACAAGGGACAGATTATCATATCATCACATCATATCAGTTGTATTCGTCACTTGCACATGAAGTGCAAGTGAAATGAATTTGCCAGCAGTGGTACAATGATAAAGACCACAGAAAAACACAATACATTTTTTTAACACAAACATCCACCACAGCATTCATCACTGTGGTGCAAGGCACAAACATTGGCCAGTCATCCTCCATTTTTCCCCGTGGTCGGGACCTCAACCCTCCGCAGTTGCCGCTGCGGGCGTCCGAAAGTTCAGATAAAGTCCAGGTAAGTCCTGAATCGGTGCTTCCCTACTGGAGACCGTGGCTTCAGGTTGGTGTAGGCTGCAGGTCGGCGGTCGAAGATTTAAAGTTCCCGCCGCGCTGCAGCCAGAAGCACCGCAGAACGCAGGGCCGGCGGTCGGAGCTCACCTCCAGGGATCCCCGCGAGGGATCCCGCTCCTGCTGGTAAGTCCCCGAGGGCACCTGCAGTAGAAGTTGGCCGCAGGTCAATTTTGGAGTATGGTGTAGAATTTTGGTCGCCGTATTATAGGAAAGACTAGACTAAGGGGGACCCGTTGGGTCCCAGCATCACACGAAAGGGCTGGTCACCCAACGCAATATTCCACCTCTCCACCAATTCCAATATTGCTGGCCAGTGGGGGGACACTTTCTGTTGCGCTAGTATGAGTGCTGTGGGCCGGAGGTACTGGTTTCCAGAGGGCTAGCATGGAGTTTGTGGGCCTAATGGATTTTTGGGCTGGCAGCTCAGTCACTGAGGCCTGGCAGTACATAGAAACATAGAAATTAGGTGCAGGAGTAGGCCATTCAGCCCTTCGAGCCTGCACCGCCATTCAATATGATCATGGCTGATCATCCAACTCAGTATCCCGTACCTGCCTTCGCTCCATACCCTCTGATTCCCCCTAGCCACAAGGGCCACATCCAACTCCCTCTTAAATATAGCCAATGAACTGGCCTCCACTACCCTCTGTGGCAGAGAGTTCCAGAGACCCACCACTCTCTGTGTGAAAGAAGTCCTTCTCATCTCGGTCCTAAAGGATTTCCCCCTTATGCTTGTGACGAATAAAACTGATATTGTCCTGGACCTCCCCAACATCGGGAACAATCTTCCTGCATCTAGCCTGTCCAACCCCTTAAGAATTTTGTAAGTTTCTATAAGATCCCATCTCAATCTCCTAAATTCTAGAGAGTATAAACCGAGTCTATCCAGTCTTTCTTCATAAGACAGTCCTGACATCCCAGGAATCAGTCTGGTGAACCTTCTCTGCACTCCCTCTATGGCAATAATGTCCTTCCTCAGATTTGGAGACCAGAACTGTACGCAATACTCCAGGTGTGGACTCACCAAGACCCTATGCAACTGAAGTAGAACATCCCTGCTCCTATACATAAATCCTATATATAAATCCTTTTGCTATGAAAGCTAACATACCATTCGCTTTCTTCACTGCCTGCTGCAAATGCCAGGTACAATCACTTGAACCTGGCATTTCATCTTTCAACCGAAAGGCTTAGTGTTGCTAAAGACATCTTGAAGAGTTCTGTCCACCGCTTCAAAGCTTTCTCTCGTAATCATTGGACATTCATCCCAAACAATGACTTTCATTTGCCTCATGAAATGTGCCGTCTTAGGGTTCTTCTCAATGTTGCCGAATGTATCCTCGGCCACTTGGATGGGTATCCTGAATCAAGAATGTGTGGTTCTTATACCAGGCATTAACGTAGCTGCTATCCCAGTGGATGCTACAGCATTAGCCACATCACCTTGACCTCTACCTTTTCCTGACATGATGTCGAAAAAGCAGCCTAAAGCCAATTTCAGTTGTTAATGAACACTGAAGAATTTGTGTAAAACATTTTTTTGAGGGGGGGGGGGGGCTGTCAGGGTGGGGGGTGGTAAACGTGGTGCAGCCAAGGGAGGGGCACAGCTTCAGGCGGGGGCTCTCGTGAACTAATGAGAAGGGGGGGATGTGGGCAGCTTCAGTAGGAGGCGCATCCTATAGCCAGGTGGAGGGCAGCGTCTTGAGGTGGGGGATGTCAGTGGAGGGGGGGAAGGCAGTGAGCGACTTACTCATGACCTCTGGACTCACTCACTGCCTTAGGATTAAATCATGGCCTTTGGACTGACTGACTGACTCACGGCTTGTGGACTGACTGATGCCCGACTTCTGGAGCCTCGTCTGACTTTTGTAAACTGAAACATCTACATTGAGGAATAGCTTCTTCCTGACAGCCATCAGGCTGTTAAACATAACAAATAAGCTCTGAACCACATAATACTATATTATTTGTGCTATTTGTTACTCACTCACACACACGCACTCGCACTCACTGACACACACACACACACTCATAGAAACCTAGGAAATACAGTGGCTTGCAAAAGTATTCATACCCCTTGAACTTTTCCACATTTTGTCATGTTACAACCACAAACGTAAATGTATTTTATTGGGATTTTATATGATAGACCAACACAAAGTGGTGCACAATTGTGAAGTGGAAGGAAAATGATAAATAGTTTCCAAATTTTATTACAAATAAAAAACTGAAAAGTGTGGCGTGCAAAGTATTCAGCCCCTCTGAGTCAATATTTTGTAGAACCACCTTTCGCTGCAATTACAGCTGCAAGTCTTTTGGGGTATGTCTCTACCAGCTTTGCACATCTAGAGACTGAAATGTTTGCCCATTCTTCTTTGCAAAATAGCTCAAGCTCAGTCACATTGTATGGAGAGCGTCTGTGAACAGCAATTTTCAAGTCTTGCCAGAGATTCTCAATTGGATTTAGGTCTGGACTTTGACTGGGCCATACTAACACATGAATATGCTTTGATCTAAACCATTCCATTGTAGATCTGGCTGTATGTTTAGGGTTGTTGTCCTGCTGGAAGGTGAACCTCCGCCCCAGTCTCAAGTCTTTTGCAGACTCTAACAGGTTTTCTTCCAAGATTGCCCTGTATTTGCCTCCATCCAACTTCCGATGAACTCTGACCAGCTTCCCTGTCCCTGCTGAAGAAAAGCATCCCCACAGCATGATGCTGCCACCACCATGTTTCACAGTGGGGATGGTGTGTTCAGAGTGATGTGCAGTGTTAGTTTTCCGCCACACATAGCGTTTTGCATTTAGGTCAAATACTTCAATTCTGGTCTCATCAGACCAGAGCACCTTCCTCCACATGTTTGCTGTGTCCCCCACATGGCTTGTGGCAAACTGCAAATGGGACTTTTTATGGCTTTGTTTCAACAACGGCTTTCTTGCCACTCTCTCCGATTTGTGGAATGCACGACTAATAGATGTCCTGTGGACAGATTCTCCCACCTGAGCTGTGGATCTCTGCAGCTTCTCCAGAGTTACCATGGGCCTCTTGGCTGCTTTTCTGATCAGTGCTCTCCTTGCCCGGCCTGTCAGTTTAGGTGGACGGCCATGTCTTGGTAGGTTTGCAGTTGTGCCATCCTCTTTCCATTTTCGGATGATGGATTGAACAGTGCTCCGTGAGATGTTCAAAGCTTGGGATATTATTTTGTAACCTAACCCTGCTTTAAACTTCTCCACAACTTTATCCCTGACCTGTCTGGTGTGTTCCTTGGGCTTCATGATGCCCAAGGAACATTGTTTGTTCACTAATGTTCTCTAACAAACCTCTGAGGCCTTCACAGAACAGCTGTATTTATACTGAGATTAGATTACACACAAGTGGACTCTATTTACTAATTAGGTGACTTCTGAATGCAATTGGTTGCACTGGATTTTATTTAGGGGTATCAGAGTAAAGGGGGCTGAATATTTTTGCATGCCACACTTTTCAGTTTTTTTATTTGTAAACAAATTAGAAAACCATGTATCATTTTCCTTCCACTTCACAATTATGCGCCACTTTGTGTTGGTCTATCATATAAAATCGCAATAAAATACATTTACATTTGTTGTTGTAACGTGACAAAATGTGAAAAAGTTCAAGGGGTATGAATACTTTTGCAAGCCACTGTATGTGCAGGCGTAGGCCATTTGGCCCTACACACACATTCACTCACACTCACACATTCACTCACATTTACTCTCACTCACACACTCACATTCACTCATTCACACATAAACTCACACTCACACATTCACTCACACATTCACAAACGCGCACATACACATAGACTCACACATTCACTCACACACACACATTCACTCACACACACTCACTCACTCACACACTCACTCACTCACTCACACACTCACACACTCACACACTCACACACTCACACACTCACACACTCACTCAATACTAAAATGCTAAGTAACTTCAGAAGGTGTTGAATACACAGTGTATAAAACGAATCTTTAAAGCCTGTTGTAAAGGCTGCTGCTGCTGAAGCAAAATAACATTTAACAAACACACTCACCATGGACAGAGCAGTAAAGTCATGAATTATTCAGCAGCGCCAGCATTCGCCGCCAACCCGCTGCTTGCCACAAAACGGAAATGACGTCAGCGGCGCCAGTATGTCGCTAACCAGAAATGACGTAATCGGCGCCATCTTGCAACCAACCGAAAATCACAGAATGAGCGCCAATTTTGAAATTAAACAGTTCTGATCAAATAAAATGTTCATTCACGCTTTATTCATCCAAAAACTGTTGCAACCATTTTAAAACCCAAGAGAAACAAATTTGCAATCAGTTTACAACCAATACAATACAATTTGTGTAAACATTTTTTTT
This sequence comes from Okamejei kenojei, assembly GCA_035221665.1. Classification (NCBI taxonomy): domain Eukaryota; kingdom Metazoa; phylum Chordata; class Chondrichthyes; order Rajiformes; family Rajidae; genus Okamejei; species Okamejei kenojei. The sequence continues at coordinate 51,953 of JAVHYY010000472.1, read as the reverse complement.
AAACCCAAGAGAAACAAATTTGCAAACACTTCACACTCACACAACACTCACACAACACACACTCACACATTCACTCACAAACCCAATACTAAAATGCCAAGTAACTACAGAAGGTATTGAATATACAGTGTATAAAACAAATCTTTAAAGCCGGCTGTACAGGCTGCTGCTGCTGCTGTTGCTGAAGCAAAATAACATTTAACAAACACACTCACCATAGAGCAGTAAAGTCATGAATTATTCAGCAGCGCCTGCACTCGCCGCCAACCCGCTGCTTGCCACGAACCAGAAATGACATCATCGGCGCCAGAATGCCGCTAACCGGAAATGCCTCCATCGGCGCCATCTTACAACCAACTGAAAATCTCAGAATGAGCTCCAATTTTTAAATTAAACACATTTCTGATCTAAAAAAATGTTTATTCACGCTTTATTCAACCGAAAACAGTTGCAACCATTTTAAAACCCAAGAGAAACAAATTTGCAAACACTTTACAACTAATACAATACAATTTGTATGATCATTTGTTCTTAAACCCAAGAGAAACAAATTTGCAAACTCTTAACAACCAATACAATACAAATTGTGTAAACATTTTTTTTAAACCCAGGAGAAAAAATTTGCAAACACTTTACAACCAATACGTTCAGTGTTATTCGCACTCAGAGAGCTGTGACCCTCTGGATTCCTGGGTCTGGCAGAGACTGAGTGAGGCGCGACACTTCCGGGTTTTATAGTCCCTCCCCCTGCCGCCAGCGGGGGCAACAGAGAGAACAGAGAGAATGGGGAATTTGTTAAAAACATTAATATCTCTCTCATTTTTCATCGATGGGAAAAATCCTCTGGGCCAGGAAGGCGGAGGGGGTCTCTTAGTGACAGCCGAAGGTTGCGGCATTCTCTCAGAAATCGCAGCACAGTGGGCCAAAAGCGGTCAACAAGATATATACATAGGATAGATATCAACAAAATAGGGAGAGTGCAGAGGAGATTTACTAGAATGTTCCCTGGGTGTCAGCACCTAAGTTATAGAGAAAGGTTGAACAAGTTAAGTCTTTATTCTTTGCAGCGCAGAAGGTTAAGGGGGGACTTGATAGAGGTCTTGATGAGAGGGATAGACAGAGTTGACGTGGACAAGCTTTTTCCATTGAGAGTAGGGAAGATTCAAACAAGAGGACATGATTTGAGAATTAACAGACAAAAGTTTAGGGGTAACATGAGGGGGAACTTCTTTACTCATAGAGTGGTAGCTGTGTGGAATGAGCTTCCAGTGGACGTGGTGGAGGCAGGTTCGATTTTATCATTTAAAAATAAATTGGACAGGTGTATGCAGGGCTCTCGCTTAACTTTTTTTCCCTGTTGCCAGCCGGGCAACTTTGACAGCTTTTTAAGTTACCAAATTACAGTTTAGGTGGTCATTGAAGACGGTTTGCATGACGTGTGCGATAATGTGCTTGGACGAAGTGCATAGTTATCAGTCGGACTTATGCTCAATGAAGCATTCACATTTTATGTTCAAGGAGGAACTGCAGATGCTGGAAAATCGAAGGTAGACAAAAGTGCTGGAGAAACTCGGCGGGTGCAGCAGCATCTATGGAGCGAAGGAAATAGGCAATGTTTCCGGCCAACACCCATCAGTCTGAAGAAGGGTTTCGGCCTGAAATGTTGCCTATTTCCTGGCTCCATAGATGCTGCCGCATCCGCTGAGTTTCTCCAGCACTTTTGTCTACATTTGCATATTATTTCTGCTTCAAATAACTCACAAACTAAACATATTCACCAAACAAGACATGATATATACCACAATGACACGCAGCACAATTATAATACAATATCTCAACTCTTTTTGCACATTGCAATTAATGCAAATTCTATTAGTTCTTTCTACTTCCAAACAAAAACGTGGTTGGATTATTCAGCAAATGATCAACCTGTGTCAATAAATCCTGGACAATGCACACTACAGATAGATGCAAGCATGTTTTCTGTGAAGGACCGAAAATTACCATGACATGGCCATAGCGTGGGTCGTTATTGCTATTGGCACAGAAACACTCTGGCTTCCCACATAATTTATCCAGAACAAAACACACAGGTTGCAAGGAATTTTCTAAAGGCATTTTATGATAATAGCTGTTAAAACCGTCTATTCCCATCTGACAAGTTAAACATGACACTAGTTGACAAAAGATGGCCGAAGGACATAACTGCAGCAAATGTTCTTTTGGTAATATGTTTAAAGGTGTCAAAACAAATAATAACATTGGGAATTAAAGCACATTTGATTGCATTCCGTTATTAAACATAGTCAATGTTCGCTCTGAAGACCATGAATCACAATAGGGTCAGAGGATGTGTGAATCAGTGCGGGGTGGATAGACGGCGGGTGTGGGGGGGGGGGGGGGGGGTTGAGAAGGCAATCGGTGCAGAATGGATGGATTGAGGCAGGTGAATTAGTACGTGTTGGTTGGAGTATGTAAAATTGTGAGGGACGAGCACGGGGGATGTCAGTGGTGTTGAATGGGGGATCAGTACGGGATGAATAGGGGGTTCAGTACAGGATGAATGGGGTAGACAAAAATGCAGGAGAAATTCAGCGGGTGAGGCAGCATCGATCGAGCTAAGGAAATAGGCAACGTTTCGGGTCGAGACCCTTCTTCAGACTGTTCCCCCCTGGGAGGATCAGTACAGGATGTATGGGGGGCGGGTCAGCACAGGATGAATTGGGGGGATCAGTACAGGATGAATGGGGGGGGGCAGGACAGTGTAGATCTGAGGGTCTGTGCAGGAGGAATGGGTGATCACTACAGGATGAAGAGGGGATCAGTACAGGATGCATGAGGGGATCAGTACAGGATGAATGGAGTATCAGTAAAATATGAATGGGGAGATCACTACTGGACGGATGGGGGGTTTGGTTCAGGGTAAATGGAAGGTAGGTCAGTACGGGATGAATGGGAGGATCATTGCAGTATGGATGGGGAGAGAAGTGCAGGGTGGATGGGGAGGGGGGTCAGTAGATGATGAATTGGGGGACCAGTGTAGGATGGATGGAGGTGGCAGGAGAATCAATGCGAGGTGGGTAGGATGATGAATAGATTTGGGGGGGTAGATGAGGAGGGGTGCACAGGGGATGTCAGTGAGGACTGAATAGAGGTGGGAATGGGGATCAGTGCCGGATGGAGAGGAAGGGTCCCAGGATAAGAGCGGTGGAGAGGGGCGTACAAGAGAGAGAGAGAAAGAGGGGGGGAGGGGCAGAGGAGGTGGGGAGGAAGGAATGTCAGCGCTCCTCGGACAACATCGCCCCGCTGCCTTGGCCGTCCCTGTCCAATGCCAAAGTGCCGCCGCCAAAGGGGGTGGCAGTTGGGAACTGGTCGCCACCGCCTCCCCTCCTCCGCCAGCCGACAGGTAGGCGTGGGGCCGAATGGTGCAGCACAAAAATCCTATAGCTATAGGATCTTTGGTGCAGCTGCTTCAGTCGGCGGAAGGAGGCCTCCCTCTCTCTCCCCCTCCCTCCCTTCTCCCGGCCTCCCTCTCTCTCCCCCTCCCTCCCTGCTCCCGGCCTCGGCATATGAGAGGGGTTGTATTGAAAGCGCCGTTAACGGGTTTGCAGGCAGCCGCCGTTATCAGGGCGTTAGCGGCTGCTGCCAGCAAATCAAAAGCTACTGCTGCAAATCTGCCAACTGCGCTTTCAAAACAACCCGTCTCGCACGCCGAAGGAGCGAGGGAGGGCGAGGAAGAGAGGGAAGGTCTCCTTCCGCCGGGCGGGGAGCGGGAGGAGCGGCCGCTGTTGCCGCTGTTCGTGACCCGTCATGCACCCCGCACCTGGTATCTTTGGTAAACTTGCCAAGCCGGGCAACATGAATCGGCGTTTAGGTTGCCCGGCGGCACTTTGGATGGTCATTGGCACCCTGGCAATTTTGAGCCCTGCTTCTCCACCCTCTCTCTCGCTCTCCCCTCCCTTCTCCCTCTCTCTCTCCACCTCTCTCTCCCTTCACTCTCTCCACCCTCTCAGTCACTCTCCCCCCCTCCCCCCCTCTCTCTCTCTCTCTCTCCCCTCTCTCTCCCCCTCCCTCTCTGCCCCCTCTCTCTCTCCCGTCTCTCTCTACCCATTCTCTCTCCCTCCGTCTCTCTCTCCCTCCCCCTTTCACTTTCCCCTCTCTCTCCCACTCTCTCCACCTTCACGATCTCCACCTATCTCTCCCCCGCTCTGCCCTCTTTCTCTCTACCCTCCCTCCCCTCCTCTCTCTGTCCCCTCACTCTCTCTCCCCATCTCTCTCTCCCCGTCTCACTCTCTCTTTCCCTTCTCTCTCTCTCTCTCTCTCTCGCCCCCGGCTGTCTCCTCGTCTCTCTCCCCATCTCTTCTTCTCGCCGTCTCCCCACCCCTCTCTTTCTCCTCTCTCTCCCCCTCACTTTCCCCCCCCCTCTCTCTCTCCGCTCTGCCTCCCTCCCCCTATCTCGCACTCTCCCTCCCCCTCTCTCGCTCTCTTCCCCTCCCTGTCTCTTCCACCTCTCTCTCCCCCTCCCGCCCCTCTCTCACTCACCTCTCTCTCTCCACCTCCCTCTCCCCTCCCCTCTCTCTCTCTCACCCGCCACCTCTCTCTCCCCCTCTCTCTCCCCCTCTGTCGCCCCCTCTCTCGCCCTCCTCCCCATCACTCTTTCTCTCTATTTCTTTCCCTCTCTCCCCCTCTCTTACTCCCCCCTCTCCCAACCCGCATCTCTCTCTCCTCATCTCTTTCTTCCTGTCTCTCTCTCTCCCCATCCCTCTCCCTCGCCACTCTCTCTCCCCCTCTCTCTCCTCCTCTTTCTCCCCTCTCTCTCGTATCTCTCTCCCCCCTCTCTCTTTCTTCCCCTCTCTCTCTCCCCACTCTCTCCCACCCTCTCTCCCCATCTCTCTCTCCCCATCTCTCTCTCCCCAACTCTCTCTCTCCATCTCTCTCTCCCCATCTCTCTCTCCCCTCTCTCTCTCCCCCTCTCTCGCCTCTCGCTCCCCTCCATTCTCTCTCCCCTCTCTCTCCCATCTCACTCTCCCCCTCTCCCGCTTCCCTCTCTCCCGCTTCCCTCTCTCCTGCATCCCTCTCTCCCGCCACTCTCTTTCCCCCTGTTTCTCTCTCCCCCCTTCTCTCTCTCCCACTCTCGCTCTCCCCCACTCTCTCTCTCCCCCACTCTCTCTCTCCCCCTCTCTCTCCCCTTGAGAGAAATAGAGAGGTGGGAGGAGTGAGAGCGAGAGAGAGAGAGAGGGGAGAGAGAGATATGGGAGAATTGAGAGAGAGAGAGAGAGAGAGAGAGAGACAGAAAGGGAGAGGTGGGAGGAGTTAGAGACAAAGAGTGGGTGGGGGGGAGATCAGGAGGGATGTGTGTGATCCCATGTTTGGGGACAGACCCCCTCTCTCGTCCCCCTCCCCCACTCTCGGTAAGTCTCCCCTCCGCGATCGACCGCTCTCGTTGGTTCCCCCCTCCCGAATCTCCCCACTGAACATAGAGGAGCGGGAGAGTCTCTCTCTCTCTCTCTCTCTCTCTCTCTCTCTCTCTCTCTCTCTCTCTCTCTCTCTCTCTCTCTCTCTCTCTCTCTCTCTCTCTCTCTCTCTCTCTCTCTCTCTCTCTCTCTCTCTCTCTCTCTCTCTCTCTCTCTCTCTCTCTCTCTCTCTCTCTCTCTTTCAACGTTTATACATTTCTGAAGCCGTTTACACGCTAATTGATGAAAGAGGCAACTATCTATTTTTCTCACGCATTTCACATAGTCAAAACTGTGTGAAATTTGTGTGTATGCATGTGTGCGTGCATGTATATGTGCATGTGCGTGCGTGTGTGTGTGTGTGTGTGTGTGTGTGCGCATGTGTGTGTGTGTGTGTGTGTCTTGTGTGTAAATATATATTTTTGTAATGGTAAAACAAACCATGTCTCAGTTTTTTTGCTCTCCTCCCCTCCTCCCTTCCTCCTTTCTCGTTCCCCCTCTCCACCCAGCTCGGACGGAGGTCGGGCCTAAACGACACTAAAACAAAATTAGAGCTCGGAGCGCAAAAAATTAAATTGAATCTAAAACGATTGTAAGAAGACAGAGAGAACGAAACACAAAAAGATAAAGAGATGCAGACCATCAGGCCCTGGGGATTTATCAGCCTTCAGTCCCATCAGTCTACCCAACACCATTTCCTGCCTAATGTGGATTTCCTTCAGTTCCTCCATCACCCCAGATCCTCTGGCCACTAATACACCAGGAAGATTGTTTGTGTCCTCCTTAGTGAAGACAGATCCAAAGTACCTGTTCAACTAATCTGCCATTTCCTTGTTCCCCATAATAAATTCGCCTTTTTCAGTCTTCAAGGGTCCAACTTTGGTCTTAACTATTTTTTTCCTCTTCACATACCTAAAGACGCTTTTACTATCCTCCTATATATGCTTGGCTAGCTTACCTTCGTACCTCATCTTTTCTCCCCATATTGTCTTTTTAGTTATCTTCTGTTGCTCTTTAAACATCATCCAATCCTCTTGCTTACCGCTCATCTTTGCTACGCTGTACTTTATTTTTACTCTGTCCCTGACGTCCCTTGTCATCCACAGTCGCCCATTACTCACTCCCCTTGGAATCTTTCTTCCTCTTTGGAATGAACGGATCCTGTACCTTCTGTATTATTCCCAGAAATACTTGCCATTGTTGTTCCACTGTCATCCCTGCTAGGGCATCTCTCCAGTCAACTTTGACCAGCTCCGCCCTCCCTCATGGCTCCGGCGGTGAATGTCAGGAGCCGGAGCCCGGAGCAGAGAGGCTGCGGCCGCCTCTGGGATGGATGCACTCAGGGCGCAGATTTATTAATGAGCCGAAGCACTGAGGTGAGCGGATATTTCACCGCGCTCTTCACCTGCTCCCTGAACTTGGACTGGGTCGCCGCGTAAATAAATGTGTTCGTGCAGCAGCTGAGATGACTCAGCAAAAACCCGACGTTGTTAAAGATAAATTGAGACACATTCACATCATTTCCTCTTCCTGTGATCTGAACATAGACGAATTCTGCAACCAGCGTCAGCCACAGGAGGATGAAGCTGCCGGAGATGGTGAAGAGTAAAACCACAGACCTCCTCCTGCTCTCCATCTCCGAGTCACTGCGCTTCTCCCCCTTGCTCTCACCCCTCAGCCACTTACGGACCCGACTGGCCACTAAAATGTGGCGGACTGTCAGAGCGTTGAGCAGCAGGATTACAGCGAAAGGGAGGAGCGGAGTTAAAACCGTGTCGAACCAGGCAAATGCCACCCACCCGGGGTCAGTGTAATACATGTCCATCGTGTCACAGTCCCACGGGACATTGTCGATGATTCTCGCGGGTTCCCGCGTGAAGTAGCGGGGAACGTTTTTCAGAGAGAGCAGAACGCCGGCTGTTGCCAGAACCGCAGCCGCAGTTTTCCCGGTGCAATATTTAGTTTTCAGCTTCTGGCTACAAATGGCGACAAAGCGATCAAAGGTGAAAGTGACGGTGAACCAGACAGAACAGTTTGTAGCTGCAAACATCAGTACTTCGATAACACTGCACACAGGGTAGATGGTCAGGAAACTCCAATAAAAGTAATGATGTCGGAGCTGAACCAAAATGACCCCGGTGATGAGGACCAGTAGATCGGCCGCTGCCATGGCCACCAGGTAGCGAGTGGTGCAGGTGGAGAGGCCGCACTTTCCCCGGGACAGGATCACAATCGTCACTAAATTCACTGCGGAAAGAGAAGGGAACGGACACTGGGCATTTACTCAACACGGTCTCCGGGGCTGAACACCGGCTCGACTTTCAGCTCAAGATCAGGAGTGTTGGAATCGGTGCGCGGCTGCTGCAAGTTTAACAATGTCAGAGGCGCCTCCGACTGTGCCCGACCTGCCTGATTCAGGGGAGCAGAGATAAGGCGACGAACGGGCGGGGAGGAAACGAGCAGCCACCCGTTACAATAGGCGCAATGGTCCGTTCTACAGTTAACCCTGCTGCAGTCACTGTCTCTGATGGGGCCGCTTTCACAGACTTAACCGTGACCGGCCGCGTTTAACCAGGACTCTGGGAACTCGGCATCTGATGGGGACGAGGATGGTTCCTGAGGGAAGGCAGGGACAACTTAGAATCCGGCAGCAGTGGCTCCGTTAATGGATTCATTCCACAGTGAGTTCAGTTCAGTAACAACACACACACGCCGGTAGATCCGTGGCCACTGGTTCAGCAGATCGATCCAATTATTGACCAACAGGCTGTGGGTGGAATCCGACTAGGACAGACAGACTCCACAGTGAGACACAGTGTCCACTGGAGCGGCTGTTCACTCTGATCAATAATTCAGACACAGTGAACTTCACAATGTGAACCCCCCTCTCCCAGTCACACCGTCCCGAGCACTGGGACAACTCTGGGCAAGGTCCCACTGAAGGCAAGAACAACATTCCAGTGGGTCCCGACCGGCAGCGAGAGAAAAAAAGGGTTAGTTTCGGCTGTCTGAAGATAAAAAAAATAACAGCAGCGTTAATTAAAAAATATTTCACTGAGAGGATTGATATTCTTCACATATTCTTGTACAACGATCTTCAGTTGGGAACTTGTAACATGATCAGAATCAGGTCAACACCCGTTAACACACGGAGCAATTATAAAACTTGAATTGTTCTGCTCACTTACCAGGGACTCCAACGGCAGCAATGATCACGTACAGGATTGTCTGCACGTCTAAATATTGAAAAAGCTTTTCCAACATGTTCTCTGCCCAGCGACGTGTCCCCGTGAGCTACCGGTAATGTCTCGGAATGAAATGCTGAGGCAGAACATTCTTGGAGATTTTATACCGTTTTCCGTCTCCACCGGGACAGCGAAGTTTCAACAGCGTTTAAAAATAGAGATTTTGAAATTATTCGCAAACAGATGACATCAGCCGAGTGAAATCCCTGCTGAGACAGGTTGTGATTTATTCAGGGAATTGATTGAGAAACTCCAACGACTGTGAATTGTGGCGATAGATACTGAGGGATGGAAATTGGGAGTGGCGGCATTGTTCCAGCCAAGGGGATATTGTTTCAAACTCCATCAGATCCAACTCTCCACCTCATGTTGTTTGTCTGATTTCCTTCAATCCGTTTCACTTAGCAAGGCAATGCCAAATTCCAGGGACACTCTCAGGGCCCCTGGTGCCCAGTTTGAAGGTGGACTGGACTGGGCGACCTTTGTCCACAGGCTGAGGAATCAGTTCAACAGATCACCTCCGACTAAAATACTGCACCTCCCCCCCCCCCCACCCTTCACTCTGCTTCACCACTGAATATGATCGTGGCTTCACTGGCTCTAACCTCAACCCCACACCCCCGCTGACCCCGGTAACCATTCACTCCCTGCTTGCCTGGAATAGATCTGACTATACCATGGGACAATAACATTCTCTGCCTTCATCATCTCTGAGGAGGAACGACCCAAAAACTCACGACACTCAGAGAACAGAAACATTGCCGCCTCAGAATTGTCCGAAACCTAAATAAAACGGCGAATGATGCAGCACCTCTCGCTCCTCTCTTTCTCCCTCCCTCCATCCTAAGGGCTGTCCTCTCTCTTCCCTACAATCTATATTTTCCCTCTCTGCTCCGCCCTCTCTGTCACCCTCTCTCTCCGTATCCCTCCCTACCCTCTCCCTCTCACTGCATCTCTCCCTCCGTTTCTCTGTGTCTCCCTGATCCTTCCCTCTGTCCCTTTTGCCAACCCACTCGCTCTGAACTCCCCTCAATCTTCAACTTCTCACTCTCCATTTGATAGTTCCCTCCCTCCATCTATCATCCTCTTTATTTCTGCCCTTCATCTTTGTACTCACTATCTCTGTCTCCATTTCCCCCAACTCTTCTCCTGCGCGCCCTAACTTCTCTCTCCAACGTCTTTCATGGGAAGTGCGGGTAAAACGTTTAGCCACAATGGGATGTAACATTTGCCGCTATACCCATCCGTCACACACCAGGAGCCCTTGCAGATGAGACTGAGGTTCACCTGCAACTCCTCTGCTCACCTACTGTGTGCGGTGTTCCAGATATGGCCTCGTCACATCGGCGTGGTGAAGCGTACACTCGGCGATCGTATCACCAAAGATCCTCGTTCCGCCAAGACCTGGCGGATCTCCCCGTTGCTAACTCCCCTTCCCGCACTGACCTATCTGCCCTGGGCCTCCTTCATTGCCAGGGTGACTGAATAAGGCCACTTCATATTCCGCTTTGTTACCTTACAACTTAATGGTATGAACATTGCATTATCCAATGTTAGGTAACCAACGTGTAAGTTGCCGCTTCCCCGCGCTCACCCTCGCGCCTCACCCGGACTCCCACATGTTCATCCCCTCTACCTCCCCTCCACCGATACTCCTTCCTCTCTCTTTCTAATTCCATCCTCTTCAATCTTCATCTCACATCTTTCATCTTTTAAACTCTAGTCACAACCACCTGAAAACGCTGTTCACCCGCTTCCGCTCATCATTCACATCACTCAATCACTCACTCACTGATATCTTGCCTTGTCCTGTCCCCATCTGTCCCAGCCCTCTCCCCCTTTCCAGCACAATCAGTTTGAAGGAGGGTTCCGAGCCAAAAGGGCACCTGCCATGTTCTTAGAATGCTTAGGAAGTTCGGCAAGTCCCCTACAGCTGCCAGCAACTTGTACAGATGCACCATCGGAAGCATTTTATGATTCCAAACCAAACACAGTTTGGCTTGGAAACATCTCCATTCAAGGCCGCATGAAATTACAGCGAATTGTGGACATTGCCCAAACATCACTCACACCAACCTCTCTTCTACTGACTCCATTCATACCTCACGCTGCCTCGGCAAGGCCAGCAGCATAATCAAGGACGTGTCGCAACTTGGCCATTCCCTCTTCTCTCCTCTCCCATCAGGCAAAAGTTATAGAAGTGTGAAAACGAACACCTCCAGATTCAGGAACAGTTCCCAGCTGTTATGAGGCACCTGGACCATTCTAGTACCAATAGAGATTAATCTTGACCTACTCTTTACCGCATTGGTGATCGGACTTTGCTGCCTTTACCTTGCACTAAACGTTATCCACTGATCATGTAACCATACACTGTAAATGGCTCCATTGTAATAATGTATTGTCATTCTGCTCACTGGAGAGCACACAACGAAAGCTTTTCACGGTACCTCGGTACACGTGACGATAAACGAAACTAAACTGATAAACTGAATAAACTTTCCAGAAATGCAGCCTGACTCGCACGTGTGTGACAGTATGAGTATGTGAGTCCATGCATGAGTGTGTTAGAACGTGTATGTGTGTGTGAGTGTGAGATTGTGCGAACTAGTTGGACTATACGTGGGTCGTGGGCGTGTAAGTGCATGCGTTTGCAAGAATTTCAATGATTTAATGACATTCATTGTCACACGTACCTAGGTACAGTGAAATACTTTGTTTTGCAGACAACCCGGTAATATCATGTAGCCGACCTCACCTTGGCATTACACAAGTGTCGCCACAGTTTGACGCAGATAAAGTAACAAACGTTGGCCGAATATTTATATCTCCTGCCTGCTGCCGCACTGAGGGTCTCCCCTTCATTCTCGGCGGCCTTCCTCGCTCTCCGACGGTCCAGACCGCTCTCTCTGCGGTTGCTCGCGGCTCCATCCTCGCTCCAGACATGCGACTCTCATCGCCGTCCGCGTTGGGCGAGCCGGGCTACCGGGCCGACTGAAGAGCTCGGCCCCGCACAGCGGGAACATTCCCGGCCGCGCTGCGCTGCGCTGCTCGCCGTGAACACCCCGGGATCCCTCTGAATCTCCAAATGTGTATGTGTGCGTGCGGGTCTGCGTGTGTGAGTGCGGCAGAGTTTGTAAGAATGCGTGTATGTGTGTTTATGGCTGCGTGAGAATGTGTGAGCATTAACAAGTGTGGATGCAGGTGCGATTGAATGCATCTGTGTCTCTGAGTGGCAGAGTGCATGTGTGTTTGTAAGTGGCAGTCTTTGCGTGTGTGAGTGTGTGTGGCTGTTTGTAAATAATGTGAGAGAATATGTGGGATTGTGATGATTTGGACGAGGGAATTAAATGCAACATCTCGAAGTTTGCGGATGACACGAAGCTGGGGGGCAGTGTTAGCTGTGAGGAGGATGCTGGGAGGCAGCAAGATGACTTGGATAGACTGGGTGAGTGGGCAAATGCATGGCAGATGCAGTATAATGTGGATAAATGTGAGGCTATCCACTTTGGTGGCAAAAACAGGAAAGTAGACTGCTATTTGAATGGTGACCGATTAGGAAAAGGGGAGATGCAACGAGACCTGGGTGCCATGGTACACCAGTCCTTGAAAGTAGGCATGCAGGTGCAGCAGGCTGTGAAGAAAGCGAATGGTATGTTGGCATTCTAAACAAAAGGATTTGAGTACAAGAGCAGGGAGGTTCTACTGCACTTGTACACGGTCTTGGTGAGGCCACACATGGAGTATTTCGTACAGCTTTGGTCTCCTAATCTGAGGAAAGGCATTCTTGCCATAGGGGGAGTGCAGAGAAGGTTCACCAGACTGATTCCTGGGATGGCAGGACTTCCATATGAAGAAAGACTGGATAGAGTCGGCTTGCACTCGCTGGAATTTAGAAGATTGAGGGGGGATCTCATAGAGACTTACAACATTCTTAATGGGTTGGATAGGCTATGTGCAGGAAGATTGTTCCAGATGTTGGGGAAGTCCAGGACAAGGGGTCACAGTTTAAGGATAAGGGGGAAGTCTTTTAGGACCGAGATAAGAAAATCGTTTTTCACACAGAGAGTGGTGAATCTGTGGAATTCTCTGCCACATAAGGTAGTTAAGGCCAGTTCGTCGGCCATATTTAAGAGGGATTTCGATGTGGCCCTTGTGGCTGAAGGGATCAGGGGATATGGATAGAAGGCAGGTACAGGATACTGAATTGGATGATCAGCCATGATCATATTGAATGGCGGTGCAGGCTCGAAGGGCCGAATGGCCTGCTCCTGCACCTAATTTCTATGTTTCTATGTTTCAATTGTGAGTTTGTGAGAATTTTTGAGTAAGTAATTGATAGTGAAAATTGATGAGTTCCCGTGAGTGTGTCAATGCGTGCGTGTGTGCGCTTCACTGCGTGTATCTTAGTGCTAGTGCGTGTGTGTATGTCTGTTAGTGTGAGTGCATGTGTATAATTGTACGTGAGTGTGTGTTAGACAGCATTTGAGTGCTTTGGGTTGTACGTGTGAGGTTGGGTGCTCGTTCAGGTGCGGGTATGTGTGTGTGCGTTTGACACGCCTATGGGGTTCGGAGGAAGGGGTCGGTCGGCAATGATTGAATGGCGGAGTAGACGATAGGCTGAAGGGCTAAATCTTGCTCCTGTCGCTTATGATCTTATGATACGATTGTATTTGTGTCTGTATTTGCGCTTATGTGACGACACTACGATGCGTGTGAGTGTGCAAGAATGTCAGCGTGTGACAGTGTACGAGCGTGTATATGAGTGTTGGTGGTGTGATGGTTTGCATTGGTATGAGTGAGTGTGTGCAAGTATTTGAGTGTGTGTGCTGAGTGTGTGTTGGTGATTGCAAAAGTATAAACCGTTGTAAGTGTGTAAGAACGTGCCCGTTTTCGTGAGTATATGGGAGTGAGCAAGCCGAGGAGTGTGTACATGCGTGAGTGTGTCCAAGGATCTGTGAGCGGATGTAGAGAGGAGAGATCATAGAGAAGAGCTACAGAGGTTATAGAGAGGAGCTACAGGGAGGTAGTCACTCCCAGACCACAGGAGGCAGACGTGGGTCACAGTGAGGAAGGGCAAGAGGCAGAGGCAGGGGCTAGAGAGTACCCCTGTGACTGTACACCTGGAAAATAGGTACTCGGGTTTGAGTACGATTGGAGGGGACAGCCTTCGTGGGGGCAGCAACAGCGGCCGGGCCTCCGGCACAGAGACCGGCCCTGATGCTCAGAAGGGTAGCAAAAAGAGGACGGCAATTGTAATAGGGGACTCTATAGTTAGGGGGTCGGATGGGCGATTCTGTGGACGCAGTCGGGAGACCCGGATGGTAGTTTGCCTCCCTGGTGCCAGGGTCTCGGATGTATCGGAACGTGTCCAAAATATTCTGAAAAGGGAGGGAGTGGAGCCTGATGTTGTGGTACACATAGGTACCAATGACATAGGCAGAAAAAGAGAAGAGGTCCTGAACGGAGAATTTAGGGAGTTGAGGTAAAAGTTAATGAGAAGGACCAAAAGGGTAACAATTTCAGGATTACTGCCTGTGCCGCATGACAGTGAGAGTAGGAATGAAATGAGGTGGAGGATAAATATGTGGCTGAAGGACTGGTGCAGTGAGCAGGGATTCAAGTTTCTTGATCACTGGGACCTCTTTTGGAGAAGGCATGATCTGTGCAAAAAGGACGGGTTGCACTTGAACCCTAGGGGGACCAATATCCTGGCAGGGAGATTTGCAAAGGCTACTGGGGAGACGTTAAACTAGAAAGGGGGAAGGACTCGGGTAGAGGGGGCTAGGGGACAGGGGTGTGGGGCAAGAGGCAGAGAAGGGAAGCACTCGGACCCAAAATGTAGGCGAGAAAGAGGAAAAAAATAATAGACAGATAATAAGGGATGGTACACAAAAAGCTGGTGAAACTCAGCGGGTGCAGCAGCATCTAAGGAGCGAAGGAGATAGGCGACGTTTCGGGTCGAGACCCTTCTTCAGACTGGTCAGGGATCAGGGAAACGAGAGATATAGACGGTGATGTGGAGAGATAAGGAACAATGAATGAAAGATATGCAAAAAAGTATCAATGATAAAGGGAACAAGCCATTGTAAGCTGTTTGTGGTGTGAAAATGAGAAGCTGGTGCGACTGGGGTGGGGGAGGGAGATAGAGATAGAGGGAATGCCAGGGTCCGAGGGCTGAGGGAGAGGTGGGAAGGGAAGGAGACAGCAAGGGTTAACAGAATTGAGAAAATTCAATGTTCAAGCCCAAAGGATGCAGACTCCCCAAGCGGAATATGAGGTGCTGTTCCTCCAGCTTGCGGTGTTGCTCACTCTGGCCGTGGAGGAGGCCCAGGACCGAGAGGTCAGATGCGGAATGGGAGGGGGAGTTGAAGTGCTGAGCCACCGGGAGGTCGGGTTGGTTATTGCGGACCGAGCGGAGGTGTTCGGCGAAGCGATCGCCAAGCCTCCGCTTGGTCTCACCGATATAGATCATATGGCATCTGGAGCAGCGGATGCAGTAGATGAGGTTGGAGGAGGTGCAGGTGAACCTCTGTCGGACTTGGAAGGACTGCTTGGGTCCCTGAAAGGAGTGGAGGGGTGAGGTGAAGGGACAAGTGTTGCATTTCTTGCGGTTGCAAGGGCAAGTGCCCGGGGAAGGGGTATAGCCGGAGGGGAGGGAAGAATTGACAAGGGAGTTGCGGAGGGAGTGGTCTTTGCGGAAGGCAGACAGGGGGGGAAATGGGAAGATGTGGCGGGTGGAGGGGTCACGTTGGACGTGGCGAAACTGGCGGAGGACTATATGTTGTATTTGCCGGCTGGTGGGGTGAAAGGTGAGGACCAGGGGGACTCTGCCCTGTTTGCGAGTGGGGGAATGGGGAGCGAGGGCAGTGTTGCGGGGATGGTGGGTTTCTAAAATGTGTATATTTTAATGCTAGGAGCATTGTAAGAAAGGTGGATGAACTTAGAGCCTGGATTGACACCTGGAAATATGATGTTGTGGCAATCAGTAAAACATGGTTGCAGGAGGGCTGCGATTGGGAACTAAATATTCCAGGATTTCTTTGCTTCAGGTGTGATAGAATTGGAGGGACCAGAGGTGGAGGTGTTGCATTGCTTGTCAGAGAAGATATTACAGCAGTGCTTTGGCAGGATAGATTAGAGGGCTCGTCTAGGAAGGCTATTTGGGTGGAACTGAGAAGTGGGAACGGTGTAGCAACACTCTTAGGGATGTATTATAGACCGCCAAATGGGGAGCGAGAATTTGAAGAGCAAATATGTAAGGAGATGGCAGATATTAGTAGTAAGCACAAGGTAATGATTGTGGGAGATTTCAATTTTCCAAAAAAAGACTGGGAAATACATTCTGTAAATGGGCTGGATGGTTTCGAGTTTGTAAATTGTGTGCAGGATAGTTTTTTGCAGCAATACATAGAGGTATCGACCAGAGAAGGGGCAGTGCTGGACCTCCTGTTTGGAAATGAGGCAGGTCAGGTGACGGAGGTATGCGTTGGTGAGCACTTCGGGACCAGTGATCACAATACCATTAGTTTCAATATAATTATGGAGAGAGTCAGAACTGGACCTAGGGTTGAGATTTTTGATTGGAGAATGGCTAACTTTGAGGGAATGCGTAAGGATTTAAAAGGAGTGAATTGGGACAGTTTGTTTTATGGGAAGGATGTAGCAGAGAAATGGAGGACATTTAAAGGGGAAATTGTAAGAGTACAGAATCTTTATGTCCCTGTTCAGTTGAAAGGAAATAGTAAAAATTGGAAAGAGCCATGGTTTTCAAGGGAAATTGGACACTTGTTTCGAAAAAGAGAGATATCTACAATTGTTATAGGAGGCATGGAGTAAATGAGGTACTAGAGGAGTATAAAGAATGTAAAAAGAATCTTAAGAAATAAATTAGGAAGGCTAAAAGAAGATATGAGGTTGCTTTGGCAAGAAAGGTGAAAGTAAATCCAAAGGGTTTCTACAGCAATATTAATAGCAAAAGGATAACGAGGGATAAAATTGGACCATTAGAGAGCCAGAGTGAACAGCTATCTGCAGAGCCAAAAGAGATGGGGGAGATATTGAACAATTTATTTTCTTCGGTATTCACCAAGGAGAAGGATATTGAACTCTGTGAGGTAAGGGGAAAAGGTAGATTAGCTATGGAAACTATGAGATTCAAAGAGGAGGAAGTACTGACACTTTTGAAAAATATAAAAGTGGATAAGTCTCCAGGTACTGACAGGATATTCCGTGTGACATTGAGAGAAGTTAGTGTAGAAATAGCAGGAGCTATGACAGAAATATTTCAAATGTCATTAGAAACGGGAATAGTGCCGGAGGATTGGCGTACTGCGCATGTTGTTCCATTGTTTAAAAAGGGTTCAAAGAATAAACCTAGCAATTATAGACCTGTTAGTTTGTCGTCAGTGGTGGGCAAATAATGGAAAGGATGCTGAGAGATAATATATATAAGCATCTGGATAAACAGGGTCTGATCAGGAACAGTCAACATGGATTTGTGCCTGGAAGGTCATGTTTGACAAACCTTCTTGAATTTTTTGAAGAGGTTACTAGGGAAATTGATGAGGGTAAAGCAGTGGATGTTGTCTATATGGATTTCAGTAACGCCTTTGGCAATGTTCCCCATGGAAGGTTGGTTAAGAAGATTCAATCTTTGGGTGTTAATGGCGGAGCAGCAAGATGGATTCAACAGTGGCTGAATGGGAGATGTCAGAGAGTAATGGTGGATGGCTGTTTGTCAGGTTGGAAGCCGGTGACCAATGGGGTGCCTCAGGGATCTGTGTTGGGTCGACTGTTCTTTGTCATGTACATCAATGATCTCGATGATGGGGTGGAACATTGGAGAAGTAAGTATGCAGATGATACTAAGATAGGTGGTGTTGTGGATAATGAAGTAGAGTTTCAAAGTCTACAGAGAGATTTGGACCATTCGGAAAAGTGGGCTGAAAGATGGCAGATGGAGTTTAATGCTGATAAGTGTGAAGTGCTACATCTTGGCAGGACACATCAAAATAAGACGTACATGGTAAATGGTAGGGAATTGAGGAATGCTGTGGAACAGAGCGATCTAGGAATAACTGTGCATAGTTCCCTGAAGGTGGAATCGCATGTAGATAGGGTGGTAAAGAAAGCTTTTGGTGTGCTGGCCTTTATAAATCAGAGCATTGAATATAGGAGTAGGGAAGTAATGTTAAAATTGTACAAGGCATTGGTAAGACCAATTCTGGAGTATGGTGTACAATTTTGGTCACCTAATTATAGGAACGATGTCAACAAAATAGAGAGAGTACAGAGGAGATTTACTAGAATGTTGCCTGGGTTCCAGCAATTAAGTTACAGAGAAAGGTTGAACAAGTTAGGTCTTTATTTTTTGGAGCGCAGAAGGTTAAGGGGGGGCTTGATTGAGGTCTTTAAAATGATGAAAGGGATAGACAGAGTTGACGTGGATAAGCTTTTCCCATTGAGGGTAGGGAAGATTCAAACAAGAGAGCATGACATGAGAATTAAGGGACAGAATTTTAGGGGTAACATGAGGGGGAACTTCTTTCCTCAGAGAGTGGTGACTGTGTGGAATGAGCTTTCAGCAGAAGTGGTGGAGGCAGGATCGATTTTAACATTTAAAAGTAAAGTGGATACGTATATGGACGAGAACGGATTGGAGGGGTATGGTCTGAGTGCAGGTAGATGGGACTAGGGGAAAATAAATGTTCGGCGCGGACTGGAAGGGCCGAGAGGGCCTGTTTCCGTGCTGTAATTGTTGTATGGTTATATGTTTATACGTGACAGTGATGGAGTGACACACTATGGGATAGTACTGATGCAATGACATTGTGAGTTGGTACTGATGGAGTGGCACAGTGTAGGGCAGTACGGAGAGATTCACACGCTGTAGCGTAGTACGAATGTCGTGAGTCTTTAGGTTTGTACTGGATTGAGTGTCACACTATGGGATAGTACTGTTGGAGAGACACAATGTGTGGTAGTAGCGTCGGAGTAACACACTATGGGGTATAAATAATGGAGTGACGCATTGTAGAGTAATGCCGAAAGGGGTGACTCTGTGCTGCAGTAGTGATAGAGTGACGCATTTGTGTATGGTGCTGAAGGCGTAACACGATTGGGATATTACTGATGTAGTGACACACAGGCGGGTGGTACTAATGGAGAGACACATGATGGGGCTGCTCTGATGGCGTGAAACAACGAGTGATGGTACTGATGGAGGGACAGACTGTGGAATAAATTGATAGTGACAGGCTGTAGGTGAGACTAATATAATGACACATTCTGTGGTAGTTCTGACACACGATGTGGTAGTACTGATGTAGTGGGACACTGTGGAGTAGTACTGATGGAGGGGCACACTGTTGGATCGTACTAATGGAATTAAACATTATACCGTAGTACTAATTGAGTGCCACACTGCGGGATAGTATTGATGGTATGAAACAGGTTGGGGCAGAACTGATGGAGTGACATTATTTGGTGCTACTGATGGCGTGACACATTGTGGAGTAGTACTCATGGAGTGGTACTGATGGAGGTACCACTACATGAGTCCGTAGTCAGTCAATTCATCAGTACTACCACACTGTGTCACTCCACAAAACTATCACTGAATGTGTCATAACATGCGGTCTTCCCCACAGTGTGTCATTCCATCAGTACTACACCATTGTGTGTCTCTTCATCAGTACTACAACACTGTTGCATTCCATCAGTACTGCCCTACAGTGTGTCACCCGATCAATACTACTTGACAGTGTGTCACTCCTTCAGTATACGGGGCGCGGACTTAACATCGGAGCGGATCCCTTGCCTGGGATCGCTCCCACCGTGACAACCGCGGAATCTACATCAAGGGCTCGTAGTCTCGGGTGAGGCCGAGTAGGAAGCTCCAACGCCGCGGAAGGCTCGATCAGCCCCGACGAGAGGTTCGATCGCCCGGCACGGGGCAGCCGACATCCCCCCGATGCGGGCCCGAACTCCGCCGCATACGACAGTCAAGGTCGTCCGGTCAACGGAGGGCTCGAGGTCCTCGAGCGAGGAAGAACAAAATGAAGGACTTGAACTTTATTTCGCCTTCCATTACAGTGAGGAATGTGCAGGAGTCACTGTGGTGGATGTTCATGTTCAAATGTGTTTTTGAGTGCTTTTAATTGTATGACTGACCTGGCCAATGAAATTCCTCATATGTTGCAAAACATACTTGGCGAATAAAGTGTGGTTCCGATTCCGATTCAGATTCTGATTCTGATTCTGAACATGCCATTAGCTTTCTTCATTGCCTGTTGTGTCTGCATGCTTACTTTCAGTGACTGGTGTACAAGGACGCACAGGTCTCGTTGCACTCTCCCTTTTCCTCACTTGATACTATTCAGATAATAAACTGCCTTCCCGTTCTTACCATCA
The DNA here is from genome assembly GCA_035221665.1 of Okamejei kenojei. Lineage (NCBI taxonomy): Eukaryota > Metazoa > Chordata > Chondrichthyes > Rajiformes > Rajidae > Okamejei > Okamejei kenojei. Next base: position 31,840 of record JAVHYY010000472.1, on the reverse strand, counting down.
GTGGATAACTTCATATTTATCCACATTATACTGCATCTGCGATGCATTTGCCCACTCACCAAACCTGTGCACATCACCCTGCATCACCATAGCATCCTCTCCACAGTTCACACCTCCATCCAGCTTTGTGTCATCTGCATTTTTCTTGTAATTCCTTCATCTAAATTATTAATAGATATTGTAAATGGCTGCGGTCCAATTTTCTATCCATGTCAATCAGCAAACCCAATAACGTGCTATAATTTTACCGACTATCCCCCTGAGTGGGGCCTGAACAAATGCTTTCTGAAAGTCCAGTTACACCACTGGCTCTCCCTTGGCCATTTTACTGGTAGCGTCCTCAAAATGGATGACGCAATGCTTCCGCAACCTATGCCGCTGATTTCATGGTGTTGGAAGGAATGCAGGTGACAGGGGCTTTAGCTTTCAGCTTCAGGTTTGGAGATATTATTGACACATATACCGATGTACAGTGAAAAAATCATTGTTCTGCATGCTATCCATACAGTTTACATATATCAAATATAGATATTATCAGTTCAAACGCCGTGATACAGGGCACGGGGCATATGGATCCACTCAGAGCGTGGTCGCTATATCGATTCGCACAGCGGTAGCGTACATACCAAATTAGATGCCAAAGGAGGTAGCTGAGGTAGGAACTAAACAGCATCTAATATATATTTGGCCAAATACACACGCCAAAAACGGCAAGTGGGACTTATGTTGATGGTGTACATTGATCGCCGTTGGCAGGCTGGGCTGAAGGACCTGTTCCTGCGTCGTGTGACTCATGACAATAGATGGAGCAAAGTGGAAAATAGAGAGAGCAGAATACATTGATCAGCATTGTAGCGATATTTTAAAAATCAGTACCTCAGACAAAGTTCAATGTCCATAATGGGATAGAGGGGATTGAACAGTGCCCTAGCCTATAGAGGGACCGTTCATATGCCAGATAACGGCGGAAGTGAAACAATCCCTAAGTCTTGTGATGCGCGCTTACAAACATATCTACTGTTTGCCGGATAGGTGTAGGGTGAAGAAAAAAACTGACCGGGATTTGCCGCCAAGTCTTTGATTTTGTTCGTTGTTTGCGTAATGTTTGCAGCGTGAAGTGCAGATGACGACTATAATTGGTCTGGGCTCTGTGATGGACTGGGCTATATTCACAACCCTCTGCAATATCTCGCGGTCTGGACACAGTTGTTCCCAAAACAAGCTACGATGCAACGTGGCAATAAGCTTCTTGCCATACATTTTGCAAGTAACGGGAGAAATGACAAATGTATTTTTATTTTCGTTTGCGCGCCTTCTTGGGTGTCGCATCAATGTGATTGCACCACGTCAGGACAGGAACCTGAAGGAAATACTTTACACTCCGACGGTGGTGGGTATATGGAACAATCTGTCTGAGGAGTTAGTTGAGAACTGTTCTACTCCCCTCTACTCTTAAGCTCTGTGCCAAACAGCTGGCACCGGTATATACAGACACGTTTAACTAGTCCCTGCAGGCATGTACTGCCCCTGCCTGCTTCAAATTCTCCACTATTGTCCTTATACCCAAAAAGGCAAGGATTATTTGTCCTAATGACTACAGGCCTGTCGCACTGACCTCTGTAGTCATGAAGACACTCTAAATGCTTGTGCTGGCCAAGCTGAAAAATATCACATATTCCCTGCAGGACCATCTGCAGTTTTGTATATCGGGCCAATAGATCTGTGGATGATGCAGTCATCATCATGGAAAACGTTATTGTCATTTAGTTGTGAAATTTCGTTGCCTGCAGTCATACATATAGTAAATAACAAAACACACAATAAACACATATTTAACATCCACCACAGTGAGTTCACAGGCACCTCCTCACTGTGATGGAAGGCAAAAATCTTGTCTTTGTCTCTTCCCTTCTTGTTCTTCCTCTTCCTCTGCGCTGAGGGGACCCGGGCCTCCAATGTTGTGACCGCACCGGGTGATGTAAATAAGTCCCGCGGGTGAACCGCGCTCCGCGAGCGGGCAGGTTCCACTCCGCGGCCCGGGGCGGTCGAAGCTGCCGAAGCTGCCGCCCTCCAGTCCAGCGGACGCAGCTGTTGCCGCGGGAGCTCGGGAAAAACAGGTCACCAACCTGTGACCTGCAAGCTCCCGACGATGTCGTCCACTGGGCTCGCGGCCGAACCACCGAAGTCGCTGCCGCCGCCACCGCCACCGGAAAGCCGCCACAGCTCCGAGTCGTCCGCCGGAACGCCGGAACCCGCCACAGCCCCGAAGTCGGCCAGCCCCGCGCTGGTAAGTCCTGGCTGGCTCTGTCTCCGGATCCTCGGGGTCGGTCGCAGTTGGAGGCTGTCAGCTCTGCCATTAGGCCTCAGCGGAGACGGAGGCGGGGGATATGACAAGAAAAGTCGCGTCCCCCCGAAAAGGAGGAGACTAAAAACGTTTCTCCCACCCCTCCCACACACATACACTGCATAATAACTCAACAAGACAAGAAAACAACAAAAAAAAAAGAAAAACAGACGGACGCGCAAACGCACAGCATAGGAGCACCGGAAGGCTACGTAGTCTGTCCTCTCCTCTAATCTCTCTACACCAACTACAGTCAACCTGGGCCTGTACTTCATCCTACAGCGCTTGGACCGCCAGGGGACCTATGCGAGGATCCTGTTTGTTGATTTTAGCTCTGCATTCAACACCATTGTGCCAGAGCTACTATACTATAAACTTTCCGAGTTGACTGTGCCTGAACCCCTCTGTCGGTGGATCACCAGCTTCCTGACAGACAGGAAGCAGCATGTGAGGCTGGGAAAGCACATCTCGGACGCGCAAACGCTCAGCATAGGAGCACTGCAAGGCTACGTAGTCTGTCCTCTCCTCTACTCTCTCTACACCAACGACTGCACCTCCACATACACTTCTGTCAAGCTTCTCAAGTTTACGGACGACACAACCCTGCTTGGACTGATCCAGGATGGGGAGGTATCTGCCTACAGACAGGAAGTGTCACAGCTGGCGTCCTGGTTCCGTCGCAACAAGCTAGAGCTCAATGCTCTTAAGACGGTGGAATTGATTGTAGGGTTTAGGAGAACTCCCACTCCCCTCACCCACTCACCATCAACAACACCACAGTCACATCTGTGGAATATTTTAAGTTCCTGGGAACCAAAATCTCCAAGTGGGGGGCTACCATCGACTCCACAGTCAAAAAGGCACAACAGAGGATGTACTTCCTACGGCAGCTGAGGAAGCACAATCTGCCACAGGCAGATTCAATTCTATTGAATCTATTGGTCCAATTCTATTGGTCCAATTCTACACGGCCATCGTAGAGTCTGTTCTCACTTTCTCCATCATGGTCTGGTTTGGGTCAACCACCAAGCACGACACCTGGAGGCTGCAGCGAATCGTCCGATCAGCTGAGAAGGTTATTGGCTGCAACCTTCCCTCCATTGATGAACTGTACACTGCAAGGGTCAGGAAGCGAGCGGGCGAGATCATCTCTGACCCCTCTCACCCTGGCCACAAACTCTTTGAATCACTTATCTCTGGAAGGCGACTCCGGATTGTCAAAGCTGCCGCAGCCAGGCATAAAAACAGGTTTTATCCACGAGTAGTTGCTCTACTCAACAGCCAAAAATCTGTTACCTCCCTTTGATCTGGTATTTTGTTGGTTCACATGCTTGATCAATTGTGTTTAATAATTAATGTTGTATTATTATTAATCTTTAGTGTTTTCTGAGTCATTCGTAACTGTCACTGTATGTCATGTTGTTACGTGTGGGCGGAGCACAAAGGCAAACTCCTTGTATGTGAAAACTTGGCCAATGAACTTACTTACTTGCTTAACTTATTACTTCTGGAGCAAGAATGTTTGGAAATATCGGAGCGAATTCAACAGTAGTAAGTAATAGATAGATAGCTGTTGATCAATCAATGTTGAGCAGGAACTGATTATTGAATAATCTTTAGCTGCGCCGACTTGTACTTTAATAAATGATGCCACACTGTATGGGTTTCATTAATATCGGGGTTTAGATTAAATAATTAAATTCCGACTTTACAAATGTTCCCATTCTCCGTCGATGTCTTCTGTCATCTGAGTAGGTCCTGTCTTCCTTTTGTATTTCAGATGCCGGAGAATTACTACGTCCGCAGTACATTATCAGCATGTTTATTGTGTTCTTAGACCCGTCCCCACACTTCACATTCTCTTCGTATTTGTCCATCAGTCCATTTGTGGTGAACAGCCATTCATTACCTTCTCTATTACATCATCACCGTATGTGTCTCGTTTACAATATTAGTCAGCGTCATAGTAAGAACATTGCCGCTCTGATCAGAGTTATTTTTTTATCTCACGGGTCATTTGGTCAGGTTGGTTCTATTATCATCACACGTACCGAGCTGCAGTGGAAACATTTGTTTTTCATGCTATTCACTTGGTTCAAATATTCCAGACACAAAAGCAATCAATGTAAAGCCTAGTAAATAGATCGGGTAAATGGGAAGATACAGAATTTAGAATATAGTTCATGATACAGAATATCATGCTGAATGTGGTTCTTTATTTCAACCAAACCCTGATTTGTCCGGGTATTTGGAACAATGAACAATCGTTGCTCAGGCCACATTCCATAATTCCGGTCTACCGTTCTCCCAGGAGTTGTACCTTTGCATTTGGAGGACTACAGATGTGTGCAAACACAAAACCATCACTGAATCTGATGTAGAATTCGTGTTTAACCGTGCCGAGATGCACAGCAAGAAAGATTAATGATGCAATGCTTCTATTAACTATGACTCTTGGTTTGTGAAGACGTAAACAATTAAGCTGCAAGGGGCATTAAGATTTAGGCTTCATGTTTAGGTTTATTATTGCCATGTGTATTGAGGCGCATGTTAAAGCAAAGGGGGAGATACAGAATGCAAAATATAGTTCGCAGCATGATAGCGCATATGTTCCATGGACATATACCCACCAAGGTAGGCAGTGACTAGTGGGGTACCGCAAGGCTCAGTGCTGGGACCCCAGCTATTTACAATATATATTAATGATTTGGACGAGGGAATTCAATGCAACATCTCCAGGTTTGCGGATCACTAAGCTGGGGGTTGGTGTTAGGTGTGAGGAGGATGCTAGGAGGCTGTAAGGTAACTTGGATAGGCTGGGTGAGTGGGCAAATGCATGGCAGATGCAGTATAATGTGGATAAATGTGAGGTTGTCCACTTTGGCGGCAAAAACAGGAGGGTAGACTATTATCTTAATGGTGGCAAATTAGGAAAAGGCGAGATGCAACGAGACCTGGGTGTCATGGTACACCAATCATTGAAAGTAGGTATGCAGGTGCAGCAGGCAGTGAAGAAAGCAAATGGTATGTTAGCATGCATAGCGAAAGGATTTGAGTATAGGAGCAGGGAGGTCCTACTGCAGTTGTACAGGGTGTTGGTGAGACCACACCTGGAGTATTGCGTACAGTTTTGGTCTCCAAATCAGAGAAAAGACATTCTTGCCATAGAAGGGGTACAGAGAAGGTTCACCAGACTGATTCCTGGGATGTCAGGACTTTCATATGAGGAACGAATGGATAGACTTGGCTTGTACTCGCTAGAAATTAGAAGACTGAGGGGGGATCTTATAGAAACTTACAACATTTTTAAGGGGTTGGATAGGCTAGATGCAGGAAGATTGTTCCCGATGTTGGGGAGGTCCAGAACAAGCGATCACAGTCTAAGGATAAGGGGGAATTCGTTTAGGACCGAGATGAGGAAAACATTTTTCACACAGAGAGTGGTGAGTCTCTGGAATTATCTGCCACAGAAGGTAGTTGAGGGCAGTTGATTGGCTATATTTAAGAGGGAGTTAGATATGGCCCTTGTGGCTAAAGGGATCAGGGGGAATGGAGAGCAGGCAGGTACAGGGTACTGAGTTGGATGATCAGCCATGATCATATTGAATGGCGGTGTAGGCTAGAAGGGCCGAATGGCCTACTCATGCACCTATTTTATATGTTTCTATGTGAGATGTAGGGATGTTTCGAACTACTCTTATAATGGATGAGAATAAACTATCCCTATGTGTAGTAGTGCGCTTTCGAGCGCTTGTACTTTCCACTGGACGGGAGAAAGCGTGGAAAGGTTGGGACACGGCTTTTATTATTGTTGTTGCTTTTGCGAGGCAGCGTGGTATAGATGGAATCAGCAGCGCGCGGTCTGGTCGATGTGATGGACTGTGGACATGTAAAGTATCTCTACAACTTCTGGCCGCCTCGGGCAGAATATTTCCAAAACTAAGCTGCGATGCATCGCGACAGTCTGCTTTCAATGGTCCATCCGTAGAGGTTTGTGGAAGGTCTCTTAACCTCGTCCGAACTTTTTCCCTGCTTGGCTACCCGAAATGTGGCCGAGTTACAGAGTAATAGGGAACAATACCTTCGGGATTGCTGAGGCGAGCCTGGACGAGGGAACAAGTATAATGTACTGAAGGAACACAGTGGGACAGGCCAATACTCAGTAATGTTACTTGCTCCAGTGTGACCATTTTATTGTTTATTTAGCTGGGTTGTTGGGTGGGTGCTCATATGTGTTTCTTCTCACGCACGGCAGGAGTTATTTCAGCGAGACCTTCAGGAGCACACATGAAGCTGGGAACACCAGCAGACAGGAACAGGAAAACACAGAGTGAGACACGAATACTCACAGAAAGAAGTAGAAACATGCTCGAAAAGACGCAGGACCCTCCCTAATTCTACGTAGTTTTGCCTTCATCTGATTCCTCATTTGCAGGCGCACTCCCCTATTTCCAAGGCAGACAAAAATGCTGGAGAAACTCAGGCAGTATCTATGGAGTGAATTGGAGTGGATGAATTTTCATTGCTTTTCACGTGCTGAATTTTCGTGGCTTTTTGCATGCTAAAGTTTAATCGCATTTCATGTCCTGAAGTTTCGTGGCTTTTTGCATGCTGAATTTTCATCGCTTTTTGCATGGTGAATTTTCGTCGCTTGTACTAAAATTTTGTTGATTTTCATGTCCTGAAATTTCTTTGCATTTTGAGTCCTGAATTTTTGTCACATTGCACGTCCTGATATATCCGTGTGCTGAAATATAATCACTTTTCGCCTCCTGAAATTTAATCAGATTTTGCCTCCTAAATTTTTGTTGCCTTTTGCGTGCTGAATTTTGGTCACTTTTTGAATGCTGAATTTTCAAAGCATTTTGCGTCCTGAATTTTCGTTGCATTTCACGTCCCAAAGTTTTATTGCTTCTTGCACATCCTGAAATTTCGTCGCGTTCAGCGTCCTGAATATCCATCACTTTTAGCATCATGAAGGTTCGTCACTTTGTGTGTGTTGAATGTCGCTTTTCACATGCTGATTTTTCGTTGCTTTTCCTGTGCTGAAATGTTGTTGCTTTATGTATCCTGAAAATGTTGGCGCTTTTGCCGTTTGTAATTTTCGTCGCCTTTTGCGTCCTGAATTTTCGTCACTTTTTGAATGCTGAAATTTTGTCACATTTCCTGTGCTGAAAATTTATCGCGTATTGCTTGCGGAAATTTCGTCGCTTTTCGCAGGCTGAAATTTTGTCGCCTGTCGCATGCTGAAATTTTGTCACTTTTCATGTCCTGAAGTTTTGCCGCTTTATGTTTTCTGAATTTTCGTTGCTTTTTGCATGCTCAAATTTCGTCACTTTTCCTGTGCTGAACTTTCACCGTGTATCGCGTGCTGATATTCTGTCGTTTTTCGCAGGCTGAAATTTCGTCGTTTTCACGTCCTGAAATTTCGTCACTTTATGCGTCCTGAAGTGTCGTCGCTTTTTGCCTCCTGAATTTACGTCACCTTTCGTGTGATGAATTTTTGATGCTTTACGCTTGCTGAATTTTTGTTGTTTAAACATGATGAATTTTCGTCGCTTTTCGTGTGCTTCATTTTCAGCACATTTTGTGTCCTGCAGATGCGGTAATTTTGCATCCTGAATTGTTGTCACATTTTACGTCCTGAATTTTCGTCGCTTTTAACGTCCTGAATTTTTGTACCTCTTTGCATCCTGAAAGTTTGTCGTTTTTCGTGTGCTGAATTTTCATCTCTTTTCACATGCTGAAATTTCATCCCATATCGCATGCTGATATTTCGTCACTTTATGCATCCTGAAATTCAGTCGCTTTTCTTGTCCTGAATTTACATCGCTCTTGGTGTTTTGGAATTTCATTGCTTTTCCCCCGCCTGAAATTTAATCGTATTTTGTGTTGAAAAATTTTGTTGCTGTTCTCGTCCTCAAACTAGTTGCATTTTGCATCCTGAATTTTTGTCGCATTTCTCGTCCTGAAGGTTCGTTGCTTTTCATGTGCTGAATTTTCTTCTCTTTTCACATGTTGAATTTTTGTCACTTTTCCTGTGCTGAAATTTTGTCGTGTATTGTGTGCTGAACTTTTGTCGTTTTTTGCGTCCTGTAATTTAGTTGCTTTTCGCGTCCTGAATTTATGTTGCTTTTGGTGTTTTGGATTTTTGTCGCCTTTCACGTCCTGAATTTTTGTGGCATTTCGCATGCTGAATTTTCATTGCTTTTCGTGTGCTGAATTGTTTTTGCTTTTCAAGTGCTGAATTTTTGTGGCTCTTCCTTGCTTTTCCTGTGCTAAAATTTTGTTGCTTATCGCGTCATGCAATTTCGTCGCTTTATCCATCCTGAAATTTTGGCGCTTTTCGTATGCTGAATTTATGTCGTTTTTGGCATCCTGAAAGTTCGTCGCTTTTCGTGTGCTGATTTTCGTCTCTTTTCAATAGCAGAATTTTCGTCACATTTCCTGTGCTGAAATTTCGTTGTGCATATCACGTGCTGAAATTTTGTCGCTTCATGCGTCATGAAATTTACTCGCTTTTCTCGTCCTGAAATTACTTCGCGTTGGGTGCTTTGAATTTTCATCACCTTTCGCGTCCTGAATTTTTGTCGCATTTCACGTCCTGAATTTTCATCACTTATTGTGTGCTGCATTTTCTTCACTTTTCTCATGCTGAATTTTCGTCGCTTTTCGCTTTCTGAATCTTCGTCGCTTTTCGCATGCTGAAATTTCGGGGCTTTTCGCCTCCTGACATTTTATCGAATTTTGCATTCCAAATTTCGTCGCTTTTTGCGTGCTGAATTTTCGTCGGTTTTCACGTCCTGAAATTTAGTTGCATATCGCGTCCTGAATTTTTGTCGCATTAATGTCCCATAGTTACGTCGCTTTTCTTGTTCTGAAATTTTGTTGCTTTTCATGAACTGAAATTTCGTTGCATTTTGTGTCCTGAATTGTTGTCGCATTTCACGTCCTGAATTGTTGTCGCTTTTAGTGTCCTGAATTTTCATCACTTTTTGCATCCTGGTTCGCCGCTTTACGTGTCGTGAATTTTTGTCGCTTCACATATGCTGAATTTTCCTCGATTTTCCTGTGCTGAAATTTAGTCGCATTCCTCGTCCTGAATTTATGTTGCTTTTGATGCTTTCAATTTTTATCGCTTTTCGCGTGCTGAATTTTCGTGGCTTTTCATGTGCTGAAATATAATCGCTTTTCGCCTCCAGAAATTTAATTGCATTTTGCGTCCTAAATTTTTGTTACCTTTTGCGTGCTGAATTTTCGTCACATTTTGAATGTTGAATTTTCGTTGCATTTTGCGTCCTCAATTTTCGTTGCATTTCACTTCCGAAGTTTTGTCGCTTCTTGCATGCTGAAGTTTCATCGCTTTTCGCATGGTGAATTTTCATCTCTTTTCTTGTTCCGAAATGTCATCACTTTTCCTGTGCAAATTTCGTTGCGTATTGCGTGCTGAAATTTCATCACTTTGAGCATCCTGAAATTTAGTTGCTTTTATCATCCTGAATTTACGTCACTTTTGGTGCTATGTATTTTCGTCGCCTTTTGGGTCCTGAATTTTCGTTGCTTTTCGCATGCTTAATTTTCGTCGCTTTTCTCATAGTGATTTTTCGTAGATTTCCATGTGCTGAAATTTAATCGCTTTTCGTCTCCTGAAATTTCTTCTCATTTTGTGTTGTACATTTTTGTTGCTTTTTGGTGCTGAATTTTCGTCGCTTTTGTCATGCTGAATTATCGTTGCTTTTCACATGCTGAATTTTCGTCGCATTTCAAATCCTGAAGTTTCGTCAATGATTGCATGTGGAATTTACATTGCTTTTCGCATGCTGAATTTTCGTTGATTATTGCGTGCTGAATTTTCGTCACTCTTCACGTGCTGAATTTTTGTGGCTTTCCGTGTGCTGAAATTTAATCACTTTTCGCCTCCTCACATTTTCGTCTCTTTTCTTGTTCTGAAATGTCATCACTTTTCCTGTGCTGAAATTTCGTTGCATATTGCGTGCTGAAATTTCATCACTTTGAGCACCCTGAAATTTAGTTGCTTTTATCATCCTGAATTTACGTTGCTTTTGGTGCTTTGTATTTTCGTCGCCTTTTGGGTCCTGAATTTTCGTTGCTTTTCTCATGCTGAATTTTTGTCGCTGTTCGCATGCTGAAATTTTGTGGCTTTCCGTGTACTGAAATGTAATTACTTTTCACCTCCTGACATTTCATTGCATTTTGCATCCTAAAATTTTGTCATATTTTACGTGTTGAATTTTCGACGATTTTCATGTCCTGAAATGTAGTTTTGTCGCTTTATGCATGCTGAATTTTCGTCTCTTTTCTTGTTCTGAAATGTTATCACTTTTCCTGTGCTGAAATTTCGTTGCGTATTGCGTGCTGAAATTTCATCACTTTGAGCATCCTGAAATTTAGTTGCTTTTATCATCCTGAATTTACGTCACTTTTGGTGCTTTGTATTTTCGTCGCCTTTTGGGTCCTGAATTTTCGTTGCTTTTCGCATGCTGAATTTTCGTCGCTTTTCTCATAGTGATTTTTCGTAGCTTTCCATGTGCTGAAATTTAATCACTTTTCGTCTCCTGAAATTTCATCTTATTTTGCGTTGTACATTTTTGTTGCTTTTTGGTGCTGAATTTTCGTCGCTTTTGTCATGCTGAATTATCGTTGCCTTTCACATGCTGAATTTTCATCGCATTTCAAATCCTGAAGTTTCATCAATGATTGCATGCGGAATTTACATTGATTTTCGCATGCTGAATTTTCGTTGATTATTGCGTGCTGAATTTTCGTCACTCTTCACGTTCTGAATTTTTGTGGCTTTCCGTGTGCTGAAATTTAATCACTTTTCGCCTCCTCACATTTTTGTCTCTTTTCTTGTTCTGAAATGTCATCACTTTTCCTGTGCTGAAATTTCGTTGCATATTGCGTGCTGAAATTTCATCACTTTGAGCACCCTGAAATTTAGTTGCTTTTATCATCCTGAATTTACGTCGCTTTTGGTGCTTTGTATTTTCGTCGCCTTTTGGGTCCTGAATTTTTGTTGCTTTTCTCATGCTGAATTGTCGTCGCTCTTCGCATGCTGAATTTTTGTGGCTCTCCGTGGACTGAAATGTAATCACTTTTCACCTCCTGACATTTCATTGCATTTTGCATCCTAAAATTTTTTCATATTTTACGTGTTGAATTTTCGACGATTTTCATGTCCTGAAATTTAGTTTTGTCGCTTTTTGCATGCTGAATTTTCATCGCTTTTCACGTGGTGAGTTTTCGTCACTTTTCTTGCGCTGAAATTCCGTTGCTTGCCACGCCCTGAAATTTAGTTGGATTTTGCATCCTGAAATTTTTTGTCACTTTTAGCATCCTGAATTTTCATCACTTTGTGCATCCTGAAGGATCGTCGATTTTTGTGTGCTCAATTTTCGTCGCTTTTCACATGCTGAAATTTTTTCTCTTATCGCGTCTTACAATTTCGTAGCTTTAAGCATCCTATAATGTTGCCGCTTTTCACATCCTGAATTTATGATGCTTTTGGCATCCTGAAAGTTCATTGCTTTTCGTTTGTTGAATTTTCATCTCTTTTCACATGCTGAATTTTCGTCGCATTTCCTGTGCTGAAATTTTTTTGCTTATCGCATCAAATAAGTTCCTCCCTTTTCATGTGCTGAAATGTCGTTGTTTTTTATGTCCCTAATTTTCGTTTGCATCTTGTGTCCTGTATTTACATCGCTTTTCATGTTTTTAATTTTCGACGCCTTTTGCAAGCTGAATTTTCGTCACTTTTCATATGCTGAATTCACGTCATTTTTCGTGTGCTGAATTTTCGTCACTTATTACCTCCTGACATTTTGCCGCAATTTGCGTCCGAAAATTTCATAGCTTTTTCTGTGCTGAATTTTCATCGGTTATCACATCCTGAAATTTAGTTGCATTTCGCGTCCTGAATTTTTGTCGCATTTCACATCCTGTAGTTTCGTCACTTTTCTTGTTCTTACATTTTGTTGCTTTTCACGTCCTGAAATTTCGTTGCATTTTTTGTCCTGAATTTTTGTCGCATTTCACGTCCTGAATTGGTGTCGCTTTTAGCATCTAGAATTTTCATTAATTTTTGCATCCTGAAGGTTTGTTGCTTTTCGCATGCTGAATTTTCGTCGATTTTCCTGTGCTGAATTTGCGTCACTTTTCATATGCTGAATTTTCGTCACTTTTCATATGCTGAATTTTCGTCACTTTTCCTGTACTGAAATTTCGTCGCTTATCGCGTGCTGAAATTTCGTCGCTTATCGCGTGCTGAAATTTCGTCGCATTGAGCGTCCTGATATTTAGTCGCTTTTCTCATCATGGAGTTATATTGCTTTTGGTGTTTTGCATTTTCGTCGCCTTTCGCGTCCTGAATTTTTGCCCTATTTCTCATGCTGAATTTCCGTCTGCTTTTTGGGTGTTGAATTTTTGTTGGTTTTTGCATGCTGAATTTGTGTTGCTTTTCCTGTGCTGAAATATTGTCGCTTATCGCGTCCTGCAATTTTGCCGTTTTATGCATCCTGAAATTTAGTTGCATTATGCGTCCTGAATTTTTGTGTATTTAGTGTCCTGGATTTTCATGGCGTTTTGCATCCTGAAGGTTTGTCACTTTTCCTGTGCTGAATTTTCATCGCTTTTCCTGTGCTGAAATTTTAGCACTTATTTTTCGCGAGCTGAATTTTCGTCACTTTTTGCATGCTGAATTTTTGTTGCTTTACGCATTCTGCAATTTCGTCACTTGGCTTGGACTAATCATATTACTTGGACTAATCAAATTACTGTGATCCAAATGGTGTGCTGAATTTTCGTGGCTTTCCGTGTGCTCAAATTTCATCGCTTTTCGCCTCCTGAAATTTCATCCTAAATTTTCGTTGCTTTTCGCGAGCTGAATTTTCGTCACTTTTTGCATGCTGAATTTTTGTTGCTTTACGCATTCTGAATTTTCGTCGCATTTGAAATCCTGGAGTTTGGGCGATTTTTGCATGCTGAATTTTCACCACTTTTCTTGTGCTGAAATTTCATTGCTTTCCACATCCTGAAATTTTGTTGCATTCTGCGTTCTGAATTTTTGTCACATTTCTCGTCCTGAATTTTCGTCGCCTGTAGCGTCCTGAAGTTTCATCACTTTTTGCTTCCTGAAGGTTCATCGCTTTTGTGTGCTGATTTTTCGTCACTTTTTGCATGCTGAATTTTCTATGCTTTTCCTGTGCTGAAATTTTATTGTGCAGTGCATGCTGAAATTCCGTTGTTTTTCGCAGGCTGAAATTTCGTTACCTGTCGTGTGCTGAAAATTTGTTGCTTAATTTTGTCCTGCAATTTCATCGTTTTATGCATCATGAAATTTCGACACTTTTCGCGTTGTGAATTTATGTCGCTTTTGGTGTTTTTCATTTTCGTAGCCTTTCACGTCTTGAATTTTCGTAGCTTTTCGCAGGCTCAATTTTCGTCACTTTTCCTGTGCTGAAATTTCATCATGGTATGCATGCTGAAATTCCGTCATTTTTCGGAGGCTGAAATTTCGTCACCTGTTGCGTGCTGAAATTTTGTCGCTTTTCACATCCTGAAATTTTGTCGCTTTAAACATGATGAATTTTCGTCGCTTTTTGTCTGCTTCATTTTCATCGCATTTCGTGTCCCGCAGGTTCAGTAACTTTCATGTACTGAAACTTCGTCGGTTTCCATGTTCTGAAATTTAGTTCAATTTTGCATCCTGAATTTTTGTCGCATTGCACGTCCTGAATTTTCGTCGCTTTTAACGTCCTGAATTCTTGTAGCTTTTCGCATCCTGAAAGTTCGTAGCTTTTCGTGTTCTGAATTTTCATCTCTTTTCACATGCTGAATTTTCATCACTTTTCCTGTGTTAAAATTTCGTCCCCTTATCACGTGCTTAAATTTCGTCACTTTATGCGTCCTGAATTTACATTGCTTTAGGTGTTTTAAATTTCATCACTTTTCCCCGCCTGAAATTTCTTCACATTTAGCTTCCTAAAATTTTGTTGCTGTTTGCATGCTGAATTTTCATCGCTTTTCGTGTGCCGAATTTTCGTGGCTTTTGCATGCTTTTCATGTCCTGAAATGCTTTTCATCGCATTTCATGTCCTGAAGTTTCGTCGCTTTTTGCATGCTGAATTTTCATTGCTTTTTGCATGCTGAATTTTCGTCGCTTTACTTGTACTAAAATTTTGTTGATTTTCATGTCCTGAAATTTCTTTGCCCTTTTGAGTCCTGAATTATTGTCACATTGCACGTCCTGATATTTCCGTGCTGAAATATAATCACTTTTCGCCTCCTGAAATGTAATCGCATTTTGTATCCTAAATTTTTGTTGCCTTTTGCGTGCTGAATTTCCGTCACTTTTTGAATGCTGAATTTTCGTTGCATTTTGCGTCCCGAAGTTTTATCGTTTCTTGCACGTCCTGAAATTTTGTCGCGTTCAGCGTCCTGAATATGCATCACTTTTAGCATCCTGAATGTTCGTCACTTTGTGTGTGTTGAATGTTCGTCGCTTTTCACATGCTGAATTTTCGTTGCTTTTCCTGTGCTGAAATGTTGTCACTTTATGTATCCTGAAATGTTGCCACTTTTGGCATTTGTATATTTGGTCGCTTTTCGCGTCCTGCATTTTCGTCACTTTTTGCGTGCTGACATTTTGTCACATTTCCTGTGCTGAAATTTCATCGCGTATTGCTTGCGGAAATTTTGTTGCTTTTTGCAGGCTGAAATTTTGTCACCTGTCACATGCTGAAATTTTGTCGCTTTTCACGTCCTGAAGTTTCATCGCTTTATGCGTCCTGAATTTTCGTCGCTTTTTACGTGCTCAAATTTAGTCACTTTTCCTGTGCTGAAATTTCACCGTGTATCGCGTGCTGATTTTTCGCAGGCTGAAATTTCGTCGATTTTCACGTCGTGAAATTTCGTCGCTTTTCACGTCCTGAAATTTCGTCGCTTTATGCGTCCTGAAGTTTCGTCGATTTTTGCCTCCTGAATTTACGTTACCTTTCGTGTGCTGAATTTTTGTCGCTTTACGCGTGCTGAAATTTTGTTGTTTTAAACATGATAAATTTTCGTCGCTTTTCGTGTGCTTCATTTTCATCACATTTTGTGTCATGCAGGTTCGGTAATTTTGCATCCTGAATTGTTGTCACATTTCACGCCCTGAGTTTTCGTCACTTTTAACGTCACGAATTTTTGTACATCTTTGAATCCTGAAAGTTCGTTGCTTTTCGTTGCTGAATTTTCATCACTTTTCACATGCTGAAATTTCATCCCATATCGCATGCTGATATTTCGTCGCTTTATGCATCCTGAAATTCAGTCGCTTTTCTTCTCCTGAATTTACATCACTTTTGGTGTTTTGGAATTTCATCGCTTTTCCCCCGCCTGAAATTTAATCGTATTTTGTTTCATAAAATTTCGTCGCTGTTCTTGTCCTCAAATCTAGTTGCATTTTGCATCCTGAATTTTTGTCACATTTCTCATCCTGAAGGTTCGTTGCTTTTCGTGTGCTGAATTTTCTTCTCTTTTCACATGATGAATTTTTGTCACTTTTCCTGTGCTGAAATTTTTTTGCGTATTGTGTGCTGAAAATTCGTCGTTTTTTACGTCCTGAAATGTAGTTGCTTTTCTCGTCCTGAATTTACGTTGCTTTTGGTGTTTTGGATTTTCATCGCCTTTCAGGTCCTGAATTTTTGTGGCATTTCGCAATGCGAATTTTCATCGCTTTTCGTATGCTGAATTGTCATTGCTTTTCAAGTGCTGAATTTTCGTGGCTCTTCCTTGCTTTTCCTGTGCTGCAATTTTGTTGCTTAGCATGCAATTTCGTCGCTTTATGCATCCTGAAATTTTGGCAATTTCGTATGCTGAATTCATGTCATTTTTGGCATCCTGAAAGTTCGTCGCTTTTCGTGTGCTGAATTTTTGTCTCTTTTCACATGCTGAATTTTCGTCACTTTTCCTGTGCTGAAATTTTGTTGTGTATATCGCGTGCTGAAATTTTGTCGTTTTATGCTTCATGGAATTTAGTCGCTTTTCTCGTCCTGAAATTACTCCGCTTTTGGTGCTTTGAATTTTCATCACCTTTCGCTTCTTGAATTTTTGTCCCATTTCACGTCCTGAATTTTCGTCACTTGTTGTGTGCTGAATTTTCTTAACTTTTCTCATGATGAATTTTCATCGATTTTCGCTTGCTGAATATTCGTTGCTTTTTGCATGCTGAAATTTTGGGGCTTTTCGCCTCCTGATATTTTATTGAATTTTGCGTTCCGAAATTTCATCGCTTTTTGTTGCTGAATTTTCGTCGGTTTTCACGTCCTGAAATTTAGTTGCATATCGCGTCCTGAATTTTTGTCGCATTTCATGTCCTGTAGTTTTGTCGCTTTTCTTGCTCTGAAATTTCGTTGCTTTTCATGTACTGAAATTTCATTGCATTTAGCGTCCTGAATTGTCATCACTTTTTGCATCCTGAAGATTTGTCGCTTTACGTGTGGTGAATTTTTGTCGCTTTTCATATGCTGAATTTTCATCGATTTTCACATACTGAATTTTCCTGTGCTGAAATATCGTCGCGTATCATGTGCCGAAATTTCGTCGCTTTATGCATCTTGAAATGTAGTCGCTTTCCTTGTCCTGAATTTACGTCGCTTTTGGTGCTGTGAATTTTCATTTCTTTTCGTGTGCTGAATTTTCGTGGCTTTCCATGTGCTGAAATATAATCGCTTTTCGCCTCCTGAAATTTAATTGCATTTTGCGTCCTATATTTTTGTTGCCTTTTGCGTGCTGAATTTTCATCACATTTTGAATGCTGAATTTTCGTTGCATTTTGCGTCCTGAATTTTCATTACATTTCACGTCCCGAAGTTTTGTCGCTTCTTGCATGCTGAAGTTTCATCGCTTTTTGCATGCTGAATTTTCGTCTCTTTTCTTGTTCTGACATGTCATCACTTTCCCTGTGCTGAAATTTCATTGCGTATTGCGTGCTCAAATTTCGTCACTTTGAGCGTCCTGAAATTTAGTCGCTTTTATCATCCTGAATTTATGTCGCTTTTGGTGCTTTGTATTTTCATCGCCTTTTGGGTCCTGAAATTTCATTGCTTTTCGCATGTTGAATTTTCGTCGCTCTCCTCATGCTGATTTTTCGTGGCTTTCCGCATGCTGACATTTAATCACTTTTACCCTCCTGAAATTTCATCTCATAGAAACATAGAAACATAGAAATTATGTGCAGGAGCAGGCCCTTCGGCCCTTCGAGCTTGCACCGCCATTCAATATGATCATGGCTGATCATCCAACTCAGTATCCTGTACCTGCCTTCTCTCCATACCCCCTGATCCCTTCAGCCACAAGGGCCACATCCAACCCTCTTAAATATGGCCAACGAACTGGCCTCAACTACCTTCTGTGGCAGAAAATTCCACAGATTCACCAAACTGTGTGAAAAGCGATTTTCTCATCTCGGTCCTAAAAGACTTCCCCCTTATCCCTACACTGTGACCATTGTCCTGGACTTCCACCAACATCGGGAACAATCTTCCGGCATCTAGCCTGTCCAACCCCTTAAGAATTTTGTAAGTCTCTATGAGATCCCCCCTCAATCTTCTAAATTCCAGTGAGTACAAGCCAAGTCTATCCAGTCTTTCTTCATATGGAAGTCGTGCCATCCCAGGAATCAGTCTGGTGAACCTTCTCTGTACTCCCTCTATGGCAAGAATGTCTTTCCTCAGATTAGGAGACCAAAACTGTACTCAATACTCCAGGTGTGGCCTCACCAAGACCCTGTACAACTACAGTAGAGCCTCCCTGCTCTTGTACTCAAATCCTTTTGCTATGAATGCCAACATACCTTTCCCTTTCTTCACAGCCTGCTGCACCTGCATGCCTACTTTCAATGACTGGTGTACCATGACACCCAGGTCTCGCTGCATCTCCACTTTTCCTAATCATTCACCATTCAAATAATAGTCCACCTTCCTATTTTTGCCACCAAAGTGGATAACCTCACATTTATCCACATTATACTGCATCTGCCATGCATTTGACCGCTCACCCAGTCTATCCAAGTCATCTTGCAGCCTCCTAGCATCCTCCTCACAGCTAACACTGCCCCCCAGCTTCGTGTCATCCACAAACTTCGAGATGTTGCATTTAATTCTGTCGTCCAAATCATTATTGTATATTGTAAATAGCTGGGGTCACAGCACTGAGCATTGCGGCACCCCACTAATTTATGCGTCCTGAAGTGTTGTCGCTTTTTGCCTCCTGAATTTACGTCACCTTTCGTGTGCTGAATTTTTGTCGCTTTACGCGTGCTGAATTTTTGTTGTTTTAAACATGATGAATTTTTGTCGCTTTTCGTGTGCTTCATTTTCATCACATTTTGTGTCCTGCAGGTGCGGTATTTTTGCATCATGAATTGTTGTCACATTTCACGTCTTGAATTTTCGTCGCTTTTAACGTCCTGAATTTTTGTACCTCCTTGCATCCTGAAAGTTCGTCACTTTTCGTGTGCTGAATTTTCATCTCTTTACACATGCTGAAATTTCACCCCATATCACATGCTGATATTACGTCACTTTATGCATCCTGAAATTCAGTCGCTTTTCTTGTCCTGAATTTACATCGCTCTTGGTGTTTTGGAATTTCATTGCTTTTCTCTGCCTGAAATTTAATCGTATTTTGTGTCGAAAAATTTTGTCGCTGTTCTCGTCCTCAAATCTAGTTGCATTTTGCCTCCTGAATTTTTGTCGCATTTCTCGTCCTGAAGGTTCGTTGCTTTTCATGTGCTGATTTTCTTCTCTTTTAACATGTTGCATTTTTGTCACATTTCCTGTGCTGAAATTTTGTCGTGTATTGTGTGCTGAACTTTTGTCGTTTTTTGTGTCCTGAAATTTAGTTGCTTTTCGCGTCCTGAATTTACGTTGCTTTTGGTGTTTTGAATTTTCGTTGCCTTTCACGTCCTGAATTTTTGTGGCATTTCGCATGCTGAATTTTCATCACTTTTCGTGTGCTGAATTGTTATTGCTTTTCAAGTGCTGAATTTTCGTGGCTCTTCCTTGCTTTTCCTGTGCTGAAATTTTGTTACTTATCGCGTCATGCAATTTCGTCGCTTTATCCATCCTGAAATTTTGGCGCTTTTCGTATGCTGAATTTATGTCGTTTTTGGCATCCTGAAAGTTCGTTGCTTTTCGTGTGCTGATTTTCGTCTCTTTTCAAATGCAGAATTTTTGTCACATTTCCTGTGCTGAAATTTCGTTGTGCATATCGCGTGCTAAAATGTTGTCGCTTCATGCGTCATGAAATTTACTTGCTTTTCTCGTCCTGAAATTACTTCGCGTTTGGTGCTTTGAATTTTCATCACTTTTCACATCATGAATTTTTGTCGCATTTCACTGAGTCCTGAGTTTTCATCACTTATTGTGTGCTGCATTTTCTTCACTTTTCTCATGCTGAATTTTCGTTGATTTTCGCTTTCTGAATCTTCGTCGCTTTTCGCATGCTGAAATTTCGGGGCTTTTCTCCTCCTGACATTTTATCGAATTTTGCGTTCCAAGATTTCATCGCTTTTTGCGTGCTGAATTTTCGTCGGTTTTCCCGTCCTGAAATTTAGTTGCATATCGCGTCCTGAATTTTTGTCGCATTAATGTCCCATAGTTATGTCGCTTTTCTTGTTCTGAAATTTAGTTGCTTTTCATGAACTGAAATTTCGTTGCATTTTGTGTCCTTAATTTTTTAGTGTCCTGAATTTTCATCACTTTTTGCATCCTGGTTCGTCGCTTTACGTGTGGTGAATTTTTGTCGCTTTACATATGCTGAATTTTCCTCGATTTTCCTGTGCTGAAATTTAGTCGCATTCCTCGTCCTGAATTTACGTCGCTTTTGATGCTTTGAATTTTTATCACTTTTCGCGTGCTGAATTTTCGTGGCTTTCCATGTGCTGAAATATAATCGCTTTTCGCCTCCTGAAATTTAATTGCATTTTGCGTCCTAAATTTTTGTTGCCTTTTGCGTGCTGAATTTTCGTCACATTTTGAATGCTGAATTTTCGTTGCATTTTGCGTCCTGAATTTTCGTTGCATTTCACTTCCCGAAGTTTTGTCGCTTCTTGCATGCTGAAGTTTCATCGCTTTTCACATGGTGAATTTTCGTCTCTTTTCTTGTTCTGAAATGTCATCACTTTTCCTGTGCTGAAATTTCGTTGCGTATTGCGTGCTGAAATTTCATCACTTTGAGCACCCTGAAATTTAGTTGCTTTTATCATCCTGAATTTACGTCACTTTTGGTGTTTTGTATTTTGTCGCCTTTCGTGTCCTGAATTTTCGTTGCTTTTCTCATGCTGAATTTTTGTCACTCTTCGCGTGCTGAATTTTTGTGGCTTTCCGTGTACTGAAATGTAATCACTTTTCACCTCCTGACGTTCCATTGCATTTTGCATCCTAAAATGTTGTCATATTTTACGTGTTGAATTTTCGACGATTTTCATGTCCTGAAATTTAGTTTTGTCGCTTTTTGCATGCTGAATTTTCATCGCTTTTCACGTGGTGAATTTTCGTCGCTTTTCTTGCGCTGAAATTCCGTTGCTTGCCACGCCCTGAAATTTAGTTGGATTTTGCATCCTGAAATTTTTTGTCACTTTTAGCATCCTGAATTTTCATCACTTTGTGCATCCTGAAGGTTCGTCGATTTTTGTGTGCTCAATTTGCGTCGCTTTTCACATGCTGAATTTTTTTCTATTATCGCGTCCTAGAATTTCGTAGCTTTAAGCATCCTGAAATGTTGCCGCTTTTCACATCCTGAATTTATGACGCTTTTGGCATCCTGAGAGTTCATTGCTTTTCGTTTGTTGAATTTTCATCTCTTTTCACATGCTGAACTTTCGTCGCATTTCCTGTGCTGAAATGTTTTTTTGCTTTTGCGTCCAATAACTTCCTCCCTTTTCATGTGCTGAAATGTCGTTGCTTTTCATATCCCGAATTTTCATTTGCATCTTGTGTCCTGTATTTACATCGCTTTTCATGTTTTTAATTTTCGACGCCTTTTGCAAGCTGAATTTTCGTCAATTTTCATATGCTGAATTCACGTCATTTTTCCTGTGCTGAATTTTTGTCGCTTATTATCTCCTGACATTATGCCGCAATTTGCGTCCGAAAATTTCATAGCTTTTTCTGTGCTGAATTTTCATCGGTTATCACGTCCTGAAATTTAGTTGCATTTCGCGTCCTAAATATTTGTCGCATTTGACATCCTGTAGTTTCGTCGCTTTTCTTGTTCTTACATTTTGTTGCTTTTCACGTCCTGAAATTTCGTTGGATTTTGTGTCCTGAATTTTTGTCGCATTTCACGTTGTGAATTGGTGTCGCTTTTAGCATCTTGAATTTTTAGCACTTTTTGCATCCTGAAGGTTTATCGCTTTTCGCATGCTGAATTTTCGTCGATTTTCCTGTGCTGAATTTTCGTCTCTTTTTATATGCCGAATTTTCGTCACTTTTCCTGTACTGAAATTTCGTCGCTTATCGCGTGCTGAAATTTCATCGCTTATCGCGTGCTGAAATTTCGTCGCATTGAGCGTCCTGATATTTAGTCACTTTTCTCATCATGGAGTTATATTGCTTTTGGTGTTTTGCATTTTTGTCGCCTTTCGCGTCCTGAATTTTTGCCCTATTTCTCATGCTGAATTTCCGTCTGCTTTTTGAGTGTTGAATTTTCGGTGGTTTTTGCATGCTGAATTTTTGTTGCTTATTGCGTCCTGCAATTTCACCGTTTTATGCATCCTGAAATTTAGTTGCATTATGCGTCCTGAATTTTCGTCGCCTTTAGCGTCCTGAAGTTTCATCACTTTTTGCTTCCTGAAAGTTCATCGCTTTTGTGTGCTGATTTTTCATCACTTTTTGCATGCTGAATTTTGTACGCTTTTCCTGTATTGAAATTTTATTGTGTAGCGCATGCTGAAATTCCGTTGTTTTTCGCAGGCTGAAATTTCGTTACCTGTCGTGTGCTGAAAATTTGTTGCTTAATTTTGTCCTGCAATTTCATCGCTTTATGCATCATGAAATTTCGACACTTTTCGCGTTGTGAATTTATGTCGCTTTTGGTGTTTTTCATTTTCGTAGCCTTTCGCGTCTTGAATTTTCGTCGCTTTTCGCAGGCTCAATTTTCGTCACTTTTCCTGTGCTGAAATTTCATCATGGTATGCGTGCTGAAATTCCGTCATTTTTTGGAGGCTGAAATTTCATCACCTGTCGCGTGCTGAAATTTTGTCGCTTTTCACATCCTGAAATTTTGTCGCTTTAAACATGATGAATTTTCGTCGCTTTTTGTCTGCTTCATTTTCATCGCATTTCGTGTCCTGCAGGTTCAGTAACTTTCATGTGCTGAAAATTCGTCGGTTTCCATGTTCTGAAATTTAGTTCAATTTTGCATCCTGAATTTTTGTCGCATTTCACGTCCTGAATTTTCGTTGCTTTTAACGTCCTGAATTTTTGTAGCTTTTCACATCCTGAAAGTTCGTAGCTTTTCGTGTTCTGAATTTTCATCTCTTTTCACATGCTGAATTTTCGTCACTTTTCCTGTGTTAAAATTTCGTCCCATATCATGTGCTGAAATTTCGTCACTTTATGCGTCCTGAAATTTAGTTGCTTTTCTTGTCCTGAATTTACATTGCTTTTGGTGTTTTAAAATTTCATCACTTTTCCCCGCCTGAAATTTCTTCGCATTTAGCTTCCTAAAATTTTGTTGCTGTTTGCATGCTGAATTTTCATCGCTTTTCGTGTGCCGAATTTTCGTAGCTTTTTGCATGCTTTTCATGTCCTGAAATGCTTTTCATCGCATTTCATGTCCTGAAGTTTTGTCGCTTTTTGCATGCTGAATTTTCATCGCTTTTTGCATGCTGAATTTTCGTCGTTTTTTCTTGTACTAAAATTTCATTGATTTTCATGTCCTGAAATTTCTTTGCATTTTGAGTCCTGAATTGCACGTCCTGAT
This sequence comes from Okamejei kenojei, assembly GCA_035221665.1. Taxonomy (NCBI): domain Eukaryota; kingdom Metazoa; phylum Chordata; class Chondrichthyes; order Rajiformes; family Rajidae; genus Okamejei; species Okamejei kenojei. The sequence goes on along the minus strand of JAVHYY010000472.1, from coordinate 8,508 downwards.
ATTTCCATGTGCTGAAATATAATCACTTTTCGCCACCTGAAATGTAATCGCATTTTGCATCCTAAATTTTTGTTGCCTTTTGCGTGCTGAATTTCCATCATTTTGAATGCTGAATTTTCGTTGCATTTTGCGTCCTGAATTTTCGTTGCATTTCACGTCCCAAAGTTTTATCGCTTCTTGCACGCCCTGAAATTTTGTCGCGTTCAGCGTCCTGAATATCCATCACTTTTAGCATCCTGAAGGTTCGTCACTTTGTGTGTGTTGAATATTCGTCGCTTTTCACATGCTGAATTTTCGTTGCTTTTGCTGTGCTGAAATTTTGTCGCTTTATGTATCCTGAAATGTTGGCGCTTTTGAAGTTTGTAATTTTCGTCGCATTTTGTGTCCTGAATTTTCGTCACTTTTTGCATGCTGAAAGTTTGTCACATTTCCCGTGCTGAAATTTCATCGTGTTTCGCATTCAGAAATGTTGTCGCTTTTCGCAGGCTGAAATTTTCTCGCCTGTCGCATGCTGAAATTTTGTCCATTTTCACATCCTGAAGTTTTGTCAATTTTGTCACTTTTCCTGTGCTGAAATTTCATCGTGAATCGCGTGCTGATATTTTGTCATTTTTCGCTGGCGCTTTTCACGTCCTGAAATTTCGTCGACTTATGCGTCCTGAAGTGTCGTCGCTTTTTGCCTCCTGAATTTACGTCACCTTTCGTGTGCTGAATTTTTGTCGCTTTACGCGTGCTGAATTTTTGTTGTTTTAAACATGATGAATTTTCGTCACTTTTCGTGTGCTTCATTTTCATCACATTTTGTGTCCTGCAGGTACAGTAATTTTGCATCCTGAATTGTTGTCACATTTCACGTCCTGAATTTTTGTCACTTTTAACGTCCTGAATTTTTGTAGCTCTTCGCATCCTGAGAGTTCGTCGCTTTTCGTGTGCTGAATTTTCATCTTTCACATGCTGAAATTTCATCCCATATCGCATGCTGATATTTCGTTGCTTTATGCATCCTGAAATTTAGTCGTTCTTGTCCTGAATTGACATCGCTTTTGGTGTTTTCGAATTTCATCGCTTTTCCCCCGCCTGAAATTTAATCATATTTTGTGTCATAAAATTTCGTCGCTGTTCTCGTCCTCAATTCGAGTTGCATTTTGCATTCTGAATTTTTGTCGCATTTCTTGTCCTGAAGGTTCGTTGCTTTTCATGTGCTGAATTTTCTTCTCTTTTCACATGCTGAAATTTTTCACTTTTCCTGTGCTGATACTTTGTCGCGTATTGTGTGCTGAAATTTCGTTGTTTTTTGCGTCCTGAAATTTAGTTGCTTTTCTCGTCCTGAATTTACGTTGCTTTTGGTGTTTTGGATTTTCGTCGCCTTTCACGTCCTGAATTTTTGTGGCATTTCGCATGCTGAATTATCATCGCTTTTCGTGTGCTGAATTGTCATTGCTTTTCAAGAGCTGAATTTCGTGGCTCTTCCTTGCTTTTCCTGTGCTGAACTTTTGTTGCTTACAGCATCATGCAGTTTTGTCACTTTATGCATCCTGAAATTTTGGCGCTTTTCGCATGCTGATGTCGTTTTTGGCATCCTGAAAGTTTGTCGCTTTTTGTGTGCTGAATTTTCGTCTCTTTTCACATGCTGAATTTTCGTCACTTTTCCTGTGCTGAAATTCCATTGTGTATATCGCGTGCTGAAATTTTGTTGCTTTATGCGTCATGAAATTTAGTCGCTTTTCTCGTCCTGAAATTACTTCGCTTTTGGTGCTTTGAATTTTCATCACCTTTCGCGTCCTGAATTGTTGTCCCATTTCACGTCCTGAATTTTCATCACTTGTTGTGTGCTGTATTTTCTTCACTTTTCTCATGCTGAATTTTCGTCGCTTTTCGCTTGCTGAATCTTCATCGCTTTTCGCATGCTGAAATTTCGGGGCTTTTCGCCTCCTAACTTTTTATCGAATTTTGCGTTTCAAAATTTCGTCGCTTTTAGCGTGCTGAATTTTCGTCGGTTTTCACGTCCTGAAATTTAGTTGAATATCGCGTCCTGAATTTTTGTCGCACTTCATGTCCTGTAGTTTCATCGCTTTTCTTGTTCTGAAATTTTGTTGCTTTTCATATACTGAAATTTCGTTGTATTTTGTGTCCTGAATTTTTGTTGCATTTCACTTCCTGAATTGTTGTCGCTTTTAGCGTCCTGAATTTTCATCACTTTTTGCAGGCTCAATTTTCGTCACTTTTTCTGTGCTGAAATTTCATCATGGTATGCATGCTGAAATTCTGTCGTTTTTTGCAGGCTGAAATTTCGTCACCTGTCGCGTGCTGAAATTTGTGTCGCTTTTCACATCCTGAAATTTTGAGCTTTAAACATGATGAATTTTCGTCGCTTTTTTTCTGCTTCATTTTCATCGCATTTCGTGTCCTGCAGGTTCAGTAACTTTCATGTGCTGAAAATTCGTCGGTTTCCATGTCCTGAAATTTAGTTGCATTTTGCATCCTGAATTTTTGTCGCATTTCACGTCCTGAATTTTCGTAGCTTTTAACGTCCTGAATTTTTGTAGCTTTTCGCATCCTGAAAGTTCATCGCTTTTTGTGTGTTGAATTTTCATCTCTTTTCACATGCTGAATTTTCGTCACTTTTCCTGTGTTGAAATTTCGTCCTGTATCATGTGCTGAAATTTCGTCACTTTATGCATCTTAAAATTGAGTCACTTTCCTTTTCCTGAATTTACATCGCTTTTGGTGTTTTAAAATTTCATCGCTTTTCCCCACCTGAAATTTCATCGCATTTAGCTTCCTAAAATTTTGTTGCTGTTTGCATGCTGAATTTTCAATGCTTTTCGCGTGCTGAATTTTCGTGGCTTTTTGCATGCTAAATTTTCATCGCATTTCATGTCCAGAAGTTTCGTCGCTTTTTGCATGCTGAATTTTCATCGCTTTTTGCATAGTGAATTTTTAGTCGCCTTGTTTACTTGCTTTTACTGAAATTTCGTTGCTTTTCACACGTCAGGCTGAAAATTTCGTTGCATTTTTTTTATCTGCATCACTTTTGTCACTTTTGTATATTTGCCTTTTTAATTTTAATCACCTTTCACGTCCCTGAATTTTGTCGTCGCTTTTTCTGTGCTGAAATTCCGTCACTTTTCCTGTGCTGAAATTTCATGGCATATCGCGTGCTGAAATTTAGTTGCTTTACTCGTCCTGAAATTTTGTCACTTTAACCGTCCTGAAGTTTTGTTGCTTTTGTGTCCTGAATTTACGTCGCCCTTTGTGTGCTGAATTTTTGTCGCTTTACACGTGCTGAATTTTCGTTGCTTTAAACATGATGAATTTTTGTCGCTTTTCATGTGCTGAATTTTCATCTTTTCGCATGCTGAAATTTTGTCCCGTATCGCATGCTGAAATTTCATTGCTTTAAGTGTCCTGAAATTTAGCCACTTATCTCGTCCTGAATTTCGTCACTTTTGGTAATTTGAAATTTCATCGCTTTTCCCCCGCCTGAAATTTCATCACTTTTTGCGTCCTAAAATTTTGTTGCTGTTAGCGTGCAGAATTTTCGATGCTTTTCGCGTGCTGAATTTTCGTGGCTTTTTGCATGCTGAATTTTCGTTGCATTGCACGTCATGCAGTTTCATCGCTTTTTGCATGCTGAATTTTCATCATTTTTTGCGTGGTGAAATTTCATGTCCTGAAATTTCGTTGCATTTTGCATCCTGAATTTTTGTCGCATTTCATGTCCTCAATTTTCATCACTTTTAGCATCCCGAAGGTTTGTCACTTTTTGTGTGCTGAATGTTCATCGCTTTTCACATGCTGAATTTTCGTTGCTTTTCCTGTGCTGAAATTTTGTCGCTTTATGCATCCTGAAATTTTAGCGCTTTTCGCGTTCTGAATTGATGTCGCTTTTGGCGTTTTTAATTTTCATCGCCTTTCGCATCCCGATTTTTCGTTGCTTTTTGCGTACTGAAATTTCGTCACTTTTCCTGTGCTGAAAATTTCATTCGCGTATCGCTTGCAGAAATTTTGTCGCTTTTTCGTGACAAAATTACAAGATGCATATAAGCGATGAAATTGCAGAACGTGAAAACTACTTTCACAAAAATTCACCACGTATAAAGCGAGGAACCTTGAGGACCCAAGAGGCGACAAAAATTCAAATGCCCAAAAGTGACAAAAACTCCAAAGATGAAAAGCGACAAAATTTCAACACACGAAAAGCGACGAAATTTCAACACATGTAAAGTGATAAAATTTCAGGACGCAAAACGCAACGAAATGTCAGGACGTGAGAAGTGATGGAATTTCAGCACATGAATAGCGACAAATATTCTGCACATGAAAAGCACCAAAAATTCAGCACACAAAAAGAGACAAATCTTCAGGATGCAAAAAGTGATGAAAATTCAGCACATGAAAAGCAATGTGACAAGCGATGACATTTGCACACAAATTTAGCACACAAAAGCAACAGCACACAACATATGTGACAAGCGACGAAAATTGAGCATGCGAAAAGCGACGAAATTTCAGGACATGAAAAGGGATGAAAATTCAGGATGAGAACAACAAAATATCAGGTCACAAAAAACGACGAAATTTTAGCACATGAAAAAGCGATGAAATTTCAGGACGTGAAAAGCAACGAAAATTCAGCACATGAAAGTTCCGAAATTCAGGACGGGAAAGGCAATGAAAATTCAGGACATGAAAACCGACGAAATTTCAGCTCCACGAAAAGTGCCGAAAATTCAGCACACAAAGGCAACGAAATTCAGCATGCGAAAAACGACAACAATTCAACACAAAAAAGTGATGAATATCCAGGATGTGAAAGGTGACGAAAATTCAAAAAGCCTAAAGCCTCTATGAAATATCAGCAGAGGAAGAGCGATGAAAATTTAGCATGCGAAATGCGACATAAGTTCAGCACACGAAAATGCAAGGAACCTTCAGGACGAGAAAAGCAACAAAAATTCAGCACACAATCAGTGACAAACCTTCAAGATGCGAAAATCGACAAAACTTCAGCATGAGAAATGCGATGAAAATTCAGCACATGAAAAGTGACTAAAATTCATTACGCAAGAGGCGACAAAAATTAAAAATGGCAAAAGCGACATACATTCGGGACACGGAAAGCAACGGGAATTCAGGACGAGAAAAGAGAGAACATTTCAGGACACAAAAAGTGACGAAATTTCAGCACATGAAAGTGACGAAAATTCAGCACACGGAAAGGGACGAAAATTCAGGATGCATAAGTTGACAAAAATTCAAAATGCAAAAAGCGACGTAAATTCAGGATGTGAAAAGCAACAAAAGTTCAGAACACATGAAGCAACAACATTTCAGGACGTGAAAAATGACAACATTTCAGAACATGAATAGCGACGAAAATTCTGCATGCATAAAGCCACGCAATTTCAGGATGTGAAAAGCAATGTGATATCAGCACACGAAAAGCAATGAAAAATCAGCCTGTGATTAGCGATGAAAATTCAGCAAGTGAAAAGTGTGTCTCTCCCTTCCTCTCTCTTCTCTCTTTCTCCCCCTCTCTATTTCTCCTTCCTCCCACTCTCCACCCCACAAAAAACGATGAAAATTTAGCACGCGAAGAGCGATGAAAATTCCACACATGAAAATGACAGAAATTCAGTACACGAAATGCAACAAAATTTCCGGCCGTGAAAAGCAACTAAATTTCAGCATAAGAAATGCGACGAAAATTAAACACGCTACAAGCGACGAAAATTGAGCATGCGAAAAGCGACAAAATTTTAGGGCATGAAAGGCGACGAAAATTCAACACATGAAAAGTGACTAAAAGTCAGGACGCAAGAGGCGACAAAAAGTAACAGAAATTCAGGACAAGAAAGGGATGAAAATTCAGGACGAAAACAACAAAATATCAGGACGAAAAAAGCGATGAAATTTCAAACACATGAAAAAGTGACGACAATTCATGTGAAAAGCGACGAAAATTCAGGACACGAAAACCGACGAAACTTCAGATCGTGAAAAGCAACGGAATTTCAGCACACAAAAAGCTACGAAAGTTCAGCACGCGACAAGTGATGAAAATTCTGCACACAAAAAGTAACCCAGGAAATTCAGAAATTCAGGACACGAAAAATGCGCCAAAATTTCAGGGCACAAAATGCGACAAAACTTCTCGACGCGAAAAGCGAAGATATTTCAGCACATGAAAAGTGACAAAAATACTTCACGTGAAAAGTGCCGAAAATACAGCACACAAAAAGAGACGTACCTTCAGAAATTTAAGGATGTGAAAAGCAACAACATTTCAGCAGACGAAAAGCAACTAAAATTCAGCATCGGAAAATCAAAGCGAAAATTAGCACTCGGAAAATTCAACTAACGATAAAGACAAAAAAAAGTGAAGAAATTGCATGCGTCAAAGAGCGACTAAATTTCCACAACTTACTAACATGACAAAAATTTCAGGTATGCAATATGCAACGAAATTTCAGGAAGTGAAAGCAACCGAAATTTCAGCACAAGAGAAGCATGCGAAAAAGCGACATATCTTCAGGACACGATAAGCGACAAACCTTAGGATGCGAAAAAGTTACGAAAATTCAGCACGAGAAACGCGACAAATATTCACACACACAAAGAAAGTAACAAAAATTCCGGACACAAAAAAATGACCCCCCAAAAATTTCAGGTCGCGAAATGCGACAAAATGCGTATAGTCAGGACATGAATAGTGGACAATAATTCTGCATGTGAAAGCACCGAAAATTCAGCACATGAAAAGTGATGATAATTCTGCACGCGAAAAAAAGCAATGTAATTTCAGGACACGAAAAGTGCAGAAAATGTCAGGACACAGCAACGACATTTTAGCATGCGAAGAGTGACGACAATTCCGCAATGAAAATGAGAAACAATCAAATTCAGGAGCGAAAAGGGAAATTTCACGACTTGACAATGCAACAAAAATTCAGGATTGAAAAGCGAACGAGAGGCTGCGACTACATGAGGAAGGAAACATTCAGCCCGCAAAAGCGACAAAAATCAGCATAATAGTGAAATTCAGCACAGTAGTGAAAAATTGACGGTCATGTAGCCGAAAAAATGCGAGCGTAAATTCAGCAAGCGAAAGCAATGTAAATTCAGGACACGAAAAAGTGACCAAAAAATTCAGCATGCAAAAAGTAAACGAAATTCAGCACGCGAAAAGTGACACACTTTCAGGACGCGAAAAGCGACTAAATTCAGCACGTCAAATGTGACAAAAATGCAGCACATGACAAAAAGCGATGTAAATTTCCTGATCTGTAAAGCTATGAAAGTGCAGGATGCATTAAAGCGTCCGCAATTTCAGGACGTGTAAAGCAAACAAAATTTCAGCACACGAAAAGCAAACGAAAAATTCAGCCTGTGAAAAGCGACGGAAAAATCTGCACACGAAAAAGTGGCGAAAATTAGCAGGTGACGAGTTATGACCAAAATTCCGCACACGAAAATGATGGACACGAAATGCAAAGGAATTTCAAAATGTTGTAGCGGGCACCCAAAATGTGGTCGAAATAAGGCTAGACATCAGGGCACGGTTCAAACGATAGTTTATTGAGGTTGTTCCAGTTTGGTTGGTCCATCCGCTATATTTTGATCATTGCCGCTGTAGCTGTGCGAGGTTGTTCTCTCAAAATCAGGCCACCTGTTGACATCTTAGGTCTTGAGGTGAGATAACCTTAAGTAGCCCATGACGTCACGTGCCAGCCCTGTACCAAATGACGAGGGTTTTTTTTTGACCATCAGTGGTCTGTGTATAGGCTGACGCCACAGGACCCACCCCCCAGAACCGAAGGGAAGAATAGAATGGTCAAGGGTGGTTCCTGCTTGTGGGTCGACGACACCCCGGGCATGGGTTGGGAATGAGGGTCCTGTATGTGCAGTCGACGCTCCGCGTTAGCGATCCTGTGGTACCGAGGGGTGCGAGGTTTGCATTTTCGAAAGCAAACCTTTGCAGTGCATTTTCCAAAGCAAAACCACCTTTTGCATTTCAAAGCAAACCACCTGTTGAATTTTCAAAACAAACCACCATTTGCATTTTCAAACAAACCTTTTGCATTTTCAAAGCAAACCTTTTGTATGTTCAAATCAGATATTTTGCATTTTAAAGCAAGACCACATTTCCAATTTCAAAGCAAATCCCCTTTTGTATTTTCATGCAAGCACCTTTTGATTTCAAGAGACCACCTTTTGTATTTCAAGGCAAACCACATTTGCATTTTCAAACCAATAACTTTTGCATTTTCAAAAGAAAACCTTTGTAAGTTCAAATCTGATTTTTGCATTTGCAAGCAATACCACCATTCCAATTTCAAAGAAATACTTTTGTATTTTCAATGCAAGCCACCTTTTGCACTTTCAAAGCAGCCCACTTTTCCTTTGTATTTCAAAGCAAACCACCTTATGTATTTTAAAAGCAAAGGGCCCATTTGGCATTTCAAAGAAAACTACCTTTTCATTTTTATAGCAAAACCACCTTTT